>JAEAOA010001226.1:152500-570000 GCA_016746295.1 Potamilus streckersoni
ATTCTGTAACCTTGAACTACTGACTAAATTTAAGTATGATTGAGTACTCAGATCATAACAATGGAGAAGGAGAAAATTGTCACTTGCGGGTGAAGCCGCTTCTAAATGGTTAAATGATTAAAAATTTTAAAAGCCAAATTAATTGCAAAATACATGTGTTGAAATTTACCCACTTTTTCCTAAGGTAGAAATGCGTGTTAATAGATTAAGTGTATTGGTGGGAAAAAAATGATGTTGCGGGATACCGGCAATCTTCAAATCAATAAAACAAAACTTTTGTCCGTTATGTCTGCATTAAATCAAAAGTCGTAAAGACGTATCCGCTCAAAATTCCGTAAACCATCAAGCTTTATGTTTCTTATGAGACATTTTGTTTCGTAATCCAAATGTCTTTGCATTCCTGTATGTGACCATAAAATATGTTTGAACAAAGAAATACTACACTGAAAATATAACCATAATTGCACAACTTGAGGACACATTTACAGTTGTGATCAGTTTGCTTGCAATGCACGGCTTACACGGTGTATTCGTAAGTTATGCATCTAGATAGATCTTAAATTGTACAACAGATGCATCGAAAAGCTTCTTTCCTTCAAAGCAGACTGAGGTTAGTGAAAGTCAACATTGGTAAATGCTGGTTCTTTTTCAAATATTGAACAAGTCTCTTCAAAGTAGCACCAAGACGGGCACTTCGAATATTATAGAAAATCTTCGGTGACGTTAGACAGACAACCGGAAATGTCGTGATGTGATTACAATTTTAACGTAGCTTTAACAATTTTTCAGTCATGTGGCAGTTTATAGTGATGTCTAGCACTGGGGCATCATGCCACAGACATGTAGCATGATGTCCCACCCAGTCACATTACCCTGACAACAGGTCGACCAGTCCTAACACTAACCTCTTAATGCTGAGCGCCAAGCGAGGAAGCTGTTAGTACCATTTTTGGAAGTATTTGGTATGACTCGACCGGGGATCGAACCCACGACCTTCTGCATCCCAGGCTTACGCTCTAGCCAATAAGCCACCGGAGCGGTAGTCCGGAAATGTCGACATTCCGGCTACTTATGTTATATGCTGTTACGTCCTGTGTTCTATTTACCAGATCGCTGGACATTAGTCTTTCTTGAACGTGATTGGTGAGTATTGGCATGTGGTCTATTATTATTCATTAAAGTTAATAAAGTTCCCGTCACTTTATTTTTCAGATCGTTCTTTAGCTATTTATTAAGTCTGTCGATAATCGATGCCTTTTTTTAATCGATGGTCGAAAAAAAAGATTCCTAAAATCTGCAACATTTGATCGTATACTCTAGACAGTTTACTTGCTTTCCCCAAATTGTAGCCACTTATGTTTGGTCCAACGTTCTCCTCACATGATGTAATCTAACAGTTATTGGTAATTTAATTAATTTGATAATAAAATTCACTAGGCTATCTGAACTCTGTGTTTAAAACGAACAGCGGGGATTTTTTTTCTCTTTCACATATCGATAATTTTGTTAATTCGTGGACAATTGTTCGCAAGCAACCAAATGTATATGCGCTGACAAGGGTGATTTACTCAGTATTTATTCATATAAATCATTTTAATTTAATAGTACTTCTTTATTCTCAAATGCAATTTTATACTTTGTATTTATCTTTAAATACAATGTGATACTTCGTGTTTATCTGTAAATACAATTTGATATTTTGTGTTTATCCTTAAACACAACGTGATACTTTGTGTTTTAATCTTACAAGCAATGTGATACTTTATGTTTATCCCTAAATGCAATGTGATGTTTTGTGTTTATACGAAATTTATGATAAATACTGTGGTAATATTTGCTTCCATTATTGTTGGTACTTACTGTGAAAAGTTCATGACCAGAACAATCCTTAAATTTTAGACTTATCAGAGGAGATGAAACAGGAAAACGGAAATGGTTTGTACCTAAAAAGTGACATCTATAAATAAAAGCCGCGGATTATAAATACAATTTGTATCTAAATATACAAGTTGATGAAACATGCTCTCTTGTTATTCCCACATTAATATGCATATTACATGCAAAGCAAGTGGGTGTTACGATCCAAATATAAATGTTACAAGCAAAATAATTATGTGTACTGATCGTAATATACATGTTACATGCAAAAGTAAGTAGGTGTAACGATCGTAATATACGTGTTACATGCAAAAATAAGTAGGTGTGCCGATCGTAATATACATGTTACATGCAAAAGTAAGTAGGTGTAACGATCGTAATATACATGTTACATGCAAAGCAAGTAGGTGTAACTATCGTAAAATACATGTTTCTTGCAAAGTAAGTTGGTGTAACGATCGTAATATACATGTTACATGCAAAGTAAGTAGGTGTACCGATCGTAATATACATGTTACATGCAAAAGCAAGTAGGTGTAACGATCGTAATATACATGTTACATGCAAAAGCAAGTAGGTGTACCGATCGTAATATACATGTTACATGCAAAGTAAGTAGGTGTAACGATCGTAATATACATGTTACTTGCAAAAGCAAGTAGGTGTACCGATCGTAATATACATGTTACATGCAAAGTAAGTAGGTGTAACGATCGTAATATACATGTTACATGCAAAGTAAGTAGGTGTAACGATCGTAATATACATGTTACTTGCAAAATAAGTAGGTGTACCGATCGTAAAATACATGTTGCATGCAAAGCAAGTAGGTGTACCGATCGTAATATACATGTTACATGCAAAGTATGTAGGTGTAACGATCGTAAAATACATGTTGCATGCAAAGTATGTAGGTGTAAGGATTGTAATATACATGTTACATGCAAAGTATGTAGGTGTACCGATCGTAATATACATGTTACGTGTATAGCAAGTAGGTGTAACTATCGTAAAATACATGTAACATGCAAAGTAAGTAAGTGTAAGAATCGTAATATACATGTTACATGCAAAGCAGAAGATACTGAGATGATTGGCACATAAAACATTTTCAACCTTTTAATGTATATTAAGACTTTAGAAACAAACGTGTTGGTCCTTTCATAAACTCATCAAGTCTTCGTTTTCACCCTCAGTAACACGTGCTTTTAATGAATATCGTATCGTAAGCTGTACACTCTTCAGATAATAATATGATTCTTAATTGATTCGTAACCAAAATTATTATTCAGGTCAATGTTACTACCAGTAAATTGCAGGCGCTCCTGAAGTTTTCAAACGGGCTCAATCAAGTTGAGTTTCATGTTCTGATGAAGAAGTAACGGTGATAACTCTGACTGCTTGCCAATTATATTGTTGAACTTCTCAAATGGATTGAGGCCGGGGGGTCAGAGGGGATAGGAAGGAAAGATACATGTAGCAATGTTCTGGCAAGTAGCCTCGTTTTTTGACATATTATTATTTGTCTAGACATTTACGGCATATAACGCTTCTTGAATGTTCCTCCAAAAAAAAAAAAAACGCACGGGCGGTAATATATACGTACTCTTCTCGAAATGTGAGGTATCCAGCTACGTCAACATATGTCTTTAGTTACTTGCAGGCGTGTACGGATATCTTTTTGAGTGGTATCGTTTGCCTGCAAGGTAGAGAAATACATGTATATATCATACATGATGAGCATAATGTACTTTCGTAGTTAATAAATTGTTCCTCCATCTTTGCTCAGACATATGAGTTAAAAGATAAAGGTAATAATATATTTTGTATATAATATCTGTATTTATAATAGTTTTCAACTATAAATGTAGCAATCTCACTTGAATATAATAATTGTAATTATAATACAGTTCAACCGTAAATGTAACAATCTGTTTTTATAAAAGTTTTGAACCGTAATAGTAACAATCTCTCTTAAATGTTATAGCTGTAATTATAAATTTTCAACTCTAAATGTAAATCTCTGTTAAATATAATTACTGTAATTATAATACAATTTGCAACCGTAAAGGTATTTTTTTCTTATAAATATAATAATTGTAATTATGATACAATTATCCATTCTAAAGGTAACTCTTTGAAATGTAAAATCTGTAATTATAATACAGTTTTCACACTTGAACGCAGTTACCAAAAGTAGATCCAACATATGTAATATCCCCTAAAAACTTGCATTGATTTGTTGAGGTACGAGTGGACAAATACTCTTTAAGAAAACAAATCTCACAAAATAAAAGTGTCAAACATTATAATCATAATGAACTCTCTCGGTTAAACTTTGCAAATTAAGAGACGACTGTTTTTGGTAGTAATCATACTAACATATATATATATATATATATATATATATATATATATATATATATATATATATATATATATATATATATATATATATATATATATATATATATATATATATATATATATATATATATATGCAAATAGAAAAAAGTATTTATGGTCAAAATAAAGACTCCTAAATTTTATCAACAGTTGAAAACTGACTTAAATAACAATCGTGATAACTCGATAATCAGAGGATGAGATTTTTATTTAGTTATGATTTAACATGATACATGTTAACAACCCATAATCAAGAGAGAAACTGATAGAAATCACAAATGAATTTGGACTATTGATATCTGGAGGAAAAGAAAAAAATACTCTGGTGGGGTAGAAACAAAATAACAAGGCTTGATTTTTTCCCCTGGTTTTGGAGAATCTGTTTATGGATATTGAAGCAGCGGATATTGAATCAGAGTAAAGAAGCGAGCATTCTATTGAAGCAGTGGATATTGAATCAGAGTATAGAAGCGAGCATTCTATTGAAGCAGCGGATATTGAATCAGAGTATAGAAGCGAGCATTCTATTGAAGCAGCGGATATTGAATCAGAGTATAGAAGCGAGCATTCTCTCTTAACATTAGTGTGCAAAAATGTGAACTTCAGAAAGGGAAATCATTTTGGAAGTTCAATAATTACCTACTTAATGACAAAACATATACTGAAAATGTTCAAGAAATAATTAAAAACATTAAAATACTATGTTTGGCAGATATTTATTTCCTGAATGATCTCAGTGATATTTCAAATGGTGAAACACTATTTAAGATAAATGACCAACCCCTCCACGAATTATATGAGTCCAGGTTCTGATGGGTTTTCGGTTGAAGTTTTTAAAGTCCTTTTGGAATGATTTAGGGTCTTTTTTTTAGCTAGGCCAATTAGTATTTTTGGTGATGAAATAAATAGACTCTCATAAGCTCAGAATGAAGGCGTTATTACTCATGTTCCTGAAGGTGATAAAGATAAAAAATTATTCCAAAAATGGAGAAGAATATCTCTTATTAATACCACCGTTAAAGTTGCCTTGGCGTGTATTGCAAATAGAATTTTAAAAATATTACTGTACTGAATTAATGATGATCATACAGGTTTTATGGATGGTAGATCTATATCTGAAACGATAAGAGCGGCATTCAATGTACTGTTTTTCTCTGAACAGCATAAGATACAAGGTATGCTTCTACAGACTGACCTCAAACAAGCTTTTGATTCTGTGGAATATGAATTTTTATTTAAAGTGCCAAATTCATTAAACTTCGGTAATTCAATTATAAAATGGGTTAATGGACATGGCTTCGTTATATATATATATATATATATATATATATATATATATATATATATATATATAGAGATATATATATATATATATATATATATATATATATATATATATATATATATATATAGATAGATAGATAGATAGATAGATAGATAGATAGATAGATAGATAGATAGATAGAGAGAGAGACTGAGAGACAGAGACAGAGAGAGAGAGGATGCAGACAAGGTGATCCTCTTTCACCTTATTTATTTGAATTCTGTATAGATACTGTTATTAATGATTAATGTAGTTATTTAGTTGTAATATTATGTCTGTTGTTTGAAAAGTTTTAGATATATTTATGAAAATTATTTGATGCATTTACAACCTTGAACTGAATTTTCTTTTGGTTGTATTTTTTTACATATCATCTGAAACTAGTTTTATAAGATTTTTATGTATACCTTTTATTTTCTTATACACTAAAAAAAAGAAAATTGTCCTTTTCATCCATTCATCATGTATTTCTATTGCAGACAGTTATAATTAATACACGTAAGGGAAAGCAAGTTCATGCTTTCATAGTAATCTCAGTGACACGAAAATAAGGGTCTCGGTAAAATTAACTGCCATAACAAAATGAACATTGTTTGCGTACGTTTCTTTTTTCTTCTTCTTCCTGCAAGATGAAATCTAACACCAGTACCAACCAGAAGCGGAGAAGAGCCCGTGTGACAGAACACGCAGAATTGTAATATAATTATTTTTGTGTAAATTCTCTGCCTTAGGGCAATTTGAACATGCTTGAACATGCTTTTCTGTCTATGTGAACATTCGAAAACAGGCCGTCTCAAAGACGACCTGTCTGTAGTTGGTTATACTCATGTTGACCATCGCCCTCACTTTAGGGGCACTTAATGATAATCACATTTTATTGTGGTTTTGTGATTGTACCCTAATCTTAGCAAAGACAAAAATTTAAGATGAATTAAATATGACCACTAAGAGAAAACTAGTAACTTTTGGACCAGGGTATAGACCCTCTTCACGGCAAGGCAAATGTAGATCGAATCTATTACCAAAGACTTGTGAGCGAGTGTTCGCTCAAACACTTTTATTACAAAATACCTTGAGCATAAAACTTTAAATATACTCACCATTCTAAATTTTTGTTTTTGTGTTTACAAGGAGCAAATGCAGATTTACTAAAACTTCAAAATCATGTACACAATGTTTGGTTGACATATTTTCACAATTTCACTGATTTATAAAAACTATAATATAGTTTCTACATTGGTGAATTCACGATTTGTTGTTGGGAGTCATTTGGTGCATAGGGTCAAAGTTCGTTGATGTTTTCTGACTGTTCTGTAACTGCAGAATGTAACCCATTATTATTGCAATTTTTCAGGCTGAACACTCAGGCTCAGTATCAAATTACGAAACATTTGATAATATTGAACTTCTTTTAAGATATAGATAAAAGTATACAAAATAATAACCTGTAAGAATTTTTATTTAGTCGTTCTTTCAGACTGCTAAATTTCACTGTCCTATTTTATTCCAAGTTCATAGCTGATTCTATGGTTTTGAGGTCAAGTTTAACACTCAGAAAGTTTAAAGAATTCTGGAACCAGTCAGTAGCATAAAGTGTACGATAAGGTAGAACAATAATCCTCAAACACAGTGAATCATAGCTAACTTGGAGGTAGACCAGTTATTAGTAATAACAAAAATTCTCAATGACTCAATCATTAAGGGCAAACCGGTCTATGCGATTAGATATCAACAACGCATTGAAGACATCGCAATGTATTTATCTTTCGTCATGGCCCAAAAACAAATCTGTTCTGATTGTTGTTTGTCACTGGAGTTCACAGAGTGCTCAACCGGATTGCAATCTTTGATGCAAAAATATGCATTTTTGCATTTTTGCATTTACAGCTCACTAAGTTATCACTTAGCATATTTTGCTGACGTATTTAATCTATCTTTCTCCGTCTCGGTGAGATCTGTTTTAAGAGTTGAACATTCTTAAAAACCAAGTCTGCCTAACTTCTGTTGAGCAATGACTGGTACGCAAAATATTAAAACTCAAGCAGAAGAAAAGTCGCCTTGTGTGAAAAATATTCACATGTCTATGAATATAACCTTACTGAAAAGGATCTATTCAGTGTGAACTGACCGCATCACAACTGTCAGCCTTTTATTCCTACGCAAAGGCCAAAAAACTTAAATCAATCAAAATTTATTTTAAGTACGTTTCTTCAAAGCAATTGTGCTCACCATAATGATATCAATATATATGATTTACTTATAGTACACTTTACGGATGAATCGTTTACCCAAATTTTGGTTTTCATCTGCGTTGTCCGTCATCCAAGACACCCTAGCAAAAAAAGAAAAAGAAAAGAAACACTATCTTCCTTATCCAAATACACTGATTTCTGGATTGTATTATATCTTTTCTGATTGAAATAATTTTATCTGTACACTTCGTTCGATGTTTAAATAAGATTTTAACACTGAAATTAGTTAAGGATCTAAATTAATTTCATAAATCTAAAATTCTTGAAGATAAGTAGTATTCTTATTTATAGCAAATTAGCCACTTAAAAGGAATTTGGCCTTGATCCACCAATTATGCTTTCTTAAAACCATGATTTGTTTTATATAAAAAGTAAATCAATCGCACTGGCATTAATCTGAAAGAGATGTCCGTAGGAAGTCTTTCATTATGGTCCCAAAACATCTAGCAAACAAGGCCGCGCATCAATCTGCGTTGATTAGGGCGTTGAGGGAAGGGCGTACGATTTCCGTTACATACAAATAAAACATGTTATCTTGAAGCCAAATAGTTGTTGCTAATTTATCTGTGAGTTTTATCCGAGAAAGATTGACGGGGGTCCAAGAATAACAAAACCATTTTTATATAGACATTGTAGAGATGCCGATTGACTGATATCCTCTCGTTTGATCTTACTGGGCAGCCGTATCGCTGGCTTAAAGTAAAGTTTGGCGCCACGTGGGTATCTATGATTTTACCGTTACGTCAGCACAGCCATTCCGCGAATCAGAAGCCGCTATTTGGATCAGGTTTTTCGTTTTGAAAAGGAAACTGACTTATCGCATTAGTTCTTTTGACTATAATGTTCAGTGAAACCAGTTTGCAATATTTCATATAGGAAAGAAAGTTTATCTTCAAAAGACGTTTTCATATTAAATTTAAAACTTTCATCTTTGAAACATTTAAAGAATTTTAAGTCAGAAGAAAGGATAGGACCTGAGTAAATCGAATGTTTTCACCCGCCAGTAACAGAGCTGTAGCAGATCATATATATTTAATGCCTGGAATAGCTTTCAAGTACACTGGATAGATCTCCTGCATTACAGGACCTTAAATTATAACGTCGAAACGCCAAAGTGCCCCCTACTCAAGTTGTGAAACTATGGTCCCAGGATAGACCACGTGACCCTGTCCACAGCTTCATTTGGAGTTGCGATGGAAGTCATTTATGAGTTGAATTGTGGTGAAATAAGTGGTAACTGAAGGAAAAAAAAAACATTCTAGATCTGCTAGTTCAAGTCTTAAATTGTATAAACATTTTCTGTTACATTACTCAGAATTCCTCTGAATATAATGTATAAACAAGAACATGTGTATCAGCAAAATTATTGCGGAATCCACCTTGTAGAAGTAACGACGTTTTGAGAAAAAATGATTTCATATGCCATCTGTGGAGCAATTTAGCAGAAACGTTACTATTTATATGTTCTATTTTAGGACTTTAAAAAGCTGATTAGAGCAAGGTTGTGTTTATTAGTCTTTTTTAATGTAAATGACGTTAATGGTTTTATATATATATATATATATATATATATATATATATATATATATATATATATATATATATATATATATATATATATATATATATATATATAATGATAGTATATATGGTATATATTTTTACACAAAAGTTATTAAATATAACTTCAGTCCTTTTATGTAAAATGAGAACGAATTAAGGACTGCGAAAACATGGTTTGGTTGACATCTGTAATATATGAAAGGCAACAATATAGCTGTTTAAAATAAAATTTGCGGTGTTTCTGTCTCACACGTGTTTTTCTGAACAATAAAATTGCATTCTACATAGCACAGAGACAACTTTTATCATGTAGTTAAATGAATAAAATAATGTAATCAGGATCTAATCATAAATTGTTTTAATTGTTCGGAAAGTCTATTACACTGCAATCAGTATTGCTCAATATATATCTATATATATATATATATATATATATATATATATATATATATATATATATATATATATATATATATATATATATATATATTGATTGTGCAGAAATCAAATTGGAAATCTATTTAAATGATAAAAATTAAATAACGAATTTAGGAAAACTCATTAAAATCTCATATCACAATTAATAACGCTTTACAAATATCTTACTTTTGATCGGAATGCGCCATACGTTTTTACATTTTGGACTGGAATTAACTGCTATACATATTTACAATTTGGACAGTAATGAACTACAGTGCATATTTACAATTTGAACCGGAATAAACTACAATACATATTTACATTGGAGATGAGCTTATTTTCTAGAGCAACTACCAATTACATGTGCAGCTTTTGTTTAAAATTGTAACCAACTCTAAATCATAACACCTATGAATATTCCATTTAAAGAAAAAGAAACAATTCATAGATGCTTGTGTATTGCTTTCCTGGCCATCTAAGTTAACAGTAAAATGCTGGTAGCTTATCCCCAGCTAATACATTCTTTAAAGCAAAACTCAGCATGCTTCAGAATGTATTCGTTATATTTTGTAGCTGCCCAACACGTGTTTCCACATGAAATATACCATTAAGCCAGTCTGGTAATAAGACATATTTTGGCATCATTTGCAAATACTTTTGCGTATATCTGATACTGCTAAAAGTGAGCTTTCATAGGATTCACTGTACTAGTAATATGGTTGTTCTTAGTTTTGGATTAACGCCATTTTTTGGCACACAATTCATGGCTGACAGAATAACTGGTGGAGGAAGAACCCAGGGACTTCCATTTTAAACTCACGGGAAGCTACTGCCAAAATTTTTTCACGAACCCACGCGGCAGAGGTGAGATGACAGTGATCACTCAATACTGTAGTCGCTAAATAAGCGACTCGGCTAAATGACGATTTACTATCCAATTTTGGACATAATCCCTATGCGACCAACCCCGAAGTGACGTCTATATGTTAAGAGCAACAAATTAGTTCCAAGCATGTGACTTCATTACTTTGTTAATTTTCAGAGCTTACTGAAGTCAATCTAATACATTTCTTTGAAGTAATTTTAAATTAAGAACAATTCGTTCCACTAAAGTGGGTTAATATGCGTTTTTGCAACACGTAAAATTGCCAAAATTTATTAAAGCACTTCCGTTGTCAAATCTTCATTTTCTGAGTTGAGTAGTTTATAGTTCTTTTATTTCTCAGGCAAGCAAATACAGCTTGTAGTTTTCAATCCCATAATATCTAAAGACAAGTGATCGGTTTTCAAAAGAAACCGGAACTTGTGAAGTTTGGATAGTGATCGGTAAAGGCGAGCGCTTTAGACCACTCGAACACATGGGGACCCTTTAGGTACACGGGCAATTGAAAATAAGTTGGAATATTTTGAGTTCTTGTCCTATTTATGACTTAAGAGAAAATAGAGACATCGTTTTATTGATCATTTGCATCATGTCAAGGTCGAAATGATCTGAACCTGCCTTTCTATCTCAAAGAAAGTAGACAAGTTTGTCTTATGCAGAGTTAGTTCCCTTATGTTTCACTATAATGGACACATTACCGTGTACCGGACTCCGGGGGCAGGGGCCAGTATTTATGTACAAATTTAATGCCGCAATCAGTGACCTAGTACGAAAAAAAATCATAAAAAATCAAATACACAAGTGAGGTCAAGAATGTCCATATTTTGAGATACCTATATTAAAACAAAGCATAAAAATATTATCCACTTGACCAGAGAAGTCAGTGGCAGTTCATAGCAGAAGTTTATGCACCCCAACCCCAAATTTATACCTGCAATTTTCATGTCCGAAGGTCATTTTTGACACCATGTGGTACTCACAGTGCAAACACAAGCCCTTTTCCTAGATTACAATTCTGCCAATCAGTGTGTACTAAACAGGCTGATGCAGTTGAAAATAGTTGTCATCCAAGCTGTTTTTGAGATATGCTCCTTGTCCCAAACCCACATGTTTACTGTTACGGGAGGCTAGCTCTTCTTTGTAGACAACTATTGGTATTTCACTATCAACATATTGCAGAGTAACTATTGAAGGTGTACATGCCTGACATCAATTTCAAGAATAACACAAGCCCGAAACACCTAGCTCACAAATATATCCATATATTTAATTAGTAGACAATAATTGCTGAAAACGTCACACCATAGTCTTAAGTTAAGAAATTTGCCAGTGGACAAAATACGAAACTGTACCCTGCCTCATCCGGTTCAACTAATATGCCTGATATTCTACTTCATATTAGGAATTTAAAATATCTTGACACACTAAACACATATTATATATTCCTTTCGTCAAATTTGACCGCCTATACTAAACTTAGAAGAACCTTTAAAAGACTTTTTATAAAACCACTTTTTGGGAAAAAGAACAAATGTATAAAAACTTGTACAGGACAAATGATGATGCTGTGTTCATTATAGGTAAATATACAATTAAAAAATAAATATTTAAGCAAATGATTTTATAGCTTTCAATTTCCACAGAAAGCATTCTTCTGACCCCTAGTTCTTGGCCATCTCTTTCAATTGACTGTTAACTAGTTGTTAGTAAGGTGAGCTACCCAAGACTCACTTGGGTCTCTTGTCATTATGTTGGTATTATGTATATAATATGGGGAAATGCATGCCAATTCCTTCAGGCGTTTATACAAAAGTCTTTGTATAAAGAAGTCTCATAGGAAGCGCGTAGATTCTTCAATCTTGCACTAAAGTTGCATGCCTTGTCCATCTGTACACACATTTACGTCATACATTCAGATATAATTGTTTGATTACATTACTGGCGATAAAAGGTGTGCAGGTTTTCAAGAGATGATAGTGGTAGTATTTCCAAAGGAATTTCGTCTGGCAACAGCCATAGAGACAAAATATAACCACGCCCAACTTTTGCCTCAAATGTATCGTATATTTCGTTTATTCGTCATCGGTTATCGTTATTCATTTAGGAACAGTAAGGAGAAGTATGTAATTTATTTATGCCGTACATCCGGGAAATATTATGTATAGTGTATGCATAGATCATATATTTGATCTCATTTAGTGGTTTATATACGATATGTAAGCACGAAATTAGCAAGGACTAATATAGAAAAATCAAAGTTTCTGCTATATTTTCTGAGTATTTACAGGTTGTAATATGTAGTTATTTCCTCAATTGTGCCCAGCTGGCGATGCGTCACCTTTCATTGCCAATAACTATAGTATATAGCATTAGTTGTGGCACTGTGTTAAACAATCGTTGCATTTTTTGGGTGCAGAACATAGGGTTTCAATTAAGAAAAGACACTCATCTACATTCTATAGATAAAGCTAGGAAAATATTTGGGTGAAATCAGAGCTTGGTTTGAACTATACACTTTGTAAAGGTCGGTTCTAGATCATTTATAGAAAAATGCGTTGTCTTCAGCATTTTTACTTACTGAAATTTTGATACTGGCCGCCATGTATAGCCTCTCTTGTGCTGAAAAATGGCGATAAACCCTACAACAACAACAACAACAACAACAACAACAACTTACTGAAATTTTAATAAGTGTTGTTGTTGTAGGGTTTAACGCCATTTGTCAGCACAAGATAGGCTATACATGGCGGTCAGTATTAATGGTGGAGGAAGAACCCTGGAAAACCCAGGGAAGAACCACCGAACTACGAGAAGCTACTGGCAGGCTTTCTCACTTACCCACGTTAGCCGAGCCTGGACTTGAACACACGCAGACAGAGGTGAGATGGCAGTGATCCGTAATGGTCAGCGCTTTAGACCACTCGGCCACTCGGGGCCCTATTTAATAAGTGTAACCAAGCGAATCAGAACAATAAAGGAGTACCTGTCTAGTGTACTGTATGAACACAGACAGCAACAGTTTAAGACAAAAAATATATAATAGTTTGTCGTGTATAGTATATTTTTAACATGCTTTTAGTTCAAGAGATAGTACAAGATTTCACGAAGGTGAGCGCATGGAAACAGTACAAATGTTGCTGACGCGTGAACAAATTCTTTTAGGCACCAGAGGAAACGAGGTAAAATTTTAGAGTAACTTGCCTTCCCCAATACATCAACGACAAGAAAGGTGTGAAAGTACACAGAGTGGAAGGTTAAGTTACGTGATTGTTGAAAGTGGATTCCTGCAGTTTGTTAGACTGTGTGGTTCATTTGCTGAATGTTTGGAGTCTTAGCGGATGGTGATTATTACTAGTCAATAAACCAGTCACAAGTCAGCATTTTATATCTTTTTTTTTTACATCCACATTGACCTCAATTCTGGTATCATCCCTAGTACTCCGTATTTTACTATTCCGTTTTTGCATGTTTGTTATTGTTCTAGATGGATGGCATAAATACCGTGGCTAAGTGGTTGGCGTATCGAACTCGCGATGGGACGGGTGTGGATTCGAATCCTACCTAAGATCACCCATTGTGTCGGATATTGTGGTCAATGATCCTTTCTATAATTGCATTGATATAACCTTCGTCTATTGCTCTACTGCAAAGCACTACACTAAAACAAATCCTTTCCCATGAAACAAATTTCTTCTAACGGACTCGGTTTACAAAAGGTATGTCACGTCTCTCCTTTTTTATTCTCATTTTTATCCGCGGCCACAAGTTAGTTTTCATCTTTGTTTGGGGATCAGGACTTAATATGTAAGTTCAACATGCTAACAAAGACAAGAACAAAAACATCTGTACCAATCAAAACCCATGGTCATCTCTGTCAGAGGTATTTCTTCTCGACTTACTTTCTATAATGACTGTTGGCACCCACATTGAGCTGTTAATAATAATGTACTGTTTACATGGCCATGGTTACTGTCCATGTTACTGTACCAATCAAAACCCATGGTCATCTCTGTCAGAGGTATTTCTTCTCGACTTACTTTCTATAATGACTGTTGGCACCCACATTGAGCTGTTAATAATAATGTACTGTTTACATGGCCATGGTTACTGTCCAGGCCAATTGCAGTTTATATTTGTTGGGCAGAACGCTAATGACTGCCATTTTTTACTATCCCGTATCATTCCACTGTGCCTCAGTGGTTCATTGGTTAACCTGGCTGAAAATTTAGCTCAGGTCCGCTATCCGTAGTATCTTGTGCATGGCATATTACTCCAAAAGTTTCACATGTTCGTTAGCTATGATTCCGATATGTTAATCTATTGATTGATCGGATGTTTCATTGCTTTGGTTCTGTGAATTTCATTTGATGCAGCGGTAAGCCACCGCATCCAGTCAAAAGAAAATTAGAATGTGAACACTGTTCCTACATGATCGAGACAAGGAAAGCACACAGCTGGAATGAAATAGAAAAAAAAAAATATTAATTTTTTTTACTGCCGGTCTGTGCTTGTACAAATACATCCTTTCTCTCAATTACACCTGTAATGGCTTCTCTCTGGTATGTAAAGAGCCAATTGACAGTCTCATACTAATTTGCAAAATGGTCTCTCTTGATAACACTTGAATATTACCTGTACCTTATTCACTTCATAAACATCATGCTGCAGTCAGTTTCTGCTCTAATGATCAGTTTACTGAGGTTTTCTTTGCAAAGTGTCTATTTCCAGTTTTGGTAGTCTAAAAAAAGCTGGTTCACTCCATTCGCTATGATGGCTAATAACAATTATGATAAAATTATCCATTCTAAAGGTAACTCTTTGAAATGTAAAATCTGTAATTATAATACAGTTTTCACACTTGAACGCAGTTCCCAAAAGTAGATCCAACATATGTAATCTCCCCTAAAAACTTGCATTGATTTGTTGAGGTACGAGTGGACAAATACTCTTTAAGAAAATAAATCTCACAAAATAAAAGTGTCAAACATTATAATCATAATGAACTCTCTCGGTTAAAAATTTTGCAAATTAAGAGACAACTGTTTTTGGTAGAAATCATACTACCATATATATATATATATATATATATATATATATATATATATATATATATATATATATATATATATATATATATATATATATATATATATATATATATATATATATATATATATCACAACACACATACGGATGCCATCGGTTACTTCAATTATAGTTAACTTGGTTTTGTGAGAGCAGGAAAATAGAGAGACAGCAAGTACCTGCATGACGCATGCATTTTTTTATGATTGCAAAGAATATTCAAACAATTTAAATCCGAATTGTAGTCAAAGGTTTAGATTTTAATAACTCTGCTGGGCTTTTTCTTTTAATGAAATATCATATTTCTTTAAATATAATTCACAACGTTTCACGGAAGATCAAACGTCTCTTCGCTGCAAATAATTTGAAGCTCTAGATCAGGTTTCACTAAACTTCTCAAACTTTACCTCTTCAGTTTGAGATCTAACGTTATGTTGCTTTGATACATCAGATATTCTGAATATTTTTGTCAGAGGTAGATTTAGTAGAAACGATGCGAAATAATTTTTTATATAACATTTTACTGTTTAACGCAAAGCAACCCTTTTTATTCTTAAAAAAACGAGATGAGAAAATTGTCCAATTTATGAATTTCAGACGCCAGTTTTATGCTCTATGAAAACATATAGTTCTTACCAACGAAGCAATATGGCAGATATTTAAAAAATACAAAATACTTAGTTTTAGGAAGAATTTGGGGAGATATTCAGTGAAACTGTGGTCAAGACTAGCCTTACAATTGCTAGGGTTTCGTCATGTGTCATTTTCAAAAGACAAAAGATAAGATCATTATCAAAAACACACCTGACGAGAAAATATCTGGGAATGGTCTCTAAGACCACAACGTGATGACAGCAAACTGTCAGGTGTTCTATGAGGAATAATAAATGTCTTCTCTTTTTCAGGAATAGCAAGTTGAGATGGGTGTCGGGGACGATCAAGCTCCACGTTTCACCCAAAAACCAAGCCTGAAACAGGAGGACAATGGGAAGAAACTTGTTTTTCAGTGTACTCTGGAGGCATCTCCGCAACCGGAAATCAACTGGTTCCGTGGAACCACCCCCTTAACCGAGTCGGACCGCGTGAAAATGAAAGTAGAGCCCGCTGGGGGCAACCAGTACAATGTGTTAATGGACATTAATGGAGTCACGCAGGCTGATGCAGGGTCATACAAAGTTGTTGCCAAAAACAAACTCGGGGAAGTGTCAGCTTCTATCAACTTGAATTTCGGAGGTTGGCCTCTCTCTCTCTCTCTCTCTCTCTCTCTCTCTCTCTCTCTCTCTCTCTCTCTCTCTCTCTCTCTCTCTCTCTCTCCTTTTTGCTGAGCCACTGAATGCTTTACGTGTGTCATAATTTCATCTGACGTTAAAACACAGCAAGCATAATTATTATTAAAGCTAAGATTATGTGCAAGTAAGGCTGAAATCAAACGTATGCGTCATTCTTAGGATCAGCACAGTATTGATACTCTCAGAGTTGAAATTTGTAATTAGATCAGTATAAAACGCTGCCAATGGTCAGGTATGTAATACATATTATGCACTTCTTACATCGCTCTAGATTCCCCTACTACGTCAACGTTGGTATGCAAGGGTGTGATATGCGTCAACGCCAAAAAGTGTCATAACTTCAAAGGGAATCATGCAAGCGTACAAACTTGAATACGTTTCACTTTAAAATGTCAGTTCTTGTTTGTGAACAAGCAGATTTGTTATGTAAATGGAAAAAAATAGTTTACATTTCATCTTACAACAAAGAGATCCAAATGGAGTACTGCAAAGTATCTTTTGATATTTTTGTGGCAAATTTCTGTAACTCCTGTTTGCAGTTACTGTGGCAACTATTGGACGTACTTCTTCCGATTAACCTATTGTTACGAGTCTATGCTCTTAATATAAGTAATAAAACAGAGTGGAGACAAGCTTTGTACAATTTAACAAATAGTTTATTTCCCTCGAATACATATTAAAAAATGAGAAAGAAGAACTTATGTTATTGCGAATTAAATCCAAATATAATCCAAAAAGTCACAAGTCCTAGTAGTAAAATGTCCTGAATAAAACTCAGTTCAAGTCCCGATGAGATCCAACATTGTAGACGATGACGTATCTTTTATGGTCTGTGAAGTGCTGATGTGTCAACGGTCTCTTGTTGAATCACAGAAATATTATTACAGGTTTGAATTCAGTATAAACTCCAATGGCTGTCATAATCCAAGAATTTTATCATAACACTTTTGTATTTCCAGAAAAAAATAATTACTAGAATTCAATAATTTGAAGCAAATAAAATTCAGTCCAAACTGGTCACAACATAATAAAAATTAAAGTGCATGATGTTAAAACACGATTGGTACAATCCGCACAGTCACAAGATAATATAAGTTTCTGATCGACCTCAGGTCACAATTAGCGATTTCTAAGAACAACCATTACCTAATGGAAAATAACCTTCTAGAATGATCTAATGAGCATTGTTTATTTACAGCACAATAACCTACAAAATTCACTTAGGAATCTCCAAACCCCTGACCCTAATCAACACATTTAATCCTTCTTGTTTAACTGAATAATAATAATCATGATAATATGCTCATACACATATAGAGTAATGAAAATAGTATTGGTTGCTTACATAATTTAAAATTAAAACAAAATTAAAAAGCCAACCAGGTTAAGCAGAAATGAACTCAGTTTTGGACAAAATCAAATCCAGCATACATTATTTCCTTACAATAACACGTAATGGATTTTGTTTTGTAAAACTAACTAATAAACAGACTGTTAAATTAAATATACATAACACTATATAGGTATAATGTTGTAGTTACACCAAATGTTCATATCGGTTCCTCTAACTGCAAGCTTTAAGGGGCACTCCGACATCTCTGGAAATTCTATTATACAACAGCGTAGTTACCAAACATGTAAAAACAGAATGGCGGTAAGAGAAGAAAATCAAACAAACTTCTCTTTCTGAAGTTGTTGGCATCGCGAAACTTATCTCAAAATATTTCCTCATGAATCGAATTAACATGTGTGAAATATTCCATTTTCAATAATTCTTGAATTCTTCCCTTTGGTGATGATAAACGCGTGTGCATGTTCGATAACGCCCGACCCAAATGCCCTTTTCCATCTCCTGTTGTATAGCATAGATCTACCATGCTTTTGGTCATCTTCATAACCTCCTTTGATTTTATCAGTTGGAACACTTTTGGTGGTATTTCACTATACTGAGTTGCATACTCGACTGTTATTAATTTAATCAGATTCATGGAACAATATCTAACCTTCTCTGGTAATGATATACCCTCGGCAAAAGCCCTTATCTCGTTTTTTTTGGGTGTGTGTGTGTGATTTAGTGGAATTCCTCTAGATACAGATCAAGTCTAATGGTCACTGAGAGTACAATATCGCACAAGAGGCATTTTGATATAATGATCGGCAAGTGAAGAGCAGAGCTTTCCGATGGTTTTCCTTGCTGTGTCAGGTAAACGGCACGTATGATTGGATTTTGGTTACATGGCATTTGTTTGCACATGCAGAGCTTGGAATCCGATTTCCTGTAATACGTTCCACCTCTGACTTCTCACGTTGATTCGTGTGTGTGCTTTGGTTTAAACATTCACGTTAAATTGAACTTTATGCAATCTTTTGAACCATACCAACAGATCAATCATAGTAAATAGTAAATATAAATAAGCATTGATAGATTACAATTAATAACCGCAAGTATTAACATTACTGCAGTTAGTCTTTTTTTCTTTATTAAATGCTGTTGAGATTCTAGTCATTGGCGAAACTTTAAATTTCGCACCTATCATTCTTTGCTAAAATTCTGAAATATCACTCCACACCCTTGTAAAAATTGGAATAGTTGGCCCCTTTCTAGACCAACAAGTAGGTCTCTGCTTTTTTTATCTGACAGCAGCTGCTTTTAGATAAAAAAAGCAGAGTCCTACTTGTTGGTCTAGCACCTTTCTTGAATGCAGAGACCAACCCACTCACTTTGCACGTCACTGATGATGGTATTTTATCCTTTGGTAAGGGTGCATCCAGGTACACAATAGATTCTAACCATCCGGTGAGTTGTTGGAGATGAAGCAAGGCTTTTGGTGTACGCTTTATAATGAAACGACAAATACAGTAGATGAGGCTGGATTATACGACGGTTATCAGTTGGCTTGATTTAGTTCTAGTTTTGGTATGCTATGGATGTGTGCTCATACAGATCATATCTATAAGGTATCTGTTGAAAAAATTCCTCCAGCAACCTCAACTAGAACATCTTTCCAAATTCGATTATAAAAAATGACGTTTCTCTCACTTGCAGTTTATTTAAACGGAATCAATTTTACATACGTTTTTAAATAAAGAGTATCATGAAATATACATGTTGGAGAACATTAGCTTGTCAGCCATACGTTAAATGAGTCACTTAACTTGAAGAGTAGTTTTAATCTTTCCTTAAAATATTGTATTCTTTGCATGAAGGTGTCTATTACTATTCAACAAAGCGCATACAAAAATGGTGACCGTAATTTACGTATCTTATTTCCATTGAAACTAATTTTCAAACCGTTGTCTGAATTGTAGAATTCTCATAGGAATAGGGAGTATTTCGTTCTCCGCCTGTTCTCTGCATAAGTGGCTTTTGGCATCATTAGTCAATATTTCAGTCAAGCGTTTCTAACATCTGGCAGATGCATCAAATATTTCCCGTTCCAGCATCGTGTGGAATAAACAAAAAGAACTGCAAAATAGTTATTGTCTGTTTGATAGTTGAATCATCAAGATAATATTATACAATATGCACATGTTGTGTGCGTCTTGTACTGGTAATACTACATTCAAAGACAGCGCATGTTGTGTGCGTCTTGTACTGGTAATACTACATTCAAAGACAGCGCATGTTGTGTGCGTCTTGTACTGGTAATACTACATTCAAAGACAGCGCATGTTGTGTGCGTCTTGTACTGGTAATACTACATTCAAAGACAGCGCATGTTGTGTGCGTCTTGTACTGGTAATATTATATTCAAAGACAGCGCATGTTGTGTGCGTCTTGTACTGGTAGTATTATATTCAAAGACAGCGCATGTTGTGTGCGTCTTGTACTGGTAGTATTATATTCAAAGACAGCACATGTTGTGTGCGTCTTGTACTGGTAGTATTATATTCAAAGACAGCGCATGTTGTGTGCGTCTTGTACTGGTAGTATTATATTCAAAGACAGCGCATGTTGTGTGCGTCTTGTACTGGTAGTATTATATTCAAAGACAGCGCATGTTGTGTGCGTCTTGTACTGGTAGTATTATATTCAAAGACAGCGCATGTTGTGTGCGCCTTGTACTGGTAATACTATATTCAAAGACAGCGCATGTTGTGTGCGTCTTGTACTGGTAATACTACATTCAAAGACAGCGCATGTTGTGTGCGTCTTGTACTGGTAGTATTATATGCAAAGACAGCGCATGTTGTGTGCGTCTTGTACTGGTAGTATTATATTCAAAGACAGCACATGTTGTGTGCGTCTTGTACTGGTAGTATTATATTCAAAGACAGCGCATGTTGTGTGCGTCTTGTACTGGTAATACTACATTCAAAGACAGCGCATGTTGTGTGCGTCTTGTACTGGTAATACTACATTCAAAGACAGCGCATGTTGTGTGCGTCTTGTACTGGTAATACTACATTCAAAGACAGCGCATGTTGTGTGCGTCTTGTACTGGTAATACTACATTCAAAGACAGCGCATGTTGTGTGCGTCTTGTACTGGTAATATTATATTCAAAGACAGCGCATGTTGTGTGCGTCTTGTACTGGTAGTATTATATTCAAAGACAGCGCATGTTGTGTGCGTCTTGTACTGGTAGTATTATATTCAAAGACAGCGCATGTTGTGTGCGTCTTGTACTGGTAGTATTTTATTCAAAGACAGCGCATGTTGTGTGCGTCTTGTACTGGTAGTATTATATTCAAAGACAGCGCATGTTGTGTGCGTCTTGTACTGGTAATACTACATTCAAAGACAGCGCATGTTGTGTGCGTCTTGTACTGGTAATACTACATTCAAAGACAGCGCATGTTGTGTGCGTCTTGTACTGGTAATATTATATTCAAAGACAGCGCATGTTGTGTGCGTCTTGTACTGGTAGTATTATATTCAAAGACAGCGCATGTTGTGTGCGTCTTGTACTGGTAGTATTATATTCAAAGACAGCGCGTGTTGTGTGCGTCTTGTACTGGTAGTATTATATTCAAAGACAGCGCATGTTGTGTGCGTCTTGTACTGGTAGTATTATATTCAAAGACAGCGCATGTTGTGTGCGTCTTGTACTGGTAGTATTATATTCAAAGACAGCGCATGTTGTGTGCGTCTTGTACTGGTAGTATTATATTCAAAGACAGCGCATGTTGTGTGCGTCTTGTACTGGTAGTATTATATTCAAAGACAGCGCATGTTGTGTGCGTCTTGTACTGGTAGTATTATATTCAAAGACAGCGCATGTTGTGTGCGTCTTGTACTGGTAGTATTATATTCAAAGACAGCGCATGTTGTGTGCGTCTTGTACTGGTAATACTACATTCAAAGACAGCGCATGTTGTGTGCGTCTTGTACTGGTAATACTACATTCAAAGACAGCGCATGTTGTGTGCGTCTTGTACTGGTAATACTACATTCAAAGACAGCGCATGTTGTGTGCGTCTTGTACTGGTAATACTACATTCAAAGACAGCGCATGTTGTGTGCGTCTTGTACTGGTAATACTACATTCAAAGACAGCGCATGTTGTGTGCGTCTTGTACTGGTAATACTACATTCAAAGACAGCGCATGTGTGCGTCTTGTACTGGTAATATTATATTCAAAGACAGCGCATGTTGTGTGCGTCTTGTACTGGTAGTATTATATTCAAAGACAGCGCATGTTGTGTGCGTCTTGTACTGGTAGTATTATATTCAAAGACAGCGCATGTTGTGTGCGTCTTGTACTGGTAGTATTATATTCAAAGACAGCGCATGTTATGTGCGTCTTGTACTGGTAATACTACATTCAAAGACAGCGCATGTTGTGTGCGTCTTGTACTGGTAGTATTATATTCAAAGACAGCGCATGTTGTGTGCGTCTTGTACTGGTAGTATTATATTCAAAGACAGCGCATGTTGTGTGCGTCTTGTACTGGTAATACTACATTCAAAGACAGCGCATGTTATGTGCGTCTTGTACTGGTAATACTACATTCAAAGACAGCGCATGTTATGTGCGTCTTGTACTGGTAATACAACATTCAAAGACAGCGCATGTTGTGTGCGTCTTGTACTGGTAATACTACATTCAAATACAGGTAGCGCATGTTGTGTGCTTTTTGTATTGTAATACTGCATTCACACACAGGGACTGAATCATTTAGTATACAAATGTGAATCACGACGACCTTTTGGAGCCCTGAAACAAGACACCACATGAAAGCGTCAGTTTGTACATCGAACTACGTGCCAAAACATTTCAATACAGTAGCTGAAACCCCCAACCCTCCGTCCCCACCCAATGGCCCATGATATGTCAAATTTATAGTGAAAAGTGACTCTGTGTGTGTGTGTGTGTGTGTGTGTGTGTGTGTACTTTTTTTGCTGGGGCGAATGGGTCCGGTCCTGTATTGGAATGAAATTATTTTCTTTATTTCATGGCAGTTTTAATAAATCTCAACGTCTGTTATGTACAAGTCATGTGTAGTTCTTTGTGAGACATTACTGTCCAGTGCCCAAATAACAATGTCAAAAACATACACAAAGCATTATTGACCACAGTATATTCCTTGAAGTCAGAATACTGATACATTTTCCGTAAAGGGATACAAAAACTTCTTATGTACTATAACTAAACAGTGAAGAGATGATTGTTTTTATTTGTCCGCAAGGATGAGAATAACTAGTTCTTATTTGTAGCTGACTAGTTCATTAGAGTGTGATTGTAGAAAGCTCCTGCTTGTGAGATACCAAGTCATGAGCTTCTGCAATTATTGCTAGTAATTTGTTCCAAGTCCAATCTGTGCATCGGAAGAAACTAAACTTGTAACAATTTGTCGATGCTGACTTTAACTGGAACTTTTTCCTGTTGTTTGCCCTAGTTTGGCTATATGCCAGGGTCAGGTATTTGTCCGCTGGTTGTTCGCAATCTTGTACAACATGGTCAGCTGGACCCTGGTTCGCCTGGATTCGAGTGATTCCCACTTGTTCAACATTGCACTGACGCTGCTAGTGTTACGACATTTATTTGTAGTGAATCTAGTAGCTCTCCTCTGAACCATCTCTATCTTATTTATTTGATCTTTATTATGTGGGTTCCATACAGTCCACACATGATACACAGTCTTCCCAAGAAAAGTAGGTAATTGCAACCTTTAAGTTTTGCGAGTGTCAAGACATATGTGAATCGACACATGAAATTGCATGACCATACATCAACATTTTCTGTAAAATAAAGCAGTGTCTAGCGTACTTTACCAAAGCAATTATGATCACTGGATCGTTATACTTGTATAAACTTTAAACGTATAGAATAATCCCAACACCCCGTTACACAAGAACTGACTTGCATTATCTATTGCTCCAAAATCTGCAGGTAAGACTGCTTCAGTCCTTGAAGAATACAGCTAGTCAGCTACAAATAAGACCTAGTTATTCTCATGGATATGCCGGTTGTGGTTTCATATCTCGCTACGGTAGCCGGATTGGTCTGAGTATGAAGGAACGAAAACGTACACTGACACTCTTTTACTTGTTTTTGCTGCCAGTAGCTTCTCGTGAGTCGGTGGTTCTTTCCGGTGATTCCCGGTTTCTTCCTCCACCATTAATACTGGCCGCCATGAATAGCCTATCGTGTGCTGAAAAATGGCGTTAAGCCCAAGAACAACAACAACAATAACTTATTTTTGCCTTTCCTGTCATTACTGACTTTCCTATCCCTTCCGTCTTTTTTTTAATCTTTTATCCTTTACCACGCATCACCCGTTGCTTAATAGCCAAATGTGACTGCGTCAACGTATTTATAGACATAGACATATACTGTATAGGCGAAACAGCGAAGGCACTAGTCAACATAATTTTTTTTTTTCGTTTTTAGCACCGACCTTCACAGTTGTGTCCAATTATAGGAGTGAAAGATGACGAGAAAGATATTTTAGTTTATGTTTCATGCAGTATTTCCCTCATGCCCTCTTTGGAACTAATTCTATTCTTGTAATAGCAACCAGTGATCTTTTGGTTGTCGCCCCGTCTATTACTAATAATTTTAACAAATATGCATGCTGTGAAAATAACTCGCTTTGACTCCTGTCTGACAGCGAATCAACTTCACGCCAGAACAGGTAGTTAGTATCTGATTACTCACAGTAGATAACTCAGTCCGTTAGTGTTAAGCGATGTGCTGAATTCTAGTTTTGTGTGGATGTCATGTCAGATATTCGATCATTGTTATAAAACTTTTTGCATATTTGCAAGAAAAACCTAAGTTTGCTATATATTATTTTATACTTGTGTGTCGCCTGCTTTTATCTTTCTTCAATAAAAAAAGTCTTTTATCAGATGGCAAATTATTATTTTTTCTCATTTATTTTCTGTTTTAACGTACAGAATCTTTATATGTTGTAACATATTTTGACGTATTTATATTTCGTTAACTGTGGACGGGGCAGGGTGGGGAGAGTCAAAATAAATTAAAATTCAAACCTTTCTCCTGTGATTTCATAGGTTTTGTCTCTGAATATTTGCAATTCGAGGGAATGAGTTATGAAAAAAGAAAATAAGTTTTCTCGTTCCAAAACAGAATCTTAAAGAGATAAACGTTCCGTAATGCGAATAGATCTGATTTAGAACAGTGCAGTGGATAGGAGGGATTATTGACAAGTGCTTAAAAAAAGGACTTTCCGACAACACAAGTATGTGAGAATAAAATAATTGACATTTTATTTTCATGCGTTAGTAAAATATATTGTGCTTAAAAGAGATAAAACGTAAATCTGAATGGATTTAGATTATCTTGTTTTCCTGGTGAAAGTAAGTGCTTATGTGCTTCTGAATAGTCCCGCGAGTTTCTTCGAGTTGTGATCTGATATGCATTATTTAAATTCTTGACCTGATAACGTGGAAAACATGTGAACTCTATGACAAAATTCAGTTTATCTTAGTAATGTATCTGAAATATCTTAAACTCACACTTTATACTGTTCTCACAGAATGAAACATCAGAATCAGACCCCCGGGTATCAGTCATGGTTGTTTTCGCCAACTACAATATTTTAAGCGTACGCCAATGAATTGCGAACATTATATTTTATTGCAATATTGAAAGCGTTAGACAATGTATTACGAACGTTATATTTTTTTGTAATATTGAAAGCGTTAGCTAATGAATTACGGACATTATATTTTATTGCAATATTAGTAAAACAATTTCCAGATCTGATGCTCGATTTGGTCACGCTTACAAAATGTAAACAACCTGCCCTTGGCGAAATGGATTTCCTCGGTTTCACAAAAAGTGTTGCAAAAACAATTTCCCCGTTTTACATCTAGCGTACCATCTGTCTATAACATCATACATGAAATTGTTTTAAAAAAAAAACAAACAAAACGAAAATGGCAGACATGTATATGTTTCATGTTCCTACCTGCATACATACCTATCCAAAGTTTGCGATGAAAAACTGGATTTGTTGCCAAGGATACGTCTTCTCCTGTGATAGTAATTTAGACTAATGTTACCTTGCATTGTCAGAAACATCCAGCTACTTGGGTGAAGTGTAGAATGCTTATAAGTTGTACATTATCTATCCATCGAGATAGTATTATGCGTAAAGTGTTGGCTCGATTAGTAATGTTGATATTTTCAATAATGTGGGAAAATAGTTACTATTTGGCATTTGCGATGAAATGGAATATCTGGATATTGTTTTCGAGAACTTTAGAAAAGTCACGAAATTTTGTTTTGTCATTCCTCGAAATAAACTAGCACTCTTTATGTCACCAAATATTTGCCCTTGATATTTTTCATTCATCTTTCGGCCTAATAAAATCTTTACTAGCGCACAAATCAGAAAAAAAGGTAATACATAGATATCATGAATGATGGCAACAACGAGACATATTCGAAACAGTCTCTTATATTTCTGTATGCTTTCCGTGGGGCAGTTGTCAGCAACAAACATAGAAAGGACAAGACAGAAAAGATTACGATATTTCAGCATCGATAAAAGTGGGCATCCAGATTTGATGGATGTTCCTTTGACTAAATCAACTTTTGTTTGCTTGTCGCTAAACTTTTAAAAAATAGAATTCGTTTGGTCATTTATTTTGGGATTAGGGTTAGAGAAATTGCTTATCGAAAAGTTGGAATCTATGACATCAGAGGTCTATTAATCAAGTGATATAAACAATAATCCCCTTTCCAATGTTGTAAAAAGATTCGAAAGTATTAAATGATGCTTACATACTGTTTGTTAAAGAAGGAAATGACACAACATTATCAATGTATTTATTCCGACAACAATAACCAGAACCATCGTTTTTGCTACAACCTAGGCATAGTCAGATTAATAAAGCAGAGAGCACTGGCTTTCCGTAGTCACGTGATGCAACAAAATCCTCCTTGTCATATGCTGTTTTCGATGAATCTGACTTTCTCCCTGCTGCAAATCGGTCGCAAAAGGGAGAATTTTGGAAACATGTTATCCGTTTCAAAACCGTTACCAACAATGGTGTTATATATATAACGTAAACACGGTTGTATATTGTCCGTATACGTGTATGTTTAAAACTATCAAGGTTGTTCTGCTAATCTTTTTTGTTTTGAGAATTTCTCAAAGAAATACACTTTCATTCCTACAGTGATTTAGTTCTTAAAACATTTAAATGATTTCGGTATTTTTCCCTTTTTCCGAAGTTAAGGTATGCGGAGGGGGGAAAGTAACGCTGGAGAAAAAAATCGTGAAAGGTAACAGGAATAATAATCATTAAAACTTATATTACTCTTTTATTATGTTCCATAAACTTCCAACGCTAAATGATTAGAAGCAAGCTTTCATCAAAGAAACATCGTGAAGGTACACATTTTTTGTAATTTTATGTAATCGTATTTTCACACGTGAGAAATAAGTGTTCAGCTTTGCAGAACTGAAAGTTTTTCACTTTTACCCTCCTTTATACATTTGTGATCGCCGCAGAATTACGAAACAAAAAAAATGACAAGCTGCATACCACTCTGAATGCAAAGACACTTTTGGTTGTCGTAACTAGTGCCCGTGTCAAATGATACACGAGAGTTGACTCTAACTGCGCAACGGTAATGAGCTCGTTTTGCACCGTTGCAAGTCAGCGTTTGATATTTCGCTCCGTCAAGGATTAGTTTGAATTGGTATAGGATTTATTGTTTTCTCTACGATAACTCACGCCATTACATGAGCAGAGCCATTTTAAAAGCAGTTGGAAATTGTTGTACAATATGTAGTACTTGGACAATATTGACATTGATCTAAGAACTATTTACATTTACTCCTCTTTATGGAGACCCATGAAGTTTTGCTTCTTTTCTAGAAAGCATTAAATTGTTATCTATCCGCCATTCGGACGTAGCGTGTCATGCTATTACCCAATTTGTCAGTCTGTCTGTTAACTTTCCTACTCTGCACGATAATCTTAGTTGTACAGCACGGCACGTTCCTCCACCAAACTTTGTGGATAGCTTGCACACGCGTTAAGGTATTGGATTTTCAATCTCGCAAAAAAAAAACAAAAAAAAAAAAAACTAAAAAAAAACCCCACCAAAAAAACGCGAGAGAGGTAACAAAAGAGACGCCTCCCAGATATTCGCAGACATTGCACTCTTCATATAATTCATCTGAAAAGTTAGGAGGAAAAATTATACACGTGACTATGGAGGCTTAACAAACGTGCATCGTGTCGGTCAGTGACTTTTCCACCAAAAATCTCCAATATACTCTTGCGATTCTACTTAAGAAGCTGAAGACGAGTGTTTTTATACCTTGATTTATAGGTTGATGAGTATTTGGTCGAAATTCCGCTATTTCTTACGAGCCCCTGGTGACCGAGTTGTCTAAGGCTCTCTCCTTTACGGTTTACTAACTTCTCACCTCTGTCTGCGCGGGTTCGAGTCTCAATCTCGGCCTACGTGGATATGTGTGAAAGCTTACCAGTAGCTTTCAGTGGGTCGATGGTTCTTCCCAGCTTTTTTCTCAACCAAATATATTTATCACCTTTTGTAGCTTATGATGTGCTGAAAATGGCGTAAAACACATAAGAACCGAGCAACCAACGGTTTGTTTTCTAGCAGTGAATTCGTGGTGGAACATTTATTTGTACACTTTGTTTAAACGAAGGAGAAATAATTTTAATACAAATAATTATTGCGAAGAGGTTTATGATTTGTGCAAAAATCCTATCGAGTTGAGGTGACAACGTTATTTAAATCAAAGGTATAAAAAGTCATTTTGGTAGAAAAAGTGGATGAAATAATAAATAAATCAATGAGTCAAAAGTACAAACGATTTTAGTGATGTACATACTGCATAACATTCAAGTAAAATCATGTACAAGTAACCGTGCATGTAAAAAGTTACAGTTTAGCTCCACCTTTCAAGAACACATTCACTTGTATACACTTTGGAACATATTTAAATCAAACCTACATAAAAAAAATAACGCTAAAATAGCTTCAGTGCGAGCAGAAACGTACACCTTGCTTCATGTAGCAGCAATACTGAAACATCTCTCACAAGGCAAGAAAATGAAAGATCTGTCAAACATTTATCGAGCCCCGCCGATTATGTTTCCTCCTAAATGGCTTGTCCAGGTTTGAAAGATTTCTTTTCTAAATCGTCTTCTCTTCAGGGCGCAGTTGTTGCACTTCTTAACTTATGAATCTCATTTCTTTTATTTATGTAGAAGCCTGACAATTGTTAATATAACGTTCCATGCTTGGCAATCATTAATACAAAGTTCCAAGCCTGGCACCGTTAATACAACGATCGTTCATCACTACACAGTAGCTTTTGTAAGTATGCGAAATGTGTAAGTAGATACTTTCTTTGTTTAGGACAATTGTTTATATTATCTACTCATATACAGTTATTCCAGAGACTGGAACTCGGCCAGATTGGAAATATTTTCACACCCAACGAAACAACAAATTTAAATAATTTCTGCAACTACGTGTCTATCGAGTCATACAGACATGATTTTGCATTTTGATAAGCTCGTTGACTCAATGTTCTTGTCTAATTAATATAAAAATGACAGCAGATCTTTGTGATCTTTGTGATGGCTTAGTATTGAACCGTTTGCTTAACAACTGGTTTATTTGTTATATATGGTTATGACTACACACCGTCCTTGCTTGGGATTAAACCGGCAAGCTGAATTGAATTAAATTATATATTCAACAGACGCTTGTTATTAAAATGCTGGTCAATCCATGGTTAACCTCATGAAACAAAAATGCAATATAAAATATATCAAGCATTGGCAAGGGCCTTTGCGTCGTGCCATGGTGATAATAGTGTTGCTTCGAATAGAGCGCTATCATTCTGTCTCTGTCTTTTGGATATATAAGGGTAGTCTCATATTTTCCCGTAAAGTGTTGTTGACACACTTCGTTCCACATCGATATTTTGGCATATGTAGCGAATCAAATTGTCTTTTGAAAAAGTAACTCTTGCGGTTGAAAGAGTATTGCCTGTGGTAAGAAAGAGTATTGCCTGTGGTGGTCCAATGAAAGAGTATTGCCTGTAATGAGCAAGTGAAAGATTATTGCATGTGGTGAGCCATTGAAAGATTATTGCCAATGGTGAACCAATGAAAGAGTATTGCCTAAGGTGAGTCATTGAAAGATTATTGCCCGTGGTGAGTCATTGAAAGATTATTGCCTGTGGTAAGCAAAAACAATTGACCATTTTGGTTATTCATTATGACTACTTCCGTTGATTTTCATATTCATGACCTGGAAGAAACTCTTAAAAGTGAGCGGTTTGAAGTGGAAAAAATTACATGCGACATGTGTAGTCGTCTGAAGTAGTTGCGATGATTATTTACATTTGTTTTTCTGAAGTAAATAGAATGAGCAATTAAATATAATCAGTTTTTTTTTTCCAGTTGCATCTCGTTAGAGAGCGGAACCAGGGCTTAGCTTATAAGCCGGAAGCCGATTAATTTTTATGACTACTTTTACTTTACATCCGGCTACTTTAAAAAAACAACCTTTACATTCGGATACTTAAGAAAAACAAAACAAACTAAAACGGCATCCCCGCTGGAGGAGGTCACCAAACCTCCGCCTATCTTGGCAACTCAACCTCCAACTTTAAATCTAATGTTAGGCCGTGGAACGGTTGATTCTGTTGCCTATTAGCTTCATATGCTGTAAAGTGGCTAGCAAGATGCATTCTACCATTCTATCGCATATTTATTGTCATATATCACTCTCGGACTAAACTCATTTGTTGAGATAATACGTGCGAAATAATTCAAATGTGTTTTCCTCGCAACACTGATTTGAGCTTGCGCGAGTCCAGCTGAAGTGGACTAGTAGAGCCGTTCCTCCAGTCGTTAAAATATTTAGTTTTATTCGGTCCTTATCGATGTTTGAGCAGACATCTTCCCAAGACTCTCTTTATCCTTCGGTATGATTTGTGAGCTCAATGGAATGTTTGTGCGTCAGCTACTGGTCGCTTTAGAATGTGTCCTAGCAACAAGAGAGAAGAATACATATATCTATCAGCAATCTCCTTCGACCTTGACTGATACCTCTAGTTCAATTTGTATGTATACAGTCAAATTTCGTAATTATGGTAAAATCCGCGCTGGAGCTAGGCGAGTTTCATATTCCTCGATAGGGTTATTGGCCTGTTTTGCGCACAAGTCTATGCAAAGTCATTTGATGTCTACAAACGGATCATCGACTTACATACTAAATGTTTTCTCCCACTTTTTCTTCGTTCAAATTGATTTTATCAAACATTGGATTTGGCACAAAACAGCATGGCAGCATAGCCCGTATTTATAAACGTTTTAATGGCATATGCATTTAGGATCATTGTGAAAAATCTGGAGCTCCCAGGCAACTACAATTACATAGGGATAGACAATTCCTTCTTTGCCTCGCCCGGTATCTTTATGTCTTTATTTAACAAGTAGGCCTATCTGTTCATTTGTGAAAGGTACGAAAATGCGTAGGTATGATGTTTTGACTTCTTACACCAGTAATAAAGATCATTTGAGCTGATGAATAATTTTCCTCCTCGACAATATATATATATATATATATATATATATATATATATATATATATATATATATATATATATATATATATATATATATATATATATACATTTTGCGTAAACCACTTAGTTCCTTTTGCATTTCTGACTGAGGAATGAAGTTAATATTGGTACATTATACATGTATTTCAGAATGTGTGTGTGTGTTACTTTTCTTTGACTCAATCCGTTTTTTCCCTACTTTTCTTTAACTAAATCCATTTTCCACACATGAAAAAGAAAATGGTTCAAATTTGGGGACAATTTTCATATTAATTTACTAAATGTGTACTTTTGTTTTCAGCACAAATTACTGCAATAAGTTTCCTATGATGTATTAAAGGGATTTTGGATTCTTTTGATGCAATTTAGAGTGAAGTTTAAACTGCTATTTCTGAATAAGAACAAAAGAAAGCAAGAGCATATCCCCTCTATCACACAGCACCACATTTCATCGACGAATAATTCCTCAGTTCGTAAGAAAGAGGTGGGTAAGTGCAAAGTCAGAATTAGCCCGATTGGACCGATTTGGTCTATCAGGTCTCGGGCTCACAAGGGACCCGCGCGCTAGTAATTTTGAAAACTATATCTACAAAGGGAAAATAACTTTAAAGCGATTTAAGAAAATTTTAATTTCAATATCATATAAAACTTCTTTAAGAGTTTTTTTGCAAATGCGTGCTCACAAGGGCCCCCGCACGTAAATCCAGGGGCAAAAATTATTCCAATCGGGTTCCGCGTTTACTAAGGCAGTTACTGGGTAAGTAACTGTAAGGAATATGTACATCCTTTGATAATAGTGAATGGGAAGCTCATTTGCATATACGTATTGAATCAGTCATAACATAGATAAGACTTATGTATGTATGTATGTATGTATGTATGTATGTATGTATGTATGTATGTATGTATGTATGTATGTATGTATGTTTGTATGTATGATTGTATGTATGTATGTATGTATGTATGTATGTATGTATGTATGTATGTATGTATGTATGTATGTATGTATGTATGTATGTATGTATGTATGTATGTAATTGTAATTAAATTACTTGTGTGTTAGTTTTAAATTCATGTATTATATTTTTGTTTTATTACATTTTATTGTAATGATTATTCAGTCCAACTTGGACGTAAAAAGTATTACATTATTACTATCTTTAGCTCACTTTGGTTGATAGATCTTGTAAACATCGGGTGACTACGATTGGCTATTACCAAGGTCATTTTCGCCCCACGTGTTAGTTGAGTTGTAGACAAGCCTTTTTATTTCCAGTGTGAGAATTTGATTCTTAGATAGTGCTATTCTAGCTTACGTGACAAATTACATTTTTTGCGCTGTTTGATAATTAATTGATCATGTTACCCATCACAAATGTCGAAATGACGTTTTTAGTTGGGTTTAATACTTGTGTCTTAGTGAAATCTAGGCAGTCGTATTCTTCCACCTCAGAACTCAAGGTGTTCTTGATTGTTGATGTCAGCTTGTTTTGAAGCTCATCTATATTTTGGAATTTAATAATTCATTCTCTAGAAAACTACACAAGTGCTTTACATTTATAAAATTTGTTAGAGAAAAATATTCAGTGGAAATTTATTCTGGAATTCTAAACAGAACATTATAAATTATATTTCAACGAGGAATTGTCGTCATTAGTACAACTGCCACATCTGACGTCATCGCCTTTTATATTGAAACTTCATCGAGATTCGAACCTGGATTCAGTTAGAACTGTGTAGTGATAGGATTTATGTTTTTCAATTCTAGGATTAATTGTGGACTATATTCATAAACCATAAGTCTATTTCAACTATTTACTGTTTTCTAGTGAAATAAATCAAACACGATCGGATCCATTATTATAAGTATTCATAGTTCCAGTGGCGTTACTGGAGGTGGGTGGGGTACGGGGGTGCCGACCGCACCAGGTGACACCATCAGAGGGTTGACACCAAAACGACTGTCTGTAACGTGTTTGAATTTGTGTGCAGGAAGGAGGTAATTGGGTGTGTCACCATGAGTTACCTCATATAACTGTCTATGAAAGTTTTAAATTTTTGTGCAAGAAGGGGATCCATGGGGTGATACTACGAGTTACCGCACATGACAATGACATTTTTGAATTTTTGTGCAGGAAGGAGGTCCATGGGCGTGACACCATGAGTTACCGCATTGGGTGACACCAACCCTAGTGACGCCAATACATAGCTCTAACTACATAAAATAAAATTAAAATAAACAACAAATGTGTAGATAAACACTTCTGTAACCTTTTTGTTGCTTATTCATCTAAACATCTTTCCAACCGAGAAAGTATTGTTCAGAAATCATATCAATATTGATTTTTATTCATTACTTTTATTATAATAATACTGTTCCCTTTATAACGTTATCTCATTAAATATACAGTATCCGAAATCAGTGATAAATAGTTTACCATTTCCCGGTCAACTAATGAATAATACATGAAGATTACACAAGAGACAAAGAAATGTAATTCTTACTGGAAAATAATTAATATACGTCATTTTTCGTGAGATGTTGGGCAGTGGCGTAGCTGGGGACAAAACATAAACTTGACGCCCCCTTCGAGTGCATCTGAGATACCGAATACAATATATTTACCTCATTGTGGCGCCCCTGGCACATGGCGACCGGGGACAACTGTCCCCTGCCCGCCCTCTGCAAGCTACGCCACTGAAGTGGGTAGTCTTTTTCTTTTCCTTTCCTGGTACATTAAATGCTTTAAAATTGATAAATATGATGACGTTCACGATAACGGAATGAGTGTGACTGAAAACAAAATATGCTTTTCGCCAGTTTTTTTTTTCATTCGAATTGCGTTACGGCAGTTCCGTAGTTGTTTCACTCGAATTATGTTCCAGCAATTCCAGGTGTGTTAAGTCATTAAATGCCGCTTAAACCAATCCCCTGTTTTAAACCAGACTTCATACTCGCGCCGCAAGCTTCCGTTCTTTGATTTTAATGACCTATTCATCATCCAGATGCAAAGGGTTCTCGTAGTTCAGGAGTTTGCATCGAGTACAGGATATTAGTCATATTGTATTAATTATATGCATTTGAAAAAAGCAAAGTGTATATGAATGATATGATCGCATCAGTTTTTTTTTTATCTTACTTCCATCACTTGTCCGTCTGCAGGGCCGGCCTATGGCCAATTGGACCGATTTGATCACAGATGCCTCTCGCATAGTAATTTTAAAAAATAAATATATTGAGAGACAGTAATTTTAAAGCGACGGAGTACAATTGTAATATATAATAAAAAGATGAAAGAAAATTTTAAGTTCAATATCATACATAACTTGTTTAAAAGTTTATTTCCAAAGACCGTGCTTACAGAGGGACCCCGCGCGTTAATCTAGGTTACCCGCCAAAATGATCTAAATCGGGCACTGCGTGTGCTACTGTCGGTACTATCCATCTGAATTGTTCGTTTGTAAGGCCGTCGTACGTCGATCTGTTGCCAGGTGTCAGTTCAGGTTTATTTTTTTCTGTTGTCTTTTCCTTTTGAATCTTCTTTTGTCGTTAAACTGCGCACACAGCGATATCGAACTATATGGTTGATATCTGATTAAATCAGTAAATTCAATTTATTTTAGTAATTTAGGCCTTTGGTAAATGATACAAACTTCTATTAAGGATACATCTAATTTGAACGTCGCATTTTCTTTCAGTCAGCCGAGTTGTAAAATCTTTTATATGTATACTTCCGAACAGTGATACCGTGACGATTTCACTCGCATCGATATAAAATATACTCCGTTAGAACAAATGATGTGAACAAAATATGTAATAATATAAATATAATCATTGCCAGACATGTGAAACGAATGTCTCATAATGATCACTGTCAGAAGTTCTAATCTTTCGGTTTTCTTCTTGTAGCAGCTCTTTCAAATAGGCTGTTTTTAGGATAATATCCTTGGCATTTTTAAGGGGCATTCTCTTCAAGAATTCCCAATTATGCATAAGTCTGTTCTTTAACTTGTTGGTTTCTCTATTGACGTTCCTGGTAGTAGTCATCCTTTTAAGCCATATTGTCATCTAACACTTTTCTTGTACTCCCTGTAGTACCTCACTCAGTGCTGGAATTGGGATTATTTCTGTTTCATGTTAACTCACGGGAAATTAACATTTGAGATTTTGAAAAAAAGAAGACTTATTTGAAATAATTTAACCGAACCCTGGCTCGCTGTGTTTGTCATTGTGTTCTTATATTCCATTGAAACTTATCCAAGTTTTGTTGAGATTACACCTGCCACAGTAATGGTTAACAACAGCTGAGATCGCAATGCTTGAAAAAAACTTGAAATACTTTCATCGAATCCTCGGCTCTTATTCTTTGATCACTTTGAACTCGTCAGTGTTCTGTAGGAATCCCACTGCTGCTACCCAATGTTGCGTGGTTCTTTTAAGATCATAGAGAAACAACATTATAGCTCTAAAAATCTTGAATACAATTTCTACGATTTTACAAATCAGAATGAGTGATCTTTGCAGACGGCACTTATTTTAACTGGTAATGCTATCAACAAGATATAAATCAATTGACTGAGATTAATTACAAAGTTCCCAGGGTCAGTTTGTTGTTGATGAAAAAACATTTGACATTAAAATAAACATTTACTCTAGGCCTGCATTAGTTAGCTTCAAATGGATGTACATATTCTAGATCCCTGCTAGAAAAGCTGCCACAGGGTTCTACACGTCCCAGATCTCTGCTATAACATCTCATCAAATAGTCATTTTCGTTCTTTCTCGTGTTTATCTCCATTTTTCGAACACTGTTGCCTGTACTGACATACAACTTTATCACATTCATTTCAGGGACACTACTATAATGAATAAAATATAGGTCGCTGAGAAATATTTTATACACTTCCTTGGCGAACTAAAGTTGTTTTCTCATGTTCTACCGCTACAATCCAGTACTATTCAGGACAAGACTAAACACAAGTTTCTGTTGTCGACATTGTTACTATCCAGTGCTAATGTTAAAAGATTTTCTGTCATTGCAGTCCACTGCCCACAAAACGATATATGTGCCATTCTGTTAACTTCTTGTGAATGTCACATTGTTACATATAATATGGCGGTTAAATATTTAACATTTTTATGATGCTTCTACTCCACTCCACGTACCAAGAGCATGGAGTGTGTGTGTTTATATATATTGAAATAAATATAAAATAACATGCCGATACATGTGAGCGACATTTTGTAGTGGTTATCGCATACATTACTGGTGCAACATTATGATTTTGCCGTCAGTGTTTTAATGTCCAGAAAACAATTCTTTTGTACTGAAGCTTCAAAAATGGGTACATTTTCGAACATTGCGAGCACCGACGTCTTTTACGTGATGATGAAAATTTGTTTTGTATAATTTATTTTGGTTTAGTTCTGATAAGTAAGATATTGCAAATTCCTAAGACTGCTTCGCTTTTTGTTAAGTGTCTCTACGCTGTTTTAATTTCACAAGTGGAGGAGACTCCGATACTAATGAATTGTAAGGTTTATATTAGTTATTAAAGGCCTGTATTGTATTATTAAATAAATTATATTTTCCTGTTTGTCTCTTTTATGCTCTCCACTATTTTTAGAACATTATTGTATATATATATATATATATATATATATATATATATATATATATATATATATATATATATATATATATATATATATATATATATATACATATATACATATATACATACATACATACATATATATATATTTATATATATATATATATATATATATATATATATATATATATATATATATATATATATATATATATATATATATATGTAAATGTGAGACAATGGTAAATGAAACCGGTTTTGTTTAAAATTATTCACATTCCAAGACCTATTTTTCAGCCGCTTTATAACATTTATGGCTATTATCTCGGTGGAAATACGTTTGCATCATTTTCAACGATAACACAGATAAAACCTTTTGAAAGTTCGTATTAGGGCAGACAGTTTTATGTTTCAATATATTAGAGTTAATTTGATGTGTAACTGCTTTTACGTAAATTAAATGCTGACACCAGAAGGAGTACAGGAAATTTACAACCATTTTTATTGCATGGTTTATCAAGTAAATGCGGTAGCATCACTGTTCAGTGCATCGCCTGTATGTTGATAGTGTTTACATTGCAGGAAGTTTGTTTCACAATGGTGGGACGCTGTTCATCTCGATGCCAAATACTGCCAGCTCATTCACTCGGAAAATAATATTCTCAATTTTAAATGTTCCCAATCAATAGCAACCGCGGCGTTTTTTTGGGGTGGTGGTGGTGGGGTGGGGGGTGGGTGGGGCTGAGCGTACAATGAGGACAATGATTCCCCAAAGTTTGGTCTCTATATTACTGATTAAATTCTGTAAAATATTAATAGAAAAATAATTTTATCAGCCAAGCAGTTGAAGTCTTATATCGAACGATTTGATTAAATTTCAGATTTCTAAAAGCTGCATTTCCAATAGCTAATATAAAGGTCACCAGAACATGACCCCTAGGCGGTCATTGTAGATCTTCTGGTAGGACAACGGAGATAGGAATTTTAATCAGATTGGCTGAAATGAACCAACCTTCTTTCCTTTAATGTAATGACAATAGACCTTGCTCATGCTCATGCTCTACCATCATGCCTTGCGTGTGTTTAATAGCGAATCACATCTGGTTCATGTATTTACCGCAAATCACAACAAACCTACCGCAAATCACCTTTATAAATATATTGTTACGTATAAATATATATATTTATTTTGTAACTCCTGGTACATGATTTTATATTTTTTATTTATATCTGTTATTAGTATAGAATGTTTTAGTTAAACATTACTTACGTAACATAATATCTTAAAATTTATAATATTGCAAAAAAATCTACAAATAAATGCTTTCAATGTGCTGGCAATTATTAATAATTATCTTAATAATAAAACCTAAATGCTGCTTATGGCTTAATTTCTCAGTGGAGTTTCGACTTTTGTAGAATAAGTCTGTTACTTCCCATTGGTTGGGCTAGGTCACACGAATAGTCACATGATGTCTGTTGCAAAATACAATCGCACTAGACAGTGTACATAAAGAGTGACCTGAGCAATCATTTCCCATTCCGATTTTGGAGTCATGCGCATTTTCTTACGTTCCTGTTGTAAGTATGAGAATCTGTTTTATGTTGTATTTAAATATTATTCGAGAGGGAAAATATTTTTTTTGGAACTGTTTAGTGGAAATAGAAAGTGCTCATTATTTGGACTATAATATTTATTTGGAACTGTCATAGCTTATTCGAAAGAGTTATGGACAACACAATCTTCACAACGTTACCGTTCTTGGATGACCAGTACATTTCCAGTTTTGAAATTTATAAGAAACTTTTCATTAATTAAGTCTTTCATTGACCTTTATAAGGATTAAATTGGATTCACTTCATAGTAATGTAAGTTTCTCTCATATTTTTATTCAAAACTTTGATAATTAAATTGTTTGTCAACTTTTAAAAAACTTCATTTTTTATTACTTAATTTGTAACTAGTTAGTCGTAACAAATATTAACTCAGTTTCATTTTATACAATGTGGGTGGAAGGGTTCAATATATATAAAAAATAGTATTTAGTTTTACTCATTACACTCAGATAAATTGGAAAATCTCAAATAAATCGAAGTTTGTGCATATTTTTACACGTATCCAGTGTAGTCGGGTATTAGTTTATTTGTGTAAGATGTTTTCCTTTCAACCATGTGCAAATCGGCCGAATTTGAGAACAAATCCCAAAACGATGAATAAAATAGATAGACTGCTCTACTCAAAAACCTAGGAAACGGTTATTACGAATTAAAACGAGATGGATCACGGAACGTCCAACAGGTAAATTAACAAAACGTACCGAGAAGAATGTTAACGAAAATAGCAAAACCAAAACACTTACTCAGAATATATTGCCAATGAGCTGTTAGAGATAATTGGTACTTGTTGGAAACATTTGTTTATCAAGTGAATAATACACAACAGAGAAAAAGTGACATTCATTATATTATATATCTGACAACCAAATAAAAGACTTACATTAAAAAAAAAAAAATGCGGAACCAACAATCGGAATCGACCGGACCTTAAATTTAGGTAGAATTTATATTACAATATAAGGAAAGAATGGACATCCTATTTCGTTCGGCCCCGCGCGTTTGCACAAAGACGCAAGCTATGCATTAGAACAGTATGATTCCACATTGCATCCAAACTCGAGAACATCAGAAGTGTCTAAATTGACAACACAATCACGTGTCATTTGATTAGAGATGTGTCACATGAAGAAAAACATTCAATTCCTTCTGCAAAGAAAACTTAGCGTGGCTGGGAATCTGAAGAGAAGTCATAAATAAAACTTTTGGCGACGACGGGTTGGTTAATACGAACAGCTCCGTCGTCTTTGAGTGATGATTCTCAGAAATGAAGCAACTTCTTCGTGACCTCACTCCCTTTATTAAATATTATTACAATCCGTAAAAGATAAATTGCGGCGTCATCTAAATGAACAAAGAAGAAAAAAAAAAATCTCATTGAAAAAGAATCACTGAACAACATACAGTATTAGAAAGACCCACAACATTAAATTGAAGTCACGGTATACCCCTGAGTTGGTTCAGCTATTATTTCGTAGATTTCAGATTGCACTGCATGGTGAAAGTAATTACCCTTTGCACCGAAATTATGCTGCATAATGCGTCAGCAGCGTAAAATGGCTTTGCAAAACCGAGGAGAAACGCAAAGAAATTGTAACGAAAATCCTTAAAAATTCGAAAAACAAAGGCAAGACATAACAAGAGTAGTTTCAACCAACAGACAATTCTGTTTGAAATGAAGCTAAGAGTATTAATAGAAAGTCGAAACCAACCTATTCTTCTACCAATGTAAGGTGTCAAACTTAAAAAAATATTCCAGTCTTTTTCAAAACCTCTTAACTGCGCAAGGTGCATTTCTATGTGGTCTTAGTCGTCAGAAAGATATTTAACAAGTTAATCTCTATAGAGCATCACGAGGATTTAGATGCAGAAGTTGAAGTTGGCGGTAGGCTTGACTGAGGAGTTGAAGAAGATAACTCGATTGACCGACGAAAAGCTAGACTATTTGGCCTACTAAATTTAGTTTTGCTTAAATTTTAATTGTTAAATGATAGTACAGTGAAAATCTTTTCATGCAAAATAAAACCTGTTAAACTGCGGAAAACATGGGGGGGTCAGTTTTTTTTTCTTCAGAAGTTGACTACACATTCCCTAAAATGGCGATTATTTACTTTATTTGGATTCTCATACAGTACATTCGTATTCCTTTCGATGGCCATTTATTTTACCTGCCCCGAGATTGTTATAAAGCAAATTTGAACAAAGTAGCAGTATTTCTCTGATGTTTTTCTGCATAAAAGGCTGCAGTCAGATTAAATTTAAACGGTTTTTGACCTTTTAACGCAGACAAGACACAAGATGATCACTTATCATTTGAGTAATTCGGATAATCTGATTGATTGGTGATGATTACTGCATCTATTATTTTCATAGTAGCCTTGAACGCTGTATTATGGCGGTACTTGATGTTGTTATTGGTAAATATAAAAACTGATCTGTTATTGATGCATTGTTACAAATTGTAAAGTTTCTCTGACTTTCCCTTTTATTCCTGTTTGAAAAATCTCTGTCAGTCCAATCATGTAATTTAAATAAAATTGCAAATGGATGCAGACCAAGATTAGAGTACCAAAATTAATTGGAAAATCCCGTTTGCCGTGAAAATATAGAGCCTGCGATAATACAGCATTGGAGTAAAGTGCTCGAAATGTATAATAATCATTAATGAGTTCTTCATGTTGTAAAAGTCCGTATAAAATGAAATTGTAAGACTTTTAATACCACTCTGCCAGGTTTCTGAAACTTCAGATAGCCACAAACAAAAACAATATATTGTAAGGATTTGCAGAAATAATAATATATTGTAAGGGATTGAAAAGACTCGTTCAAACTTTAAAACTATAATTCTTACATGGTACACTATACACATTCTCGAGACATTTATTGCATGTTGGAATTATTTGATATATTCCCGTGTGTATGATGTTATATGCTGCATGAGGTTATTTAGACTAATGCTAGGGCTAGGGCAAGGGCAGTGATGTCCAACATGCAGCCTGGGGGCTGATTATAAATGGCCCACCAGAACTCAAGCACTTTTTTTCTGCATTTATGTAAACAAAAGTCAGTTGCCTATTTTCATTTCATGCTGCGGCCATCGGCTTTAAGAAAAATAGTTCTATGACCCATGGTGTCAAAAAAGTTGAACAGCACTGGGCTTGGGGATGAATATGTCTAAGTACAGGTCTTTATGAATTGAGAGATTTCTGCTTTCTACTTGCATATTTTCACTAGCTGGGAAGTCTTTACAATACAAACTTCATTTCTAATTTTAGAATATTCAACTACTAAAAAATCTGCAAAGCTAACCCCAGAAATAGAGAGATGTGTGTGTGTGTGTGTGTGAGTGTGTGTGTGTTTGTGACAAATTTGGATCTTTAACATAGCATAATTATCTAGTAATATGGAGAGGTCTTCATCTGCTATATCCCATAGTATAACAAGACCTTTTCATTAAAATAAAAGCTATATATGCAAAACAGCCTTAAATTATCTGTATTAAGATTTGAAATGTGTAACAAATGATGTGGCATAGCAGAGATCTTCACTTCATATTTGTAGAACTTAAAAGATCTAGCAGTAGAGCTCTTAGTGTGAGCATAAATCTGTATAAGGTATTGCCACATTTTTTAAAAATATCATTATGATAATAAATCTATGTATTAGCAGTGTGTCATTCTTTCAAGGGACATAGAAGACACATTTTAAGAAGTTCCAAGGGCAAGGTTACAACTTGTAGAAAATTGCATCAGTTGTTTTCATCCATTGACATTTTCTTCTATTAGACTATTTCTGTTTATATCTGATGTGTATCGATTGAAATGTACTAATACAGAATATACAGCTATGGGACTCTAATAGGGATATGTGGGCAGGGGTGACTAGGGGGTAGATATTGGTGATCTATATTTTTGCAGATATTGTTAGCCTGCTGAATCTGACCACAGTTCATTATGATGCCAATATATAACGTGAGTATTATACAATATATATATAAAGACAAGAAATAAGTAAGGCAAGCCTTTTAATATTGTTATAATTTTGCAGTATGATAATAACCATATCATTATTGAAGACATATTATGTAATATTGGTCCAGGTAAAGCAGATTGTAAACACTGTAACTATTCACTGTTCTCTTTTCTTTTTTGCAGGGCAGCAAAAACAGTGAGTATTCAGATGAAGTGTCTTCAAGAACATCTAGAGGGATTCAAATAATAAAAGTCTTTTTTCTCTCAGAAAGGGATGCAAATAATTGTGGGGTCATTTTTCTTTTTAATTTTCATATTACCCATAAGCCCTCTCACCAAAAATGTGTGTGACCTATTGCACTCAGTTTAAAATTAGGGTAAGCAGATTGTTTGTTTGAAAACATATATATTGCGTGTGATTTTTTTAATTATTCTTTTTTTTAATTATGGGGAAAAGAGTGCTAGGGTTACTTGTGAGAAATGGATGTTTGGCTGGCATGAGACACTTATATTTTATTTTTGGCCTAATACACTACAATATGCACAAAGAATGACATAGGAAATCCTTTTGGACACATATTTGAGACTGAGTGAAAACTTTGCCAGATAGGTTTCCTGGTTAGGCCTTAAAAATTTAGCTTTTTTCCAGCTTGCCCATGTTCATCCTTTTTGAATGTAAACCTTAGACCTTTTTGTTTTTCTGCCTCTTGCCTTAAAAAAAACGCACACACACAAAACAAATTAATTCCTGAATAGTCTCAACAGTCCATTTGGTTATACATTTACAAGGTTCTTAATAAAAATTTCACTAGTAGCCAAAAAATACACCAGTGATGTAAATATTTTTGATAATAGGAATGTGTCTCTTTCTTTTTTTCACAGTGGACTATGAAAAAGAAATAAATAGCAGCCAAAATAGATAATCTTATAAAATTTAATACTGTACATAATTGCTTATAGGTCAAGTCCAACTACAACTGCATAGATGCAGGTCTGCCTTTGCATAATGCACTGGCAGATCTGGGTCTGCAGATTTTTAGGAGTAATCAGTAGAATAAACAACATAGGCCCTGATCTGCAGGCGTATTACTTTTTGGCAGATCAGGAAATTTTTTGTTTCCAGCTTGACTTATAAGTGGGTATACAAGGTAGCTACCAGAAAATATGACTTGGCAAAGGCTATTTTGGCTTTCAATAGTAGAAGTATAGATTTATTATTTCTAGTTAAAGCTACTGGGTTCTTTCCAACACCAAGTGTTTATCACTCATAGCATTTTCTTTTAAGCATCTATTTTACCAAAACTAATCCAAAAAGATCCAAATAAGGCTTAACAATATGTGTTTCCTATTGCACTGTTATAAATTAAGGGTAGGCAGTCATTTTCTTTTGTATCAATGGGGGTTGTTGTTATAAAATGTGCTATGGTTTGCAATCAGAAATGAACAGTTGGCTGACCGGAAAAAATTTTGTATGTGCCTAAATTGACTGCCAGATATACTGGGCACTAGTTGTGGTCTATAAACGTCCAATAAATGTGAGAGTAGAAAAATATTTTATTGTTTTAGTATAGACCTTTTTAAATTATATGGTCATACTGTGGAATAACCGGCAACAAATGACATAGGGATGTTTGTTTGTTGTTTGTTTGTTGTTGGGCTTAATGCCATTTTCAGCACACGATAGGCTATTCATGGCAGCCAGTATTAATGGTGGAGGAAGAAACCGGGAAATCACCGGAAAGAACCACCGACCCACGAGAAGCTACTGGCAAGCTTTCTCACATATCTACATTAGCCGAATCCTAGACTCAACACACACAGACAGAGGTGAGATGGCAGTGATCCGTAACGGACAGCGCTTTAGACCACTCGGCCACTCGGGGCCCCGACATAGGGATGAATTATGTGAAATGCTTATCATCCCACAGATACTCAAATGGAGTGAAGTCTGCCATATTGTCTTGATTTGGGGCATATATGTATGTCTGTCTTGGGAAGAATTGATTTTAACATCTAAACAACATGCTGAATATGATGTAATTGTACGAAACCCCAGAGGTTCTAATATTGTGCTATATTGCATCATAAATTACATATGCTCCACTTCAGTGACTTCAGTGACTGGTTCACAAATTCATTCTTTAGACAGGCTGTATCATGCACTAAATCACTTATGAAATGGTCTGCTGCACTGTCTGTCATCCAATGTCTGTTTATTAGTACAAGATTGTTATCACTTTTTCCTAAACTACTTGGGAGATTGCCTTGAAACTTTACATTCACATCCAACCCATGGTCTAGTTAATCCTACATGAAATGGTGCCAATCTGATATTCAGTATGGCTCTCGTAGCAGCAATCTGAAAAGCTTGTTATCGCTACTTCTTTGGAATGGATAGTCATATCAACATGGGATGCTCAATGAAAGACTTCATATGATATCTAGTTGTTCCTAAATGAAAATGGTGCTGATCTGATGTCAATAAACTTAACCTGTTTTCTGTGATCTGATGTTAATAACCTTTACCTGTCATCTGTGATCTCATGTCAATAATGTTTACCTGTCATCTGTCAACTGTTGCCCATCTCTGTTAGCACAAATTTGTTGTCACTACTTTTGAACTTGTTGGAGGATTACCTTGAAGCTTTACACACACATTCATCCCTTAGTTTAGTTCGTCATCGGTGAAAATGGTTTTACTTGGACATCTATTAAAACCACGACAGTGGCCATCATGAAAATCTTGTTATTGCCTGAATGGATTTTAAGACTTACTATGATGTCAGGTTGGTTTCCAATTTAAGTGGTACTGATTTGGGATCCAATATGACCATCATGGTGGCTATTTTGAAAATCATATCACAGCTCCTGAATGGATGGTCATGTCAAAATGGAGTTTTCACTAAAGACTTATGATATCTAGTTGGTTGTAAATGAAAATGGTGCTGATCTGAGGTTTAATATGGCTGCCACATACCAATCAAAAGAAGAAAAAAAAGAACCCATGATATAAGTCATATATTGTGATTTGCAGCTAATCTATTTAAAATTGTAAGCTTTTCAGTCAGGCATTCTTTTATCACTGCAATATACTTGTGCCCTTAGTGGTTAAATCTAGTTCTTTTCACATCTGCATGCCAGGTGAAGCCAGCTTCAACTTTCGCCTGATGGATTTGAGATTTGTTATAATGGCCATTAGAGTGATTACTTAATTGTTCTAATCTGAAATAGGTGATATTTCCTGGTAAGCAATGCATCTGGCTGCAATTTGACTACTGGAAGCTATGCCTGATGGACATAAAATCTGTTTTACAAAAATCAGTCACCAAAAGGATTCCTCTTTTTCTGGACATTTGTGAAATATGCATGCCAAAATTTTTGCCTGAATAGAATTTAATGAGCATTTTTTTGTGACTATATTGCAACTACATATATTTTGTATAAGTCGACTTTGCAATAATTCAATACTTATTTGTTGCAAATATTTGTTTGGTAGTGATTATTTCATTTTGCAGTAATGTGTTTTGATATATTACGTAAAATGCTGAGTAACATGTTTGCTAGGGAGGAAATTAAGAAAAATATAATTCTCAATAATTTCTATTGCCCAGCTGCCATCTGTCCAACTGTTAGCACGAGTTTGTTATAGCTACTGCTTCTATTTCAAAGATTTTCATGAAGCTTACATACAGTTTTGTTGTGTTCAAAGTTTGCCATGAATCTTTACACACACTTGTTGCAGAGATTGCCATGAAGCTTTACACACATTTGTTTCATTTAAAGACTTACACATTCATTGCATACAAAAATTGCCATGAAGATTTACACAAATTCATTGCATTTAAAGATTGAAATGAAGCTTTTACACACTTTCATTACATTCAAAAATTGTCATGAAACTACATACATATTCATTGCATTCAAAGATTGCAATGAAGCTTTACACACTTTCTTTGCCTTGTTGCTGTACACACATTTATGGCATTCAAAGATTGCCATGAAGCTGTACACATTTATGGCATTCAAAGATTGCCATGAATTTGTACACATTTATGGCATTCAAAGACTGCCATTAAGTTTTACACACATTTATGGCATTCAGAGATTACCATTAAACTTTACTCACACATTTATGGCATTCAAAGATTGCCATGAAGCTTTACACACACATTTATGGCATTCAAAGATTGCCATGAAGCTGTACACATTTATGGCATTCAAAGATTGCCAGAAAGTTTACACACTTTTACCATATTTAAAGATTGCCATGTAGCCTTGTGCACACATTCATTTCGTTCAGAGATTGCCATGACAAATCAAAACATGTTCATTGCATTCAAAGATTGCTATGAATATTTACACACATTTGTTGCCTTCAGAGATTGCCATCAAACTTTACACATTTGTTCAATGCATGGTTTAGTTGGTCTTGAATACAAATGGTGCTGCTTGGACAACTAGTAGTGCCAGTATTTTTCAAAATCTTGTTATCACTACTCCACCTAAATGGATAGTCATATCAGACTGAGGTTTTCATTGAAAGATTTGTGATGCCAGGTTAGTTCCAAGACAAAAATGTTGCTGCTGAAACATCCAGTATGGTTGTTACAGTGGCCATCTTAAAAATCCTGTTAATGCTACTTCTCTTGAATGGAAAATCATATTGATATGGGTTTTAACTATAAGATTTCTTTTCTCTTGTGATGGTCCTAATGAAAATGGTGCAGCTTTGAAATCCAATATGGTTAAAATGGCAGCCATCTTGATAATTTCATTATGATTTCTCCTGAATGGATGGTAATATTAGCATGGGGGTTTTCACTGGAAGACTTCTTAGTGTGTCTACTTGTTCCTATATTGGTGCTGATCTGATATTAAATATGGCGACCTCTGCAGTCATTTGAAAAAAAAATGCTATTGCTGTGCCTTTTGAATGGATGGTTATATTTACATATGGTTTTCATTAAAAAGTTCTTATGATGTCTACTTAGTCATAAATAAAAATGATGCTGATCTTACATCCATTATGGCCTCCACAGCTGCTACCTTAAAAATCTTATTATTACTCCTCATTGACAGATAGTGATCCTGACATGGCGTTTTCACTAGTAGACTTCTTATGGTGTTTGGTTGGTCCAAAATGACAAGGATGCTAATTTTATATTGATCATCGCCACCATGGTGGCCATCTTGAAAATCTTTTGTTTTATACTTCTCCATAATGGATATCGACCTGATGTTTTCACCAAAAGATTTCCAATCATATCCAGTTGTTCCTAAATGAAAATGGCGCATATATTATATGGAATTGGGAAGGAGGCCCAAGTATTCTAAAGCGCTCTCCGTTTTGGATCACTGCCATCTCACCTCTGTTTGCGTGGGTTCGAGTCTAAGATTCGGCAAATGTGGATATGTGAGAAAGCTTGCCAGTAGCTTCTCATGGGTTGATGGTTCTTTCCATGGATTTCCCGGTTTCTTCCTCCACCATTAATTCTGACTGCCATGTATAGCCTATCATGTGCTGAAAATGGCTTTAAGCCCCAGAACTACTACTACATTTGGAATATGGTGGCTATGATGGTCAGCTTGAAAAATGTGTTACCACTACTATTCTTATATTTAATATAATTACTTTAGTGGCCATCTTGAAAATCTTATTGATGAAGCATATCAGAGACTGGTTCTATATTTGGCAGTTGAAAAGTATTAATGGTCTTGTCTTGGGTTCCAAGAAATTCGTTTTGAACAGTAGAGCATCCCATAAAGGGACTTTAGTTTTACTTAAAATCTGCCTACAAATTTATCTATTTTTGCTATACCTGTGTTATGATCAGTTGTTGAGTTAATGAAACATTACTAACAAGCAATTAAAATTTGGAAATTTGTTTTATGGCTCGCTTTTTATTGCTGTTCCTACTTTGGATATCTACAATGTGTTAGAAAAGGTGATGACTGTCTCCCACCAATGTTTCAGACAAGATGGTATTGCTCCTAACTTTACCCAGAAACCAGTAATACAACAGGTGGATGGCGGTAAAAAGCTGTTGGTGGAATGCCAGCTTACAGCTGACCCTGAACCATCCATCACATGGTTCCGTGATGGCACACAGATCACAGCTGGAGGTATGATGGCTTGGCATATAATTTAAAACACAGATCATTGAGGGTGTTTTGTGGCAGTTATAAGCATATTCAAGATATAAATTAAAGATCAGATGAAAAGTTTTTAACAGTCATACTATTTTGAATTTTCCATATTATATATTTTAAGGTTTTCACATTATTCCAAGTTCCAGTCTGATCCCAAAAATACAATAAATTTTCAAAGAGATTAGAAGGAATTTGATCAATATTCATTCCTAATTTATGATAGGTGAAGGTCATTTTCAACATGACCAAAACAATCTTGATTTTTCTGTGACTTATATAGGATTTTTTTTGTCTCTGAAAGCTATATTTGCCATTCAGAAAATTAACCTATGTGTATATAGAATCATTTGTCTTAGTTGTTAAGTATAATGATAGACTTCAGTTCCCTACATATCATGAAAAAAAAGGATATAAAATATGGCAAGTTCACTATTCACTTTGTCTAAGTTTGAAGCTTTCCCTATTTTTTTTCATAAGAGTCGATTGGATTTAAATATTCTTTTGTTAATTTTTCACACATTCATTTCTAGAGCACAACTTCACCACAGATTTCTGTGTCTTTCTCTGTTTGCAAATTCTTAAGACTGAATAGTATTAGTTTTAAATCCATTTGTTCATCATACACACTATTGTTTCTAGAGCAATACTAACAATCATTCAAAATATGTCTTGCCACTGTGAAAAGCTACGCTTCCAGTTTACATCATTTAGGTATATTGTGACATTTATTGTGACATTTTGTTTTTCAATACTTCTTCAGGTAAAATCCAGATGCGAGCAGAACTCAAGAGCCCCAAAAATTACCTTATTGTCTTGGAGATCACAGATGTCTCTCCTCAAGATGCTGGTAGCTACAAGGTCACAGCGAAGAACGCTCTTGGAGAGAGTAATGCCACAATTGGTCTCAACTTTGATGGTAGGTTTTGAAATAAGACTTGCTGCAGAGCAATACATTTTTTGAGGCATCTGTGCCACAGGATTAAGACCGATTTGTCATTTTCTTCTTATGCAGAAATGGTAATGAATATATTTCATTTGACTGCATTATATTGTGCTGGATTGCTGAGGATGCACATACTGCATTATGTATAGCCCTACCTTAGTTGTCAGATTGTGAAAATTGCAAATTTGTATTAACAGGGTTATGCTGCTGGTTGCAGTTTTGATTAATATGAATGGAGTCCAGCTTCAATGACTCCTATATTCTTGACTGGTGAAACAAATTGGTTTAGTTTCCTGTTTAGTTCTTGTCACAAGAATCAGATAGGTAAGTGTTTACCTGTTCATTTCTATCCTTAAGATATTTCATCCATGACCATATCTTAATTTCAGTGCTAATAATATATGACATATAAAATTTGATACCCAGGTATGAGGGATAGAAATGTTTGGAAAAAGTAAATAAATTTGATAGATAGTCTTCCCTCAGAACTTAAAAGGAAAGGTTTAATCTGTGACAACATGAACACACTGTCCCAAGATGAACACACACACACACACACACACACAAACACGAAAAGATGAATTCACTTATTGTAACCAACATAAAAGGATTAGGCTGAAACTGTAATGGTGAGAATGTGTTTTATGCAGAACACTTTTTTTAGTCACAGAACTAGTAGATACATAACCAAAGATATTATTGTAAAATTTGGATAATAACCATATTCTCTTATTGTTTAAATTGTTGGAGGTTGTATGTGTTTATTAGCTCCCCATCATTAAGTGCAGATGAGCTTATGCTGTATCGACAGGGTTGTAGACATGGCTAAGTGGTCTAAAGCGTTCACCATTATGGCTCATTTCCATCTCACCTCTGTCTGCATGGGTTCGAGTTTCGGGCTCGGCTAATCTGGGTATGTGAGAAAGCTTGCCAGTAGCTTCTCATGGTTAGGTGGTTCTTTCTGTGGTTTTCCCCGGGTTCTTTCTCCACCATTTATACTGGCTGCCATGTATAACCTATATTGTGCTGAAAAATGGTGTTAAACCCTATAACAACAACAACAACATTAGTGTTGTAGGCATTGGTGTTGTCATTAGCACTGGTATTAACAAATGTCCACTTTTTACATTCAGGTGACATTTGATACTGTAGACATGAAAGTACATTTATGCATGCAGCTTGAGGAGTAGTACATTACCATACTAAAATTAGATCACTGTGAACTAATATTTATGATACATACTTTTTGTACTCCAGTCTTGTTAGTACAAATAACCATAAACCATTTGTGGTACACAAATGAAATTTCACTGGCTTATTTATATGTAGATGTGTAGATGACCTAGTTATATATTTGGGCCCTTATGACAGTGTTTCCATCTTCCCTTGAACTTCACCATCAAATGTGGTGGTCATTATTAAGTAAATGACAACTGTCGAAGGACTTCTCACTCAATAGAATTTGACCTGATATGACAGAATTCGACCTGATATGAGGAATTTGACCTGATATGACAGAATTTGACCTGATATGATGGAATTTGACCTGATATGAATGAATTTTACCTGATGGAATTTGACCTGATGTGACGGAATTTGACTTAATATGATGGAATTTGACCTGATATGATGGAATTTGACCTGATATGATGGAATTTGACCTGATATGACAGAATTTGACCTGATATGATGGAATTTGACCTGATATGATGGAATTTGACCTGATTTGTTGGACATTAACCTGGCAGTATTGAAGAGATGTTGTTAATGCACCATCAAGTATAGATGAAGAACAAAAAAAAAATCCCCAGTTGTCAGAACATATGCAGTCAGTAGCATTGGAAGAAAGCATATTGTCACATATGCAGTGAATAGTATTGGAAGAAAGCATATTGTCACATATGCAGTCAATAATATTGGAAGAAAGCATATTGTCACATATGCAGTCAGTAATATTGGAAAAAAGCATATTGTCACATATGCAGTGAATAGGATAATGTAACCTACTTCATACACTTCAATTATTCTGTAACACATTTCATGTTTAAGTGAGTTTCTTTGACTCTGTTAACTTGTACAGTCATCGAACTGGATATGAGCATACATTTTGAAAAGTACAGCATTGCCATATCAAAGAGAAAACTAAAGTACATCAACCAAATGTTTTCTCGTTTTCACCATTCAGCACTGATCACCTAGATTATTGACTAATACAAAACTGTTGTGTCTGAATAAATTTGTTGTTGACCACTCAGCTGGCTTAAGTTGTCAGAGCATCTGCCTTACATGTAAGGTCATGGGTTTAAACCTTGGCCAAGTCATAACTAAGACTTATAAAAATGGTACTAGCAGCTGCATTGCTTGAAGCTCAGCATTAAAAGGTTAGTGTTAGGACTGGTTGACCTGGTGTCAGGATAATGTAATTGGGTGGGACATGATGCTACATGTCTGCAGCATGATGACCCAATGATAGACATCACTATAAAATGTCAAATTGCAGACATTGTAGCGATATGACTGAAAAATTGATAAAACAATGTTAAAAATCCAAATCTCTCTCTCTCTCTCTCTCTCTCTCTCTCTCTCTCTCACACACACACACACACACACACACACACACACACACACACACACACACACACACACACACACACACACACACACACACACAAATACACGCTCTTGTATAATCTTCTTACAGTGTAACTTCAATTTTTGATTTTGGATAACTGATACGAAATGTATCATGTTGTAACTATTTGTAAATCTTCATCCAGGTGGTCATTATAGAAAGCAAAGATTGGATTAAAACAAAGTAAAAATAATAGTATGACTTATTTTGGATCCTCATTGTTGCTTCTGTGTACCTTTTTTCTTTTTAATATTTACATGTGTTTTTCACCCAAATTTTACAGTATTCTAAATTTTAGCGATTTTAGTAATTTCACTTTACAATGTATCATTGAAAATTACTTTATTTCATGCTCTACTAATTTCTGATGCATTCTATTTTGTTATACTAGTTTATTATTTTTGATTGATGATTCTCATTTTTTTTTTACTTTGATTTTATGCAAATGTTAATGCTAATGATGCATTTTAGTTAATTCAGAAATTTGTTTTGTTTTTTTTTCCCATTTCTTAAATAGAGGCTATTTATATTATTTATGTACATAGTGTAGAACTAAGTTTAAGTGATTATTGACCATAAGTTTCCTCTCAAGTCATTCAAAACAGATAGAATGTGGTTTCAGCGAAGGTGCATAGAAATATTATAGCCTTTATCAAAATTCTTGCACGATAATGAAGTCTCAGTATGTACATATATTTTCAAGTTTGATTATAATAAATGTGAAAACAAAATATATCTTTGAAATATTCCTCTGCTGAATGCTTGAAATACTGTATATACACACTTAAAACAAGAGTCCAACTGCACAGACCCAAATCTGCCATCTCAGTCTGAAAATCTAATGTCAAATTTTTAATTGAAATACCTCTTTACGTATTTATACAAGTTGCATTGTTACTTCATCATGGGACTTATGATTGCTTAAAACGACATTCTCAAGAAGAAGTGTTTGGATTTGGTGATGGCACAGCAACACAAGTAGATTATTTATTGCAGAGACAATTGGATCATAGAGTCTTTCCCAAGGGCACATCATAGTAGCTGACCTGGGCTGATGGTAGGATTTGAACCTATTTCTTTTCAGCCATAATTTTGGCATGCTAACCAATGTAACCACTGAGCCACTGTTGCATCTTACAGAAGTAGGAATATCCAATCATGTGATGAAGATTAATCATTATCTGAACATGAAGTATATCTTTTCATCTTTCTTGTATTGAATTTTCTTAATTCAGTTTTAACACAAAATTCCAGAGATGCTCGTTTCACATATTTAATTACCTGGAAACTCTTTACAAGGGATTTTAAAGATGTTAAGACCACCCAAGCAATTAGTCTAAAAATGTAGATAATGCAAACTTATATTGAATGGCTTTATTTATTGGCAGCTGTTGATGAAGTAAATTTATGGTGTCTTGATAACATATACATGTACATGTTAAAAAACTTACATTTGGTTAAAATTAAATTTATATGTGGGAAGAATAAAAGATCTGGATTTTGTTTGCTTTCAGTATTGACCCACATATTTAACTATGTAAACATGAAAAAATTGAAAAGAATTTTAAGAACATGTATTTGCTGTGGGATTATTAACTTGGAGGAAACTTATGGTTACTTCAAGGTGCAGAGCTATGGCTTCTACTGGTTGAGAATATTCCTTGATAAAAAATATAAGAGAAAATTATCCAGTCTCATTACATTGAGGATCTTACTGTCTTTTAATTTAATATTTTTACTTGCATTGAGCTTCATTACATTTATACAAACTGATTGGTTTTTAGAAATACAGGAGTATTTGTCCAGAGAATATTTTCAGCCAAGTGTCACTAGTTAAGGAGTAAAGCTTTGTTATATTTGACCATCTAATAATTTTGCATACCAGTAGAGAAATTAATTAATTAGAAATTAATAAAGAATCATGATAAGAAATTTGAGTGTTTATAATTTCATAAAATTTGTATGTTGGTGTATTGTTGTCAGTTGTGTACATGAGGTTCCATTGTTATAAAACCATTGGAACACACAACTGAACTCATGCTCAGATTAGAGTTTTGACATTCTATAATTTAGCTCATACAGAGGTTAAAATTGCATCAATTTATGTATTATTTAAAACTATTGAAAATCTGAGTATAATTTTTTAATTAGATTTTTATGTAAATCTGCTTTTAATGTTGGTGATTAGTTTTGTGGCCAGAATCAAAATTGTGAAAGATTAAAGAACATGGTCAAAAATAGCAAAGTTATAATCCCTTGATTTTTTAATTTGCTTAGTTTAGGTTTCACTAATTGAATTTAGTAGATCAGCCTATTGCTTTTTAATGCTAACCAGTCAAGCACTAACTTTAACATTGCAGTAGGTGATGCAAATAAACCCAAAGGTTCCAAGCCGCTTTTTACCCAGAAGCCTGTTATTCGACAAGTGGAAGACAAGATTATATTTGAATGCGTACTAACTGCTGATCCTGTCCCTACTATAACATGGATGCAGGGAAATAAAGTCATAACTGGGGGCCCAAAATACAAAATGACTGATGTTGCTGACAAAAATTCTCACACAATAACCCTTGAGATTTCCAATGTTGGTGCTTCTGATGGTGGAGAGTATAAAGCAATAGCAAAAAATAGTTTGGGAGAGTCTACGGCTACGATTACATTGAACTTGGAAGGTAGGTTTACAAAATTGTCACCCTCTTGTGTATGTTTTTTTTTTCTTTCTGAAAATGGTTGAAATGGTCTTCCTGTTCTTATAATATTGCTGCAAGTCTGGGAGATATATCTATTTTGTGAATAAATTTTTATAAGAAAGACTGGAAAATTAGTAATTAATTTTGTAGTTTGTAATTTGAAATTAATTGATGCCTTTTCATGAGATATTAAGAGCAAATTAAAGAACATTGAATTTTATTGTTTAGTATTTCCAGTTATCCAGTTAAAAATTTTGGGTGATAAATTATTTGAAATTTTGAGAAATAAGATCATTAGATCAACATAAACTTACTTTATTATAGGTTTAAATTATCTAATTTTTTTACAGTTAGAATAAAAATGTAATTTTCATTGGATGTATAGAAGATCTTGCACATTAATTAAATGCATAATTCATGCAATAAGTTCAATAATATTTAAGTTGGTTGTTGCAAATGATTGCAGATTAATATCTAGGACACGTGATTATGAAAATCTTGATAAAATTGAAACTTTACACAAACCTCTTTAATCTGTGAATAATCACACAGAAAATAAGGATTGGGTGCAGATTTTTATGAATCTTGCATGCTTCATTTCTAAGAAATGTAGTTAATTAACCCATTTTATAATGTTGCTGTTGTGAGCTGCCATTTCAGTTGGTTAAAAAGCAGTGGTATGGTGAGGAAAGCAGAATCTGGTTGAACTACCAGTGAAGTTTCTTACACAAAGTAAATTTGTTTGATGACCATACAAACCATACACTGGCTTTTATTATACATGTTTGTTTTGTTAAAGAAATTACACCCCTCTTCAAGCTGACTTGGGCATTCAGTGGGTACCTTTGTTCTTCAAAGAACTGTAAAATAGTGATCACTGAGTTTGAAAAACACAACCACTAGATTGTGCCTGAATACACTAGATAGGGAAAATGGCATCAGAGTAAGTATAGTATTAATAAAGCAATTAGACAGTGCAACATTGTTGATATTGTCTGACTGCTGTGTGACATATTCTTGAAAATATGGCCTCCAATTCTTGGGTCAACACTGTCAGAATAGAGCTCCACGGCAGTGTTTATTATGGCTGTATGAGGTAGATTCCCGCCCAACCAGCTTGCATTATGGGATAGGCTTTCTATACTGTTGGACTACAATCATATAATGTGCCAGCAGATTGTAATCTATGCTGTTTTGTTCTGTTGATGAATTTGAATCATTGATGCCGACACTAATTGTGGTAATGCTGGTGAATCACACAGTTTTAATTAAGTGGTATCTTGACTTGAAATTCTTTGTTTTACTTTCATGTACTAGATGTATGTTTCAAGATTCTTTATTTCATCTGTACTTTCACATGACAGCAAAGTTCAGATATTTAGTACCATTTCAAAACTTAAGGATGGCCTTATGAGTAATGAACTCTATGGTGGAAATGCAACATGGTTACACTATTTTACTGGCAAGTGTCAACAAACCCCTTACCCCTGAGAGAACTAATGAAAGAAAATATGGATTTTCAGGTCAGAAATTACATAACTCACTGAATTGTTATAGCTGATGTTGCTGGCTATTGCACATAACTTAAAAGACATTACATAACTCATTGACATTGTAATTGTGGATATTGCTAGGTGTTAGAACTAAGCAGACATAATGCAACTCATTGACATTGTTATTGTGGATGTTGCTAAGTGTTATGACACAGTGTAACATGATTGTTATGATCTATCCGTTATGCTCTGCCCACTGGTATGAGTAACTAAATCCTGGGGTTGATCTGATAGACAAGTTGGTTTCTAGATGGTGATGACTCGTACATAATATGTGGTTGATCTGACAGACAAGTTGGTTTCTAGATGGTGATGACTCATACATAATATGTGGTTTGTTTATGGACTGGTGGTTTTATTGTGGTGTCTCTTTAGTAGTTTTTTTTTTATCCATCATCTATCATTCATCAGCATTGTTATTTTCAACTTTAAAAAACTAAATTTGCCTGTTGGAATCAAATTTGCTAGAAATCTTTCTCAGTACATGCTCTGTAAAAAATTGTTTTCTGGGCAGTTCCGTTAAGCAACTTGGATTGTTTCATAGGATGTGGATCTATAAAAATTTTGTTTGATGTGGCTCCCTTAGTGATGGTGTGGATTCCTAAGCAGTTGGATTGGGAACCTATTTTTGACTTTTTCTCTGGAGCAGCTGAGCCAGTTTTGGAATCTTTAGAACATATTCTAAAAAAGAGAAATTTCAAGGATGGCTTCATTAGCAACAACAGTGTGGTTTCCTTAGCAAATATATGGAACATTTAATTTATTCTTATACTCCAGAATGGCTAAACCTGTTTGATAAAACTTGGTATGAATGTCTCTTATGACATACTATATTAAATGTGTGTTGAGGGTGGCTACCCTTATAATATTATGGCTTCCTTAGCAACCGGGATGAAAACCTATTTTCAACTTTTCTAGATCGCCGATTGTTTTGATTTTTGTAATCAAATGTTATAAACAGCAAGCTCTTTGGATAGTGCTGAAATATATCCAGTTAAATAATTATGGGACATAACTTGCCAACAAACATTTTCTTTGCTGATGAACATCTAAAATTTCAAGTTACAAGTAACGATTTAGTATATATATATATATATATATATATATATATATATATATATATATATATATATATATATATATATATATATATATATATATATATATATATACTGGTTGGTATCCTACCAGTTTCTGTTAGCAGTCAGTTTTTATTTTAATTCTCAGAAAGCATAGATTTCGAAATTTAAATTACTTCTGTGCTTTTTTAACCTTTAGACACTTTTGAAGTTAGTTCAAAGATCAACAATTAACACTGATCTGTAAACATGCTTATTTAAAAAGCAGATCTGAAACATAGTGAAGCTATTTAATCTATGGGTGGAAGCACATGTTGAATTCACACATGCACATTGAGGGCAAATAGTCAAATAATTATATTTATTACATTCAAATATCATTGGTGGCTAAAACAAATATACACATTTGATAATTAAAATAGAGATAAATGATGTAAAACAATTACATCTGTTCCATAAATAACATAGTGTTGCTTTTAGGGCAGGGTTTGCAGGAATCCCATGGTAAACTACATGCTGGTTCAAATTGAAGAAATTATGTGCTAAAGAGAACCTATGTGCTAAAGTCATGCAACTTGGTTGCTACTGGTACAGATTTTGTATCTGGATAGAGAATATTTTTTTATTCATAAAAAAAGGCCAATTTTGGATAAAGTGGTATACAAAAGCAGGTGTATTTCTGTTCTCACATCACATTGTGAAGTCTCATTATAAAAATATCCACTTTTTGGTAATACTTATTGTCCAGAATAATCAGCACATCTGGGCCTTTCAGAGGTAAATTTTGTGATCTTTTGGAATTTGAAACTTCAAAAATCCTTCCACCGAAGGAACTTTTGCCCATATTACATTCCTATAGACTGAAAAAATGTACTTTTTTCTGGCAGTAATTTACATTGTATGAATAGAACTGTGTACAAGAGATTTCATTCCCATACAATTTTTGTCCATGAAAAGTTATTACTATGATTTTAAAAATAATTGTTTTCATGTTCTTTGTTCAGTTTATAAGCCTGATATTAAAAGCTACATATTCTATTTTTTGTATTTTGTACTTAGTAGCTCATAACCTATGTAGTAATAATAATAATAATAATAATAATAATAATAATAATAATAATAATAATAATAATAATAATAATAATAACAATAATAATAATAATAATAATAATAATAATAATAATAATCTTTCATTTATCCAGGGTGACATAGTTAATACCTAGTTTACCTTATGACCTGTTTTTAAAATAAATATACAATAAATATACATGTAATTAACAATAGTCTTCAAGCTTAACATCTACTGCAGAAAAGAAAACATAACAGAATACAAATTATAAAAGGTTAATATACTCTTATCACAAAGATGTATCATAGCTACCATTTACAAGCTATATATGGTCATAAAATCAGGATTGCAATTAAAATAGCTAGAGAGGTATAGTGTATTAAAAGCTAAAACATCGGGTGCTTGCTGTCATATACCATTAAATCTCACTGGTGTAAGCAATAGATACTTTAATATACTCCGTCTGAATGAGAAAGAAAATAAAGAACCAGGTGTATTTTCTAAAGGAAAGTAAATAAATTGCAAATTTACCTAGGCAAAGCAAAGTGAATACTGGTATATTTAGCATATAATGTTTTAGCAGTTGCTAAAGACCAGCTGAGACATTAAATGCAATCTGGCTTTAAAAACAAGACACTATCAATTAAATATATTGATCAATCAGTTGTTACAAAAAACAAAATTAATTTTGGAAAAGTAAATGCATTGCAAATTTACCTAGACATTGGAACTAAGTTTAGCCTACCAAAGGCTTTAGTCGGCACTGATTTCTTTCAAGACCATGTAGAGTCAGCAAAGCACTGTCCACCATTAAAATAACAATACTGTCAGTTAAATATTGCTGACTCTGTTCTAACAGAGAATCAAGCTTTTTTTTCCCAAAGAAAAGCAAATACATTGCAAATTTAGACAGATGTATTGGAACTATGTTTAGCATATCAAAGCTTAGCCTGTGCCGATTACCATGAAAAAGCTAAATTGAATCAATGAAGCCTTAATCAGTGTATAGTCACAAAAATATACATACATGAACATCATCTAAAAGAACCAATGCTTGACATAAATGGACATCATATAAAAAAAATACATGCTTGACACAAACAAATATCATAAAATAAAACACATGACACAAACAAATATCATAAAATAAAACACATGCTTGACATACATGAACATCAACTCCCAAAAAACCATGCTTGAAATACATGGACATCATAAAGAACATAAGCTTGACACAATGAACATTATCAAAAAAAGACAATCATTGACATGTATATGAACATCCACACATGCATGACACACATGAACATCATCAAAAAAAATCTGCAGTTCATAAATATTTTTTAGATCCTGCTGTACATGCTAAAAAAATTGCTTAGTTACACAAATTGCACTAAAACCATTTGCCCATTTTGAGGATGCCACAGTCATATTTAAAAATATATTCTTCTGTATCATTCATATTTCTAATGTAAGAAGGCCAAATTTGCCCAATTCAATTTAGAATTGGCACACTTTTGGAAAATATAAGAATTTGCCTTATTATGAAAAATCCAAGAAGACAGAGACTTATTTCTGTCTTAATTCTACCATCTTTGGTGCATCTATTGAGGAAAATTTGGATAACCATTGGCATAGGTTGCATTGTCATTTCTTGATCAATGGTTCATCTTAAAATGAGGTTTTCTACACATTATTAGGTTTAAAACATAAATGGAATTACACTTTCTGAAACAAAACAAATCACTCCAATAATATGGCATCACTATGATGGCTGATGATAACTGATTCATAATAAGATAACATTTACTCCAATCAGGCTATTTTCAGAAATATATCTACATATTCAATATATAAAGATTAAATTTAATTTTAGATAAAGAAGTGAACTTATTTTTAATTTAAAATATTGAAAATATTCAGAGAACTAAATTTGAAAAGTGAAAAAATGTTTATATTATTGACAGAAACTAATAGGATGCATCCCAGATGCATTAATAACTCAATTTAGGACAGTTCTTCAGACTGTTAGACACCTGTTTTACATTTTTTGATCCTTTTTAACTTTAGTTTTGCATTTATTTTATTAGTTTATGTGGTATTTGTTGTTTGGTATTTCACATAATTACCACATTAATTCATCATATTCGGTACAGTCATCTACTTGATATTTGTTAGCTGTTTGCATTCTCTCATGATTTAATTTTATAACTAAATTTTGTAAGGTATTCGCTATGCCTTTACTTATAGATGCATACCATATGCACTCACTTATAAGTCAAGTCAAACGGCAAACAACAAAGATCCTGCTATGCTGTAGCAAAATGTACCTGCAGATCAGGGTTTGTGTTGCTTGTTCCACTGATTGCTGCTAACAAACTGTACAGGCCCACATCTGCCACTGCATTATGCGATGGCAGATCTGGGTCCGTGCAACTTGCATTTGGACATGACTTATAAGCCAGTATATATGGTAGCTTTCACAAATTGAAGTCATTTACAGCAGCTGACACTTTGCATTTGGTTAATAAATAAAGAGCTAGTTTTTTCCTTACTTGTAGAAGAATGGTAATACAGTTGTCACTTTTTTGAAAATGATGCCAGTGGTGGTATCAGCATTAAAGTTTTATGTTAGTTTTTAAAGGGGACCACTCTGGTGGCCTAGTGGTTAGAGTGTATGTCTCGGATGTGGGAGTTCGTGGGTTTGAACCCCGTCCAAGTCATACCAAAAACTTTTAAAAAATGGTACTAACAGCTGCCTGTTGCTCAGCGTTAAGAGGTTAGTGTTAGGACTGGTCGGCCAGGTGTCAAAATAATGTATCTGAGGCATGATGCCCCCGTGTGAGACACCACTATAAACTGTCACACTGCAGACATCATAGCAATATGACTGAAAATTTTTAAATCTATGTTAAAAATCTAAATCACTCACACACACACACACACACACACACACACACACACACACAGAGTTTTTAAAGGCCAGATATGGAAAGGGGAAGGGGGATAGATGAGACACCTGAATCCACAAAACACTTATTTTTGTCAAGCCCACCTTGGTGGAAGCTCACCAAGGAGATCACTTTGACATCTATGTGCATGTTTGTCCATTGATATGTCCATCCACACCATTGATTAAGGTCTATGTTACAGATATTTAGATTATATACAGTGTTAAATTTATTTACTTTCTAGATAAATAAAAGGAGCTAGACAAAATGTGGATCTCTATTTAGAATTGTTTTTTATGTATTTGAATCAAGTACATATTTTTTGAAGTTTGAGATAATCTTGAACTTTTCTCTACATATGTTTATTTTATTTAAATTTTTTGACTTGTAAATAATACAGGTAAATACATGTAGATGTATGTACATATAATGAACTATCATATTAATTGATGAATCATTAGAAATGCTGCATTACTTTGCTGTTTATTCATACTTTTAGAAATAAATCGGCTCTAGTTAATTCAATTGTCTATTTTACTGACAGTCAGGACTAGTACAATGGGTAAGATAATATAATAATTATGAACCCTGCTGACATCCATGACCTGTTGTTATTTTTCACTCCCATTTTTCCATTAGATCCCAAAATTGTTTCTCCTCCAGATTGTCACATTTGTCTGTCATATAGGGTTGGCTGTCATGAACTGTATTCATGTCTTTTGCTTCAGGTTACAAGTTTCATTAGATTTTAATACTGGGTCAACCCAATTGAAAAATGCTTAGACAGAATTCCAATTTGTTATTTATTTTTGTTGTTGATTATGGATGATATTGTTATTTTCCATCTTTACATTTATTAAAACTCTGAAGCACAAAGTAACTTGCAAATTAGTTTTTCATCAATTTTTTCTGTGTTAGAAAGGGGGCCAAGTAAAGGCATGTTCTTCAAATGTATAAGATTTATCACCTTAAATGAGAAACCAATAAATGTTGTATATTGATATGATAAAACTGATTATTGGTCTGTACAGACCTTAAAAGCCAATGACTTATTTATTTGGTGAGAAGAAAAATGTATGTAGATTGAGAGATAAGTTAAACTATGTCTATATTAATCATTCAGATTTGTTGTAGTTCAGTATTTGTGGCTGGGTTACCCTGTTTATTCATATATAATAAGCACCTAACTGCATGCAGCAAGACCCGTTATTTGCTACAAGGATTTATCAACCCCAGAATAACTACTCCAGAGGCTGGAGGCAATAGTATATAAAAAAAATCTGGGTTTGATAAATCCTTTTAGCAACTGAAATCCAAAGTCAATTATTTTATTATATGACTTAAAATTCTGGTCATCTTATTCTTAAATGATAATGAGGAAGCACTTTGTAAATTATTGGCAAAACCACAGAAAAATATCTGACAGTGACACAGAAAATTCAGACATATTGGCTCAGTTAGAAGCAAATACTTAACATTTCTCTCCTGTAATGAATTGATTTCAAAATCTAGATAGCATGCCAAATGCTCAGTAATTTTAGCAAAGCACTAAGGTTTTTATTTCCAGAAAACGGTGGTCAGATTACAAATGACTTGAGTACAGCCTAATGTACTGCATGCACTCACTTACAAGATGAGTCCAACTACAAACTGCACAGATACAGGTCTGCCAGTGCATAATTCACAGCAGATCTGGGTCTGGGCAGTTTGTTAAGAGTAATCAGTCAAACAAACAATATAGACCCTGATCTACATGCGCATTATGATCCAACAGATCGGGATCTATATTTTTTGCAGTTGGACTTGACTTATAATTGAGGATAGATGGAATGCTACTGTATAATTAGGAATTTGTGAACAAATCACTGCATTTGAGTGATTGAAAAGTTGGGTACACTATTGCAAGATACTAGAATCTCAGCGGTTTGATTGATACATTTACTGCTCCATCCATTTGTTATCTAAATTTAAATGAAATCATTATTGTAGAGAAATTGAAAGATATTTAGCTCAAACTGAATATTTCTTCCTGTCATTATCCATCTTTGATGAAGTTAATTGCACATATTGTTTCTGATAAGTCATATTACTTTCCAATTGGTAACATCAAATTAAACTTTTCACTTGAATACTGAACTAATTGCCTGTATTTACACTTTTATATTGAGTTAGAAATTGCAATAATTAATATTATGACATTAAATACTTGTCAATTTTGGCAAAAATAGAAAATCTTGTTAAAAATCTTAGAAAAAGTAAAGCCTTAATTGAAAAACAACTGCTTTTAGAAACCTACTGTCCAGAGAAACCAGATTCTTAGGACACATATTTATTAATTATATATTATTAGAATCTGCTATTAGAGACCAACTGTCTTGACAGACCATTATTTTTTTGGTAGAAAAGGTGGTCATTCAAGACAGGTTTCACTGTAATTTTTTATGTTTAAAAAGTTTTTATTTTACATTTCTAAAATTCATCCTTGTGAAAAATACATATTTAGTTAAAACTGCCAAAGCTAAATTTAGTTCACTTATAACCCTATATGGTACCATATAGTCCACAACTTTTGTATGTACAGGGAAACACAACCTGGCATGATTTAGTTCACTGAGCTGCATTTTATAACTAAACACCCAACAAGCACCACCATCACTATGTTATGCACCAGCACTTGTCTTCAAAAGCACTGATTTCATTCTCAATGCTGCAGGTTCTTCATCTTACTGGTCACAGCATTGTATGAATCTTCTGTCAGAATCCCAACTTTTTCCTTCCTTTTTTGCCCCATAATCTTTTATGTGCTGCTGTACCTGGACCTGTATTCCTGAAACCTTTTGAGCACAACTTTGACAGCCTAATGTATTAAATTTCTTACATTCTTCAAAATTGTCCTTGAGGAAATGTTAGAATGCTGGAACTTATGAATTTTCTTGAATTAGATTGTTTTATTTGTATGCTTAATTTCATTGAAAATAAAAGAATCAAACAGGGTTTTCCCCGAAATAGGTGTTTTTCAGGAATAGGGTTTTCCCTGAAATAGTTTTTTTTTCAAAAGCAGAAAACCTGCATATCTTACTGAAGTTTCTTAGAGGAGCTTTATTAAATATTTTGGGACTGTTAAGAGACTTTTTTAAAAAATATTCTTGTCTTTTCCACAAGAGGGCCCATTATTACATCCATTGGACTCTCATTATGTAACTGAAGTGTTGTAGGGATGCATAATCGTTTGACCTGATTTAAAATACTGTATCATATCAGACTTTTTACATTGTAATTTTAATTGTGCTCAGAAAATTTTGGAGTTTGTGATCCTAGAAAGGTAAATCTCTGGACTTTTCCTTGTGTTACCCTGATATCATTAGACCTTAAAGTTGCAAAATCCTGCTCTCCATACTGAAAAAGCCATTTATCAGTGTGATCCATTGCCCTTCAAACAGAAGTATAATAGTTTTATCTTTTTGTATAAATCTGATGGTTTATGGTTATTCCCGGGACAAGTTTAAATAGCTTAATTGACTATTAATAAATATAACCCTTTGTTTAAAGACTGTTGATAATTGTGCTTAAAATACTTGGATATTTTCATATTTTATTTATCATGTAATAATCTTGGTCATTATTGAAAATGTCTTTGCCTGTTGATAGTCCCACTCAGTACTTAAACAATTTATTTGAGTTGCACTTTATGCTGGAGTGTTTCGACCTCCAATTTACACATAATCAATATTACAATGTGCAAGACATGAGGGAGCTCTTTGATACAGTTAGTATTTCTTATGTTATAGACTTCCTTAAGGAAGTAAACATATATCATAAGTTATAACTTTTATGTTATCATCTTAAACATTTATATGCATTATATATGTACAGTCACTTGATTTTAATTACCTTTCATATGTTTTCATTGTCATACATTATTTACAATTACCGTTGATCGGGAAAGTTTATTTTGTATCGCCATTACCATTTATATCATTTTACCTTTAGCTATTTGGTTTTGTATCGCTGGCCGATACAGAACCGTTTTACCATTGGTACATAATAAGGATATAACCTTTTGTATCGTGCTAAATGGCCTCTTTGTGCTGGTGTGCTGTAAAAATTTAACCAACCAACCAGCCATTTATTTGAGTTGCACTCAGCCCTCTGTGATTAAGATCTATAAAATACTTGCCATACCAGATTTGTCACAACTTATGCATCTCTAAATGGCATGCCAATACAGCATTAAATAGGGAGAAAATTGTTGTATGGCAATTGATAAAAAAAAATTATTACATGACTACTGTGTTATTTATGCTAATATAACCATACATACTTTCAAATGTGTAACGTGTAATAACACCCCAAGACATCATAAATGAAATAGTAATGTTGCACAAAGAAAAGTTGAAAGGACAAAGGAATACAAATGTATTTCAAGTAATTTAACTTCACTATTTTGCAAATGGGTTAAATAAAATCAGTATTTTTCATCATAGAATAAATAGAATCTTACATTTGTGCTACAGGTAATTTCAAATAAAATTTATGAAATTCATCAAATAATTTTAATCTTAAGATTCTTAAATTTCATTTTTAATGAATTCTCATGTGAGATCCAGTCTAGAAGAATTATTAATGTACATCAGATTTTGTGAAGAATTCAAACTATCATCAATTTACTGATTGCTGTTTCTCCAAAGTGCAACAATAAACTTTTTAGAGTTAAACAATTGATTATATAAAATAATTTTAGGCACACTTCACTTTTATCACTTAAAATTCATTAAAATCCCTTAAAACACTTAAACACTATCAGTTGCAAACATTCAACAGTTATCAAGGTACTTTTCAAATTTCCTGCTTTTTTATGTCTGTGTATCATGATTGTATCTGAAGTGCTTCTGATATTTCAGAGTGTGAGCCTGCATTTAGCCTGAGACACAAAACAGACACAATTAGAAATAGAAACCACAAATATCAACATGTTTTGTCTGTGTTTTGCTTAAGTTAAAGTTTATTTTTATAGGAGGATAATTTAATCTTATCTACCATACCGCAGAAGCTGAGAGTTACCTGGTTAACTATGTTAACTTGAATTAATGCCATGATAAACGAAATTCATGAAAATATGCAAACTTTTATAATTTTTAATTGCATTGTACATTTATGCAGATAATATAGTTACTAACATTTGTTGATTAATTAGCTTGTTTGGAAAGAAATCATCCAAAAGTATTTTCTTGAAAAATATTTAATGATGTGGACGTTACATTATTTACTTTAATCATATTATGTGTTTAACCTCACTTTTGCCAATATATACCCTCATAATTTTTAACTTTTGAGAAATTTACATATTTTCCTCTTTTCTTAATTTTTTTCACCTAACAAATATTTTTCTTTTTCTTTTCAGGCAAGAAACCAAAGTAAGTATCAATTATTATATTCCCAGCAAACAAAATTTAAATGTTTAAACCCTATACATTCACTTATACATGTCATCTTTACAGCTTTTACAATTATGTCTGGTTTTTATCTCCAGAACCATATATTCATGAAACTAAGTATGCATGTGTAACATGACAGGAGTATATATCTCCTATATTATCTAGCATTGTCTGATTAGTACCTTTAGGGTTATCTCCCATGTCAAATTAGTACTTTTAGAGTTGTCTCCCTATTTCATACCGACTTTTAGAGTTATTTTGGCGTGTTTTTTGGAAAATTCTATTGATGTTTTATAACTTGTAGGGTGAGGAGTGGATGAGGTTCCACAGCACTTGAGTGTGATGCACAGTATTTATCTTTAGTGGTATTTTTGTTTTACACATGTATGCTGTCACTTTCTTGTCTCAAAATCAATCCATCTAATTTTACCATTTGAACATGGTTTCCAAATTTATGTACTTAATATCAGTAAAGTATAAATATATATATATATATATATATATATATATATATATATATATATATATATATATATATATATATATATATATATATATATATATCAGAATCATTTTATAAATTTGATGATGGAATAAAGGAATCAACTGAAAGACATTTGGTGAACAAACAGTTTTGTATCTTAATGATATATTAAGATCAAAATTTGTAGTGAACTCATACTTGTTGAGTTGGCACTCAAAGGTTATTTCAAAGATGAGCAGAAATTTCTGTGTTACATGTACTTACATGATGTTGATCCTGATGATGGATTAAAACAAAAATGAGAACAGACTGCAAACTGTACAAAATTAGATGATGCTTGTGAATGAAGTGTTCCCATCTCTGGAATGATACTCTGACTTCATGGCAAGCAATGGATGGCTTGAGAGGTTTTGGTAAATGAAATGAAACAAAATTCATTGGCAGGAGAGATATACTCAGTGAATCAGGTTGTGATATGTGAAGTGATATTTCTCAAGAGTGCCACAAACTGCAGATACCATTGAGTTCTCATTTGCATTTTTCTGTCATTTTTTTTAAAAAAACCAATTGTTTTTAATGATTGGCTTTTGCGAATTTGTCTATTTTTAACATTCTATTATAACTTAGTCTGTCTATTGATTGTTTGATCCATCTAGAGACTAAAGAAAGGAAAACAACACAACAATGGCTCTATAATTAAAAGTTAAGCTCCAATAAAGTTAGATAAAAATATTGCTGAAACTATAATAGGCTAAACCAATGCAAATAAAAAATAAAAGGTGCAATTCTTCTGAAAGAAAAGTTAAAAGGTCAATTATTTAAAATATATGGTTCAAGAAAAACAGTAAAACTCTTAAATTTTTTCAGAACGTATATCAGATAGAAGGTAAAGGTCAGACATAAAAAGACCTTTAAATACAGGGTTCTTAAAAACACATGGTCCTTAAATTACAGGGTGGCCTGAGTGACAAGACTTGTTAATGATTTGTTTCTGTTAATTCTTATTAACTGATTTATAAATGTTTATGACAATTTCTTCTGTTTTCCAGAGCCCCAGAAGGCAAGGCTCCTCACTTCCTTCAAAAGCCAACAATCAAGCAACAAGCAAACCTTCTGGTAATGTCCTGCATTATGGAGGCCAAGCCAGCCCCAAATATCCGCTGGTTCCGTGATGCTCAGGAGATTAGCCAGGCTGGCAGATATTCCCTCACACTTGAAAAGTCAGCAGACTCTGACGATGGATACACAGCAGTACTGCAGATCAAGGTAGGCAATTCTGTATGTTACTACAGTCAAACTTACCCTTAAGACCACCTTATTCAAAAGGTCACAAGATATGAAGATTGCATAAATAGCTTTATTTGGATTATATAATTTAGATTTTGTGTTTTGGGATATGTAGACTAGAATTAGACATTAATAGTTCTTGCTCTTCATGTAAGCATGATATGCAAGCATTTATTGTCTGCAACTTACACAATCAGACCATAAGTTTAGCTGTAGAAAAGGTCTTTAGCGAATGCTCTCTCAGAAGTCCATTAGGATTGTTTTGTAAGCCAGGTCAAATATAGCACAAGAGAGGGGATGGCTAATGCCCCACACAATTGGAAATATTTTTTGGCAAATGCACAAGTACACCAAGTACACTAAATTACAAATTTCCAAATATTCAAATTTCAAAAACCCACAAAAAGCACGAACAATTAATTGCACGGGTGGCTTACACATCATTGGTATTGGTCTGTCCACTAGTAAAACTTGCCTAGATTTGACGAAAGACAGGCTTGGGCATTGAGCTGGGGTGCTGGTTTGTAGGTTTGGGGGTGTCCAGGGTGTTGCCCTCTGGTTCATGCCATTGAGTTTTTGTGCTGCTGCCTGCCATGTTCCTTGCCACCTTGCCTCGTCACCAGACATAGTGATGTTACCTTGCTCACACTACTGTATATCCCAGCCAGGGGCAAAGGACCCAGTCCAGGGCCAGGGTCTGTAATCAGTCACAAAAGCACTTGTGCTTGGGCAACTATAATCCTTCAGTCAGTCAGCATGTGGAATTGGATGCATTAGGGGTACATTGAATGTGGACAAGAAAAAACCCAGGCTTGTGTGAATAAATTCTCTTGGCACAGCTGTATCAAATGACAGTGGTCCTCCTCTTATATGGCCACCCCTTCTGCACTGGAAAAGTGACCTTATAAGACAGGTGGCCTTTCCAGAGGGGTACTAATGTTTAGAGAAATATATGTAATGTACGGAGTAAGAAAGCTACAAACTTCAAAGCATTTGATATCTTCGTTTAAAAGTAACATTAATTCTTAAAAGGTTCTTATTGATATAATAATAGACTTATTTCAACTGAAAAAAACATTAATAGTTCTTACTCGTCATGTAAGCATGATATGCGAGCGTGTATTGTTGTCATGCACATTGCACAAACCTTCAAAAACGTATTTTAAATCTTGATACATAATTCTCTTTCCATTTGCTCCATTTTCCTACTGCTGAATAATATCCTTATCGGTTATGATGTTGTTCATTCGAGTCTTTTTAACATAAAGTTGTTTTATTTGAGTCTTTTCTACGTAAAATTGTTCATCAGATCCCCACACCTCACCCAACCCGATGTTTTAAGTAGAATAACTGACTTTCTTCTAAAATAATATGTCTCCATTTATGTGGCGTCATGTTAATGTTTGGTAATGAATTATTTCAATGTTGCTAACTGTATGTGATTTAATTATGCAAACAAAACTTTTTTGGAGAGGAGGAAATGCCTTCTTTGTAAAGAAAGTGATAAATGTGTAAATGTGTTGTCACATGAATTTTCAGTCTTTGTTTCGTACCCTGTTTTGTTAATGCACAAAATCTACTTTTAGCCTATGCTGACCATGTTATGATCTTGACAGTTGTGTCTGGTTGTAATCATCAAAGAGAAGAACTCGACAGATGTGTGAAGCCCAAAACTCTATCATAACATTGTTGATCCCATTTCCTGCAAATGTCAGCTTTTATAGATAGTGATATAATATTAATAGTGTTACCTGTACTTTAGCCAACACTTTTTTCAGTAATGGAATACTGACATTGGAAGACATGTATTGATGGTATAGATAATCTAATTCCTTATCTTAGGTCATGATATGAATTAATTATTGGTTCTGTATACCTTTGAAATAAAAAGTAGCTGCTGGTGAAGGAAACATTTTACATTTTTGTACTAATATGCTGGCCATTGGTTGGTCCCTTTAGAGGAGTGGCCATTCTTGAGGGGTACTTTTGAACACAAATTTGTCAGTGCCAAGGCATTCTGGCCATAAGAAGTGGATGGCTGCTAGTCAGCAGAGGGGCATTCAAGAGGGGGACTACTGTAGATACTACAACAGTACCCTGGAAGTGAACTTTGTTTTTGCATACCATGTTTACTCCATTTATGATTCCATTATTATGATGTGCTAGTGCATTTTGCACTGGCAAATCTCGATCTGCACTGTTTGCTGTATGATTCCAAGTGAACGCTGTAGACTAGAGGTTCATGGTATTCTAGCATACTGGTTTACCACAGTTTTTTTCCAGTGTACTATTTTGCTGGTAGTTTTGATCAATAAGGAATGTACAGAAATTCCCAAGGAATTTTGTTATGACTGTAATGATATTGACAGCATCTTTTAATTATTCATGATAAAATAGTTCCCCAAATTTATCTTTTTTTACAAGTTTACAAGATGTTTGTATCAGTACAAAATTTAATTGTGACTAATATAATTTTATTGCTAATCCATTAATCATATCTCTAATGCTTATCACATATACCTGTGCAGTGGCTAAAGTAATTGCAAAAGATATTCAGACAAAATCCACCTTTCAGAAAAATTTCAGTTGAAGAAAAAAGAATAACTGAAAAATACAACAAAAACACATATTTTAGTTATTTACTAGTGTTTCTATTAAGTATATGTTTTCCTTTGTTTAACTGCAAATCAACCTTCAACTTTTAGGAGCAGACTTATTTTCTGTCTGTTGAGTAAGTTTGTTTAATGTCTACTGGCCCTCTCTGATACATGTTTTGCCCAAATGTTGGCATTCCACTCAAAGTTTCCCTGCCTATTATATTAATAGTGTATCTTGAAATTTTTAAGTTTCAGTATCAGTACTGCATATTTTTATCAGTAGGGTCTCTAATGTCAGGGCAATGTCATCCACAGTATCAGTACTTCATATTTTTATCAGTAGGGTCTCTAATGTCAGCACAATGTCATTCAAAGTATCAGCTATAGTGTAAGCCCAATCATCCCACTGTAGTTACAGCTTTTAGATGCAACTTTTACAGCATTTAAACATATGCATAGCATATTCATCTGCTATACAGTACTTAAGCCATATAATTATCAGGGTGTGGGTGGGGAGATGGTTGCGATTTTCTTTTGATCTATAATATTTTCTTTAATCTCAAGATAATTAATTATTTTTCCTGATGTTGCTCTAAAACAGAGCAAGATATTATTTTCAGTTATTGACAGACAGAAATGTTTAAAAAAAAGGGTCAGATCCTTGGCCCCAGAACATTGAATAGTTGGCCTCAAATATAGTTATGGTTTACCATGGTAAATATATTGGTACATTGAGAAATACAGCTACAAAAAAATTTGACAGTCTACACTGGTATTGAAGACCATAATGTACATGCACACCTGGTTCTAAACTGTTTGCTCTATGATATAATAAACAGATAATAAACAGCTACTTCTGCTCCTTTGGTAATAATATTTGTGTCAAGATGTGCCTGCCAGAGCAACAAACAACTATTGTAACTAATATGGTAACATTATTTGTATCAGGATGTGCCTGTCAGAGCAATAAACATCTATTGCCATTAATATGGTAAAAGCTTTTGTATCAGGATGTGCCTGTCAGAGCAATAAACAACTATTGCCATTAATATGGTAACATTATTTTTATCAGGATATGCCTGTTGGTGCAATAAACATCTTATGATATGGTAACAGTAGTTTTATAAATAACTAAAACAACCCCCTTTTAAAACTTCCTTTTAATGTGTTCTGAGTGATGTCAGAGATGGAATAAAGAAAACATTGTCAAAAAAAAAGATATTGACAGAAAAGATATTTATGAACTTCAGAGTCAATGTAGCAAGGCTGCCAAATATTTGTGTGTAGGTAATGTAAGAGCCTTGCTATTTAAACTATTAAATCCTTACTTCTGTACTAGAGATATATATATTGGTCTGATTAGCCTGTAGACATTGCATTAACATGTACTACCCATATACTGTCCTGTAGACTTTGAATTAACATGTAACACTCATATACCATATACTGGTCTAAAGACATTGCATTAACATGTACCACCCATATAATGGCCTGTAGACATTGAATTAACATGTACCACCCATATACTGGTGTGAAGACATTGCTTTAACATGTACCACCCATATACTGGCCTGTAGACATTGCATTAACATGTACCACCCATATACTGGTGTGAAGACATTGCATTAACATGTACCACCCATACACTGGCCTGTAGACATTACATTAACATGTACCACCCATATATCATATACTGGTCAAAAGACATTACAGTAACATGTACCACCCATATACTGGTGTGAAGACATTGCATTAACATGTACCACCCATACACTGGCCTGTAGATATTACATTAACATGAACCACCCATATACCATATACTGGCCTGTAGACATTGCATTAACATGTACCACAAATATACCATTTATACTAGCATGTAAGTCAAGCCAAACTGCAAAAGACAAAATGCTGTAGAATAATGTACCTGCTAGATCAGGGTTTATGTTTTTGTTCTATTGATTATTCCTAACAAACTACACAGACCTAGATTTGGGTATATTATGGGTCTATGAAGTATGCATTTTGACATTGACTTATGAGCAAGTAGATATGGTAACGCGTGCCTGTTTTGACACTACTTAATTTTGTCCCATTTTTTTTTTGTTGCCTTGTGTGACTATATATTATGTTTTCAACAATTAATCAGCCATTTTTGAATCTGATTTATGAAAAAAAAAATAGCCTCTTGCATGTATAAACATATCAGAGTTTTGTACTTCATCTGTTAGAAACTATTATATGGTCTACATGTACTTGTTACTTGGCAAAGTTCATTGCTACAGTTTTTAATATTTGTGGTATTTCCTTAATTTCCTCATTTAGGAATGACTCGGGTCTAAGTCTTTTGTTAAATGGAAAAAGCAGAGATGTTTCTGGCAACATTCTTAAGATGTAACTTGTCTGATGGATATAAAATCTGAGCCAATCAAATCTGGCTGGTTTTATATGTATGTTGTGTATATTAGAATGTAGATGTACCTTTAGAAAAGAAAGATGCTTGAAAACCAGACTGGGAAAAGTTTTTTTTGTTGCTTTGCATCTTCATAGTTAGACTACAATGCAGTCACTGTAGATTAATATAAACCAGAGAAAACTTCTCATGTTGCTGATTTGTATCTGTTGGTAGCAAAAGTGATATACTTTTAAGAACAGGTGCTGTTTGGTTGCCTTTACTTTGGAAGGCTGTTGAGCTGATGCATTTCAGTTTCCTCTTCCTGGTTGAAGAAGAATTTTCTGGCAGGCAGATCTGTTACTGTAGAATGTTGCCCATTTCATGTAATTATTAGCTACAGACATGAGCAAATTGTGTTCTCTAATCTGATCTACTGAACTGAATTAGTTATACTGCAAAAATTTTTAAGCAATTAAGAGCTGAAAAGAATCCACTATGTACAGTGCTAGTGACCAGACACCTTTTTAAATAAAAACATGGTTCCTGTTTTGAGGAAGGTTTTGTTTGGTTTGGTGTTTTACAGCACAACAACCAAACTTGTTTATTTAGTGCTGAGGAAGTTGGATTAGCAAACTGCCTTGCCCAAAGACACACCACAGTAACTCTTACCCAGACTGGTCTGGTGATGGGATTCAAACCTGCTCCCTTTTGGTTGTGAATCTTGAATACTAACTAAACACTGAGCCAGCATGGTTCCTGTTTAACTCAGGAACAATATATTTTAAAGATCCCTGTTGGGAATTTGAGAAAAATTATTGAATAATGAGTTGTGGTTGTTTAAGGGATGTCTATTATGGGAGATCACTGTGTACATTACTAAATTAGAGTGTTTTGAATGCAACTAAAATGTCTATACACAGTGATGGATGAATTGTCATATTTGGCTGATTGAACCAAATCTACTAATTTTTCTATATTCTCAAGACATGATATTAAATCCATAATCCTATATATGGGAGCCAGGTGAAGGAGAACATTCTTTTAATGAGTTCCATTCAAGAAATTGGGAAGAAGTACATGGTTTGCACATGGCTTGCTGGCTTGCTTGTTGCATTGGTTACACTGGACCCAGATGTTTAGTTGATACATTTCATACTACATGTGTCCTGATAGGGGTTTCAACTAATAAGATTTACAAAACAGCAAATAAGCTAACAAAGAAAATTCGGATTCCAGGAAAAGAATTGTAGCAAGAATGCTAATTAGATTTTTAGAAATGTAACATTTTATATTAAACCAGAATGAAGAAAACTGCATCTAATCCCCAATATTTATTTGTGTACTCTGTGTTGATTATTGTGGTTTAATATCTTACCATTGTTGTGCTAATTAGTATGCTGTTATAGAAATAGTCAGTAATGCACCAGAGTGTTTGTGGAATAAGAATTATCAAAACCCCAATGCTGCCATTACAAGCAAAATTTCATATATGCCAGATTGTCTCAATAATAATGAATCTTAAAAGATGTTTCCCTATGAATTAAAACCAGAAAATGTTGATCTTTTATCACATTATTATAAGTTCTGTAATTTCTTCCTCAAACTAAGAAACCCTGCCATTTTTCAGTGTATGAATTAATCCAGTGTTGATGGACGACATCCCTGGTGAACCAATTTCAATCAGAAGCTGCAACACAAGATTTGATTGACATCACCTTTGTAAACTTAAGAGGCTAACATTTTGCTTTTTTAGATGATTTTCAGCTCACATTCACCTTTCACTGTAAATTCCATTGCCATGGTTGCTCATTAATATTCACCTGAGTCTTATTTTTATCTATGATAGACTGCTCTGGTGGCCTAGTGGTTAGAGTGTCCACCTCTGATGCAGCAGGTTGCGTTCGAACTCTGGTAGAGTGATACCAAAGACTAACCTCTTAATGCTGAGTGTCAAGCTGATTGTCAAGCAAGGCAGCTGTTAGTACCATTTTTGTAAGGTCTATGGTACGACTCAACCAGGATTGAACCCATGACCTCTTGCAACCCAGGCAGATGCTCTAACCACTAGGCCACCGGAGCAGTGGAATAAGTAGTATACATTAAGTAGTATACATTAAGTAGTATATATTACTGGACTAGAAGATACTTTCAGTAAGAGGCTTTACACAAGTAGTGGAATTCATTTTGAAATTTTTTAGCTAACATCTAGGTGTCATATTTCAAATATTAATTAAACTAAATTTTATCACATATGCATTACTGAGACCTTTTTAATCCATCATTTATATAGAGATAAAATATGGTCTCATTTGTTGTTTTATGGTACTGTAACACAAGTAGGTTTTTTATTGCAGTTAGAGTAAAATGCCTTCCATAAAGACAAACAACTGCAGTTGACCTTTGCTGCTATGATGGTAGGATTCTATCATTAGTTTGGCAGAGTCATTACTAATCAACCACTTGGTTCACCACAGCATTTGTCTCCATTAGTTGACTCTTACAACATGCAGGAAGGTTCATTGGGTCTGTTCTATATCTTTGAGCTGACAGGGTTTAGAGATAAAAGAAAATATACCTCCAGATCAAGACATGGTTTATTCTGACTTCATTTGATAAGAATTTGGACAACCTCCAAAATAGGTATAGCACTGCAAAAGTTGTCATATCACAGAACTATGGGATTAAATCAAAGCTTACTGATGATTGTAGAAAGTTGTCTTATCCCAGTGATAATTATTGGCCTGAAACTGCATCTTGAATGATGGACTCTTGCACAGTGAAAGATATTATTTTTTTTTAACATTACAAATCAGATGAGTGAATTTATAAAGACAATAAAAATGTTTTGTTTTTAGAAAACACTGTATTATTTTTGCTTTAGGGTCATAAAATTTGCAAGGTTGGAACTGAAAAGTCTTGGGATATGGACCAGCATTTGGCACGTATCACATTTTTGCTAGCCATGTTTGAAAGTTAGTGTTAAAGTTAGTTGAAAGAGTTTTGAAACTGCAGTTACATGCATTTCATTCTGTTGCATGAAAAGTCATTAAGCTGATGAAAGAACTTGTTGTGTGGTGAGTTAGGTACATAATATATTCATCATGGCGACTTGACCGATGAGGAACTTGATTGTGAAAGATTTAACATAAAGAAGCAAATATGTGACTTATATCATTGCTTGTAGAGCTGTTATGATTGTTTCAAACTATCTTCATAATGAAATATAATATGTAATTGGATCAAATATCTTTTAGCTGCTTGTTAACCATGCCAAGAGTTTATGTGAAATAGAATCATGACCCCCCGGCTAATGTAGATACACTTATAAGTGAGCACTATAAATTTTTTTGCATCTTAAAATCAAAGTTCTCAAGATGCAGCAAGTTTTGGCATTTGCAGTTGTTAATGAAGGGAATATCTCAATGGTAATTATGTGGTACTTATATTTTGGAATGAAAAGGTTAGGAGGATCTTTTAGTGAATATGTTGCAGTCAAATCTTGGATCAGTATTAAAGAAAAAGTATAATGATTAGAAAACTTACGTATGAACCTCCCACTACATCTGTAGTTTGGGGTACTAATCAAGAAGAGATCTGGCACTTACTTCATTTTAAGTGAGTGCAGACTATCTGCCATGGGGCTCTACAGTTCACAAGCATTAAATTTAGCTTGGTTTATTTAACTGATCATTAACATACCTTTTATCATAAAATTCGACAAACATAAAATGTCAAGAATTCAACAAGGAAACTATTTCACAAAAAAAGTTGCATACGAATGCCAATACACCATATATGCTCAAACTGCAAAAGCAAAGATCCTGATTTCTCATAGCAAAATCCTGACTATTCCTAGCAAACTGCACAGAGCCAGAGCTGCCAAAGTATCACATGATGGCAGATCTTGGTCTGTACAGTCTTAGTTAGACTCGACTTATAAAAGAGTACATAAAGTAGTGATGATAAATAGGTGCTTCTAATGAGCAAGTTGTGAAGACTGTATGTTGTCAATAAGTATTGAATTTATTGAATTTTTTGAAATACACCTGAAATTCTAAAACTAACTTTGACATTTATTAATCATTACTAATATTTTATTGCTTTATTTTGGGGATGACTTTTTTTGAAGTAGGATTATTTCCAAGAAAAATTATGTATAGATGATGAAAAAATGGTGAAATGGAAAAAGAATTTTCAATAATTATGCCAAGTTGAGAAATGGCAACAAGGAAACAAGCCATAGAGTTCCATTGGGTTTGGAACTAAAGTTTGTGCAATGGTACTAGTGGTAAATAAAGTCTATGTGTACTTTACAGACTTTTCATGTTTATTGTCAATGTGTCAAACTTTTACATTTTCCAGCTTTACAATAGCAGTTATAGATATTTTGTTACACCTTACTGAAAACTCATCAATCTTTGGGAGAAAAATCAACTGCCATCCTGAGATGGACTCATCAGGGTTGGCAGGTCTGTTTTACTGTTAGTTGTTTTAGTATATAATTGTCTTGACATTCTTTGCTTAGCTGTATTGGTCACAGACCAGAGGAGCTGTCTGTTGTTCATTGCCAATCCATCTTGAAAATATTTATATCACTAATCCTCCTGCCTTGATGGATATATCAACATGACATTTTAACTTAAAGACTTTGTGTGATAATCCTAGATGAAAATGGTGCCATTCTGATGTCCAATATGGCCATCACAGTCGCTCTCTTAAAAATATTGGTATTGCTACACCTCCTACTTCTTGTGATGTGTAGCTGGTTCAGAATAAACATTCTGATCTGACATCCAATATGGCTACCAAGGCAGCCATCTTAAAAATCTTGTTATTACAACTCTTCCTTAACATAAAGTCATATTTTTGCTGGTCTTCAATGAAAGTTGTGCCAATTTGACATCCATTATGACTACTATGCAGTGGCCATCTTGAAAATCTTGTTATTGCATTCCTGAATGTAAAGTCATATCTTGACAACATTGTTATCTCTAATCCTCCAAAATGGATGGCCACATCAACACAGGGTTTTCACCAATAGTTGGTACTAAATGAAAATACATCCAACATAGCTGCCATAACAACTATCCAAACAATCTTGTCACTTTGGGATTTTCACCAAAACACTTATAATGATGCCTACAGCAACTGATTTCCTGTTATTGCTAAAGAATATCAGAAATGGTTTGAATGCTCAGCAGTTAAAGGGAAGAAATGGAAATTCTTTTTGCCTATGAGAGTATCAAGTCATTTGATAGACTCATGTTTCCCTTTTCCACAAAGTTATAAGTTTCTTTCTGCACAGATTAAAAAATGACTTATATTTAATAATTTAGACAGGTTATATTTTAGTCTGACTTAATTTTTAGAACAGAACTTTGGAAGAACTGAAAATGGTCAGTTTCAAGGCTGACTTATTTTTGAGATTAGACTAATTTAGAATTTTTAAGGTATTTTGGTTTGCTAAATTTTCATCCAAACTCTTACAATTCAGAATTGCTAGGGAACCTATCTGTTTCCAGATAGGCCCAGTATATCTTTTGAAGGAAGCGACTCTGCAGGGAGGAGATATATCAAATACAAAACAAATATATTGAGGTTTTTTGCTTGTTTCTAGTGAGTATTGCATATATTTCATCAAGTGGGTGAAAGTTGCTTGAATGTTTCACCTAGGAGATGAAATGTATCTATTATTTTCTCAGAACAAGCAAAGTTTTGTAAATATTGGCTAGCTACTGTATAAGAGACTCACAGAGCATATTTCTTATGGTATCATGTGCCATAATGTCAGCTGTTTACCATTTCTTTTCTAGTGTTTGTATATATTCACATAGAAAATATGACTATTGACATAGATCTCTTTCCTGATTCATTGTAAAACCAACCCCAAATTAAGATATATTGTGAGATTCAACTATGCCACATACAAGTTCTTTCCTGCTTCGTTTGAAATGTAATCTTTTAGTAGGGAAATATTTTAAAATGGCATTGTAATGGAAACATTTGTACAAATGACCTCTGACCCCCTGTCATGACTGTACGTTAAAGATCTTATATTTTTTTTTTTTTTTACTCTTACAGATTTTCACCATCTTTATCTTTTATCTTTATATCTTATTGTACTTTATGTTCATTTGGAGAGGTTTATCTTAATAAATATTGATATTTATGTTTTTAGAACTTTTTGATCAGCACCATATAGCCAGTATTGTGCCATTATACCTTCCTACTTACCTACCTACCTACCTACCTACCTCCCTACCCACCTACATACCTACCTGGACTCCAGGTGTAGGAACCAAGAATGACCCTCATACCCTTGCAGGTCAATACCCTAGAACTACATAACTAAAATATTTTATGAATTTGCCTCATGTGGTTTATGAAGAATCGTGGTAACAGACAGACAGACAGATGGAGGGTATCATAATATCCCCTGCTAAAGTTTGTGAATAAAAATAGTGGTTTCTAGCATGAGGCAGTCATCTTCATAATCTTTACAGACTTTAAAAGTTTCAGTTGTATCTGCTTGAGAAATAAATTTAAAATCCTATGGCAAACAGCTGGAAACACTTGGCTCCCAAAATTATTGCTAGTTAGTATTGAGAATGTATTCTTTCAGTTTCATCTAATGAAATGCAATAGTATGAAGTCGTTAAATTTAGAGATGAGGATGTTTTAGTCGACTCATTCCAGACAAGGCCTGATGTGAAAATTCAATTTCTGATACATTTTTAAGATATTTGGAAACACCCTCTTCACGTTGCATCTGCCAGCATGGGAATAATTAATAGTAAAAACATAAAATGCACAGTAGTCTCTTTTTTTTTTAACTCCAACTGATGAAATTTTAGTTAATGACAGATGAATTTTTCATTCAAACATTCTGGAGATTCCATTGGTCTGCCAGGTCTGTTACTGACAATAGTGCTACATCTCAAGGGATATTTTCCCCCTTTTATGAAAGCAATCATAAAAGATAAGGAGTGGATGTTGGTTTAAGAGCTGTATTTACTCATCACAAGTCAACCTGAAACTTTCAGTGTTCTAAGACCAGTCAGAATATTAGATAATCTATAGCCAAATGGGTTGTTTGGAAGCTTACCATTTACCTGATAGCTATATTTCCGACTTGTATCTCAAAATAGCACATGTAAACACTATGTTGTTGATTAGTTAATTATTGAAAGGTATTTTGCCAAAGAGAAATCTTTCTTTTCTTTAAAAAAATCGGTAATAAAGGTATCAGTTTTTTAATGCTCCAGTTTTTTTGCATACCATCTGTATTCTCTTGTAAACCAAGTCAAACTGCAGACAACAAAGATCCTGATCTGCCATAGCATAATGCACCTAGATATCAAGGTCTGTGTTGTTTATTCTACTGATTACTCCTAACAAATGGTACAGATCCAGATCTGCCAATGCATTATGCATAATGCATCAGCAGATCTGGGTCAGTGCAGTTTGCAGTTGGACTTGACTTATAAGCGAGTATGTATGGTAGGTCTCTTAGGTTGAGTATGAATTTAAATTATTACTTCTACCCATCAGCAAAACTTTAATGTGTATTTGAATTGCAAATATAAAAAACTCATTGAGGGATCCAAGTATTGTGTATATATTTGCTTATAAGATGAGTCTACTGCATACAATATATACTCTGGTCTCCTGTTACATAATGTGCTGGCTGATCAGGGTCTGTGTTGTTTATTCATTGGATTAGTCCTAACAAACTGAATAGACCCAATTCTGCTGTCACCTTATTAGTCCTAACAAACTGAATAGACCCAATTCTGCTGTCACCTTATTAGTCCTAACAAACTGAATAGACCCAATTCTGCTGTCACATTATTAGTCCTAACAAACTGAATAGACCCAATTCTGCTGTCACATTATTAGTCCTAACAAACTGAATAGACCCAATTCTGCTGTCACATTATTAGTCCTAACAAACTGAATAGACCCAATTCTGTTGTCACATTATGCAACTGCAGATTTTGGTTTTTGCAGTTTACATTTGGACTTGGTAAGTGATTACAAATAGTACATTGGGTAATTCTTGAGTTAGTCACTGTGTATTTTAGAAATATTGGTGGGATATTGTGTTTATATAGATGAACAATAAATTTGAATTAATTATTAGCATTCAAAATTAAAAATTTTAGGTCACGTGGCTGTAAATGAAAACTTGTACGTAATTTTTTAAAATAAATCCCACTTAACAGACTTCAATCAAATTAGACAGTAAGCATCCTAAACCAAAATGCTTTTAAGATTTGTACAAATGATGCCATCAGATATGGCTGCTGTAAGTAAAAGAAGAAATAAACATACATAATTTTATCCCATAAAGCTTCTGAATAGAATTTGGCCAACTTGACACTGAAAATCTTATCATAGGGTCCTTTTACTGTTGGACAAATGTTGCTGATGTGATGTCAGAGATTGATGAAGATACAAAAACTACAGAATCCTTGAATCATTTGTTTTCTTAATGTATGCAATGAACAGTATTGAAATTTCAACAGAAAGCATCCTACTGACTCTTGGCCAATTGCTCTTGCTTATATGTTTATTAGGCAAGTGCCATGCAAGTGAGCAGTATAAGTCTCATTTGGACTTTTGTTTCATAAATGCACAGGTACACCTGTGGTATAAAAATTGGGTTATAAATCCTAAGATTTCACATACACTATCAAGATTCAAGGAAAGTAAGATCAGTAATTTCTGGGTGTAATTAATATATGATTTATACTCCTGTCGAATACTGAGTTGTCACTCTTATAAACTTATTATTTTGATAATAATATTTACTGTATGTGCTCACTTTCAAGTTGAGTCCAGCTACAGACTCCATTGACCCAGATTTGCCATCACATAATGTGCTAACTGATCTGGGGTCTTGCAGACTGTTAGGAGTAACCAATAGAACTGCAAAATACCCTAATCTGCATTATGCTATGGCAAAACAGGATCTTTGTTGTTTGCAGTTTGACTCTACTTAAAATGGGAGTATATATGGATTTCCAAATGATCAATTTTGCTCATCATTTCTAAAGCTCACATGAACCTACTTCATCTTGTCAGTGAGATATGAATGGTTTGTTAGTATCACCTACATTTCCAGACCTTTATAATTTTAATGAAAGAAAGTTTTTTTTTTCAGATACAAGTGTTTACCATTTGTACATGCTTATAAGACAAGTCCAACTGAAAATTGCACAGACCCAAATTTGCCATTACATAATGTGCAGTGTGTTGGGAGTAATCAATAGAACAAACATCGTAAACCCTGATTTGCAGGTACATTTTGCTATGGCAGGTCAGTGTCTTTGTTGTTAGCAGTTTGCCTTGACTTAAAAGTGAGTATATACAGTACTACAAATCAACCTCTGTTAGTACTCACTTTTTCAGATCACTGACTCTCACCTCTGTCCACATGGGTTTGAGTCTCAGGCTTGGCCAAACTGCCAAAAGCTTCCCATGGGTCAGAGGTTCTTATTTGAATTTTCCTAGGTATATTCCTCTACTACAGGGGTCTCGAACATGTGGCCCACCAAGCCATATCATGTGGTCTACAAAATGATTGTCGTCAAAGTTGTCATTAGAAATAGCAAAGGTGGTGTGGCCCTTGGGCCATTAAAAATGCCCTCATGTGGCATTGAGTGTGATTTGAGTTTGAGACCCATGCTGTACCAGATATGCTGGCTACCATGGATATCTTTACAACAACAACTGTTTTTCTCATTTTTCCTACATGTACACAATTTACCTATGGAATGTTTAGATACTACTGTATATCAAACTTTGTTGCATTCAGGTATGTGCACCTGTTTCCATCTATAATTTGTGCACAAAGTGTTCCAAAAATACAGACTATAAGTGATGGTAAAAGTTACTGAGGAATCTCCAAAAAATGAGAGTTGATGTCATTCCTGTTGGATATTGATGAAACCACATGTGTTGGGGTCACTGGGCTATTTATTTGCTTAATACACATTTTTTAATAATAATGCACAATTTCTAATGAAGATGTTTGCTTTTCTGTATAAATTGCCATTGTTTTCAAGATGCCCAGTCTCAGAAATATCATTAATTTTATTTCAACTGGTTACAACAACCTTATTGTGTATGCAAAAACATTGTATATTAAGTCATTGCTTTTGTTGTTGTTGATTTAATTCATGATCAAACTGGATTTTTTAGAGACATTTTGTGAAAACATTTTAAATATTTCTTGTAATAAAATATTGATACCATGATTTCATTGTAAGTAATTGTGAACTTTTCATTCCTGAAATCTCACAGTGACAATTAAGGAATTTTAAGTTGACTGCAAGCTCTGAAACTCGCTTTTCCACCAAGAATCATATCAATGTAAAAAGCTTCTTATTTCAAAAAGTATTCATTTTCTTGGATGCTTTTTTATCTTTGATCACAGTTGTAAATAGTTTAAGGTAGTTTAATTTTATTACATACACAATAAAATTTTTAACAATATTCGATTGATAAATGCAATTTATTCCACCTCCTTTATTTTATTTCATGCAAAAACAAAAATTAAAGGAACTAAAATGGTGTTACACATTCAAATACAGAAATGACCATTGGAAAGGAGTGTGATAATTTGGACCATTGACAGATAATTGCAGTTTTCATACAAAGACCATTTCAGTTTCTATCTCATCAAGATGGTTAATCATTCCAGGCATGAGACAACATTGCTTCAGCAAAATGTATGTAGCTTGGATATATTTTTCCAAGGAATTGTATTTTTGTCATGAGGGGTGGGGTACTATGTAATCTGGCAAATGTTGCCAAATTTGATTAGACATTTATACGTAGACCAAGATTGATATACTATTTGCTGCGCTGCATTTCAATTATTGAATTGTTTGAGTCTCCTTCATTTAACATCAGTTAAAGTATATCAGTATTTTATGACACAGCCAATATGCTTCCTTAGAGGTATCATGTCAGTTACACTGCTATCTGGATCATTATTCAATTGCTGGAAAACCAGCCTGTTTTAAACTTTATTTATTTTTATTTGTTTACTTTTCAGTGACATTTAATAACCTGATTATTAATTTATATGTTTTTCAAGGTAAAAAACATAATTTACCACTTGTTTTTTGATAAAATAAAAAAAAAAGCAAAATTGAAAACCTGTTTGCACATCAGCATTCTGATAAACAGAGATGAGCCTTATTCCAGTTGAATTTAATTTCCAGACATTGTAATAAATATAGCATTTTAATAAAGTTTACAGACATTTGTTGAAATGAATTTGTAGGTAATAAAGATATGATGGTTGTTTGCAGAATTGATTCTTAAAAGCATAAATGAAATTTATTGGAATTGCTCTTTACGATAATAAATTTTACAGTAATGCCATAATCAAGAGTCATTTACATGGGAATATTTTTCTTTTTTTTAAAAAAATTAATCTTAATCAATGTTAATTTTAAAATAGTTACAAATATCACACCCCTAATCCAATACTATACATACTTGCTTATAAATTGATTCCAACAGCAAACAATGAAGATCTGATCTGCCATAGAATAATGCACCTGCCAATCACGGTCAATGTTGTTTGTTCTACTGATTACTCTTAAATTCTTTCAGCTGTAGTGAAGCTTAGTTTAAATTTTATTGAAAACTTGAATGTCAAAATTAATTTAGTAAGCACTCTTATAAAGATCTATATTAAACATACACTTAATTACTAGCTGCTTAGACATCAATTAAGGTGGAAATGACTCTTGGGTGCATGTAAGCAGAAGTTTATCTCTCAAATGGGTGTCTGATAAATCAGTTGGATACCACTATATCAAAGTATACTTTAATGATCATACTTGCAAGTAGATCAAAGAATGAGTTCTGGTATCTACCTTGGATTTGGCATTTAGTAATATCCAATCCTTTCATATATAAGCAGTTGGTTTAAGTTTTTCCTTCCTTCCTTTGTCCCTCCTGCTTGCCTGCCATGGCAATAAATGTCACTTGCTAATGTGTACAGACACACATTTAATACTTGTAACACACCTCAAGACTAACCAGTATCGGAAGAGACAACACACACAATTATGAATCCAACCTAATTGATAATACAAAAGTGTTAGAAGCAGTCTTGAAGTGGATGAACATAAAAGTTATATGGGTTTTGGAAGCCCTGACTGGTTGATAATGAGAAGTAAAAATGATGAAAATTTATCATTTCAGAGCTGATTCTGTCATTAAATGGGAATGAGATTGAGTTTTACTCTCTCAGGGTTTTTGCTTGTTTCACTTAGGAGCCACACTAATGAAAGTAGACATCATATGAGTACTTGGTGACATAACTTTGAAGCAGTATTTTTGGTCAACTGATCATAGGCTTTAAGAGATTATAGGATGATTTTTTGTCTATTGTCCATCATCTGTCTGTGTGTTAAGACAAGTGTGTTATCACTACTCCTCCTAAACTATTTGAGATTGCCTTGAAATTTTATATACCCTTTCATCCCAAGGTCGTTGCTGTAAATGAAAATAACTTCTTGGACATCCAATTTGGTCATCATAGTGGTCATCTTGAAAATCTTGTTATTACCTCTGAATGTATAGTTATATCAACATGGGTTTTGCTACAAGACTTATTATGATGTCTTGTTGGTCCTAAATGAAAATGATGTTGCTCTGGCATCCAGCATGGCTACCGTGGTGGCCATCTTGAAAATTCTGTTATTGCTATGCCTTCTGAATAGAATGTCATATCAACATGAGGTTTTCACTGAAAGACTAATTGGTCCTATATAAAATTCATGCCATTCAGACTTTCAATATGGCTGCCTGTGCATCCCTCCACCAAAAGATATCTTACAGTGTACAGCTGGTCCTAAATAAAATTTGTTTTGTTCTGACATCCAGTATGGCAATCTTGGCAGCCATTTTAAAATCTTGTTATCACAACTCTGCTTGAACAGAAATTCTTATTGATGTTGGGTTTTACCAGAAGACTGACATATGATGTCTGGTTGATCAGAAATGAAATACTGCTGATTTGATGTTTAGTATGGCCATTAAAGCAGCCTTCTTGAAAGTCTTGTTATTGCCACTCCTCTCCAAATAGATGCTATATCAATGTGGGGTTTCCAACAATAGACTTCTTATGATATATAGTTGGTTCTAAATGAAAATGGTGCTAGTTGTACATCCAATATGTCTGCTATTATAATCCGTAAAATTCTTACTGTCTCGACTCCCCTGAATGGAATGATCATTATGACATGGGGTTTTCACCAAAAGACTTCTAATGATGTCTACACTGTCCTTAATAAAAATAGTGCCAAGCTAACACTCATTATATGTACCACTGCAGCTAATTTGAAAATCTTTTTATCACTGAAGAATACTGAGAGACAGTTGGAACATTTGACATTCTAAAGAAAGAAAAGGTCTTATCTTGAATTTCAGGATACCATTTTTTCCAAGTGAGCATCAGTCCCTTCAATGGACTCTTGGTTAAAAATGATGTGACACATATGGTTTAGCTTTTGCTTGGCACTGTATAGTTAGCATTGTGCTGACATGTCAATCAACCCAGTAAAAGACATGCTTCATGTTAAAAAATTTGATTATTTAATAGTCTTATTTTCTTCAGGGACTAGTTTTAAAGTTACCATGGCCTCCTAAAATTCAATCATGGATTGCACTGTTTTTATGTTTTTCCATTTATGATCTCCTTTCCCAATACTTGGTACATATGCCAAGCATAATTTACTTACATTGGGATAACTCTTTATTAAAGCAGGGTCCTGGGTTATATATATAGGTCATCTCTAGATTATTCTTATTTACTTCTTTCAGCTTTTCCATTGCAAATATTTAGTAATATCTCTGTAGAAACTTTGAGACATTAATTCCCATTTTCACATTGTTATCCATATTTTAATTATTTCTCAAATTGAAAATTCTGTATCTCTAATGTTGTATAAGCAGATGTGTCTTATCATGTGAAGATGTATAACAGTATGATTGGATATATAGGAATATATGATTTATTTTCAAAATAAGGAAATGGGTTCAAGACCTCTTTGATATAATGGTATAGGTTTGCATTAAACAAAATGAGGGCATTTCATGCCCAATTTATGCAGGAATAGATAACTGTCTTGATAATTTGCCACATCAGTTGGCTTCAGTTGAGTGTACACCCTTAGATAAGACTGCATCACCAAATTAATAGGTTGGTTAATTTGATCTGAAATGATGTCTCAAAATTACCATATGTACTCTCTTATAAGTTGAGCCAAACTGCAAACAACAAAGATCCTGATCTGCCCTAGCAAAATGCACCTGCAGACCAGGGTCTGTTTTGTTTGTTATACTAATTACTCCTGACAAACTCCTAAACTTACTGTCAGTTAGGGTTGACTTGCACAGGAACACTTTTATTCCCACTGGCAAATTATTCTTGAGTCACCACCTTTAGTGGCCTTTCTTAGTGTCCAATCTATTTTCCTGGTCAAAATGCTCTGTGTTTCATCATTCACTCATATCAGTCATGGAAGTTATTTTCCTTCTAATAATAAGATAAATGTAGCCTGAATTTCTGTTTGTTGCCACATACCCTGAACTGAATATACATCCACCCACCTCTCATTACTCAGAATACTAATAACATTTCAGAACATATTTAAAAACAGACTGCTACTGCTAATTGGTCTCAGGTCATAACCTTGCATTCAACAGGGATGTGCTGTATACACTCAGTTGTTATCCATACCATAAACAGTTAACATAGTAATGTAATTTTCCAAAAGAACTATAGAACTAGTTAACATTACTAAGGTCATTGGCATTGTCTGCTCTTACTTAATAACACTTAAGCCTCCACAAAGTGAACTATTTATCATTATCCTGAACTAAATGTGTGACATATGCACCCATATGGCTTTTTGATGCATATTGTTATATAACCCATTGCTGTTCCCATGGTAATGCAACCCATTTATGGATTAAAAAAAATTCATACCTTAGTTAAGCAAATAGACACAAAAATTCACTTCTTAGCTTATTTACACTATCCCTAACATTTCATTGGCATTAAATATCACATAAACCTAATAATAATAATAATAATAATAATAATAATAATAATAATAATAATAATAATAATAATAATAATAATAATAAAAATAATAGATGCTTAGTTTACATGCTTAATATATCATTTAAGACAAATTAATTCAAACACCATAGGGTAATGACACCTATGCTATTCATATGACATAATTTGTTAATTTAGGTATTTAAATTTGTGGTATTTTTTTGGTTATAGTAGCATCTCATCATCACTATTTTTGAACTCCATAAACCCTATAGAGTTTATTGCATAGTCCTGCACTCATTGTTCATTAAAATGTATGACTTCTTTAAAACCAATCAACATAATTTTGCCTAATTGGACAGAAGCAGCCTGGCTTAAAGAATGTCCAAGATTCTGGCACTGTTATTGTTGTTGTTGTGCATTTAATGCCATGCTAAGCTATACATGGCTGCTAGCATCACTGGTGGAGGAAGTGCCAAGGAAAGTCCCAGTAAGAACCATTGACCCATGGGAAGCTACTAACAAACTTTCTCACATATCTACATTGGCTGAGTCAGAGACTCAAACCCATGCTGACTGAGATGAGATGGCAAGTGCTTTGGAACATTCTGCCACTTTTTGAACCTTGGATTCTGATGCAGTTTAATCTGAACATTGATTCATAGACCTAGATATGTTTTTTTTTACAATTTGTCTCATCTACTCCATTTAGGGGATAGTTATAACCCATTTCAGTTATTTTCACATCTGTACATAAGGTACTGTGTTAATCGGTGAGTCCATAAAAGAATTAGATTTCAGGCATTCCATGCCATCATTTAGAGTTATGGCCCTTTAAAGCCCAGCATATCCTGACTGGTTTTCTAACACAAATTTCTTTCTTCAAGAGGAGATGGAATAAACATTGATTAGGGCCCTGTTGTAATGCACCTATCATTAATAGTTCTAGTTTTAAATATTTGTCTTTAATACATAGGATGTCTTCTTATCATGCAAAGACAATTCATGCTGCAAGACACTTGGTTATATGTTTGATCTAGGAGGGTCAAGGTTAAAAGGTTTATGTCAGCACTACTATACTAAGAGGATGTTCTTTATGTACATGTCTTGGCATTTAGGTATTTGCATCTTTTTTGTATAAAGAAAGTAGCAGAGATAAGAAGTACCCTTCAATAATACAAAACATCAAAAAGTTATTAAATCAGACTCTTTATTTTTATGGTTCTAAACGTTTATACTACTTCAATAAATTGATGAAATTATTGTAAAATTTCAGGAGCCATGCCACTACTGTTCTATCTGATTTTGCATTATAATGATGCATGCTATAGTAGGGTTTCATTGTATGAATGTCAGTCAGATACTTGATTGAATGTTTTCTGTCTACAGATATTGTTACCCATAGTTTGATTGAAAGCACATCTAATAACTGTTTGTGAATTTTCACTTTCTGAGTAAATTTGTAGGTTTTTGGTAAAATTTAATTCATAAACATATTTTTAACACAAAGTGCATGTGTTTTAAAACATTAATTAAATGCTTATTAAATAGATCTTTTCCCAGGAGTAGCAGAGAAGTTGCATACATTTCTTTCATTCAGGAATATGTAACAAGATTCCAGTAGGTTATTTTGGATATTTGGGTATCTTGTTTTATGTTCAAGATAAAGTATTTACTAGTTGTACTCACTTGTAAATTGGGTCAATATGCAAACCATATAGACCCAGATCTACAATGGCAGATCAAGTCTGTGTTTGTTTGCACTTGGGCCCATCATACAGTACAGATACAGTACTTTACCTGCAATTTGTCTGTTCAATGTGTTTTATTGTCTGGCATGTTCTTGGTGAAAAATCTGGAAGATTTGATATGAGTGATATAAAGACAATTTGAGTACATATTATACCTATTGAGAGATATTGAAATCTATTAATATCTGGACTGGTCTTTCATATCTGAAAAATAGCATAAGAGTTATACTTTCATTCATGAAATAAACAAACACATTCTTCCATAACACCTATTAGTATCAAGATCCAGGACTGCATAAAGAGAACATTTTAATGTCTAGCCAGCATAAAAAACAACATAGGCCAATATTTGTTTTTGTATAAATGATTTCCTGGTTTCTTCCTCCACCATTAATACTGGCCGCCATGAATAGCCTATCAAGTGCTGAAAAATGACGTTAAGCCCAACAACAACAACAACAACATTTTACAACAACAGATCCATGGTTTATTGCAACTAAGGCTGCAACATTGACACACAAATTGTACAATCTACTTTACTTGCTGTCCATACTGTCCATACAATAAATAAACTAATAAGTTTTGTTTTGGCCTTAGAAAATTTCATTTTCTTTCATGCACATTATTTAACACTGATGTTAATGGAACCTTTGACTGGTAACTTTTTATTTTACAGAAACAACAGTGTAATTTCTTTGTGATTGCGGGACGGGACCTATAAAAGCATTCTATGCACATGTTCTGGCAGTGTGTCTGGTTGCATTATCAAGGTTTTGACCATGTACATGCTCATGGTAGAATGTATTATTAAAAGGATGATCTGAAGGTTGTCACACTAAAATTGACATATATATTTGACAAAGACCTTCTTACAAATAAGAAGTAAATGATGTAATTTATTTGAATTTAATCAGCTGAGAGGTGATGGCATGCATTTTATAATAGCTGTCAGATGTTAGTATGAATTATGGATAGATATAAGGAAAGGATGGGTTTCTAATTGATTTTATTACTTTATTATTTTAGTTACCATATATACTTGCTTAAAAGTCAGCTGCAAAAGCAAAGAGACTGTACTCTTATATGTAGAGTTTGACTGCAAACAACAATGACCCTGACCTGCCATCATATAATTTGCCATCAGGTCTGTTTTGTTTGTTCTACTGATTTCTCCTAGCAATCTGCAAAGACTCAGATCTGTTGGTGTGTTATGTGATGGCAGATCTGGGTTTGTGCAGTTTGCACCTGAACTCAACTTATAGTGCAATCAGTGGTCATAATTATTCAAAAGCATTTAAATGTCTTCCCCAATTAGCTTGCATGGTATAAAAGTTATTCACAAGGAATAATATGATTTGATTCCTATTAAATAATGTTGTTGTTTTTCTGATCTATATTTTGTGTATTAGTTTTTTTTCATCAACTGGTTGATATGATAAGATTTGTAGGTTTACATAGATTTACCTCAGAATGGTCAAAGACTTGTAGTGCTGGAGGCATAAAGGTCATAGATTAAAATGACTCCCAGGTGAAAGTATGAACTAATTCTTGTTGCTTGCAAAACATTAACTTAATATTTGTCTTGATAGTGAATCCATTTTTAGCTCATCTGGTCAAAGATCAGAAAAACTTGTTTTAAACTAATCAAGATGGATGGACTTAAGATTCATCAGGTTTATCTGCTTATTTCCTGACTGCTTTGGTATGTGTCAGATAGATAGATTGAATTGTGTAAAATATATACCAGAAACTGTTGTGATTTGTTTCTTTGGCATATTAATCCCACTGGAAATTGAATCTGAAGATTTATAGGATTTGTTAACATCAGCTTTGGCAGGCATGGTGTTTATTGGCAGTTTTTGGACAGCATCTGGTCTGTAACATTCGAGTTTGGAATGTAGTACCCTGTTTTAATTCAGATCTGTTCCAATTCAATTTCTGCAGGTTGAACACTGAACTGGTTAAATAATTTCGGCTCTTGGAGAATAAATGCAAAGATTCATGGTAAATGTATAAACAACCTAGTAACTGTTCTCTTGCAAATGTGAATGAAAAGTATCATATATAAACAAAAATAGATAAAATGTTTCACTCAGAGTCAACAGAAGGAATGAGTTTGATATGGGGATACAATGGTCCCCCTTTTATATGACCACCCCTTCTGCACCTGAAACAGTGGCCATATATGACAGGTGGCCTTTCCAGAGGGGTATTATATTTGTAAGAAGTATGTATATGTATGTGTGTATAGTAAGAAAGCTAAATATAACTTATAGATTTTAATATATTTATTTAAAAGTAATATTAATTATTAAATGATTCTTGTCTTAAAAACAGACTTATTTCAAGGTAACATAAATTGATAGTTCCTAGGCATGAACTGTAAGTACAGTAGTGGAGTATTGTTGTCATGGGCATTGCAAAACCATTCAAAAACTTTGCTTAAATCTTGGTACATACATTGCTTCACATTTAAAATAATTATTTTTCCATATGGACAATGGAATCATTGTCCCACTGCTGATGAATGTTCTCCTTAACAGTTATGATTTTGTTTATTTGAGTTTTCCCAACCTAAACTTTTTTGACAAGAACTCTTGAAGGTTCCCCATTGTCTTCAAGTTGAATAACTTTAATGTTTTCTTCTAAAGTATTAATTCTCCATTTATGTGATGGCATGTTCAAGTTTTAGTAACAATTTATTCCTATGTTGGGAATTGTACAGTACTACAGTTTAATTACACAGGCAAAACTTTTGTATAGAGGAAATGCCCAGTTTATAAAGGAAGTGATAAATGTACTGTCACATAATGTTTTGGTCTTTTTGTCTGGTACTCTATTTTGTTCAAAGTTAATTTCTCTTAGGGGTGTTAATCCCACAAAATCTGTTTTTAGCCTGTGCTGACCATGTTATGATCTTGGCAATTAGGTCTGGTCCTAATCATTAAAGAAATAACTCAACCTTTGTCTGAAGCCCAAAACTTGGTCAGAACCTTGCTAACCCCATTTCCCATAAACCTTGGCATTAATGATATAATCCTAACCTAACAGAAATTGTACTTTTAGTGAATACCTCTTGCAGTAAAGAAAACCAAACCTTGAGGAAAGGGACATTGGGAAAGATAACCAGATTGCACACCTTACCATATGAAATAAATATTGTTTCTGGACACATATTAATAATAAAATGTGGCTACTTGTGAGGGGTAGATCTGACATTTTCACATTAATATGTTGGCCACTGGTTGCATTAGAGGGGTGGCCTTTCTTCAAGGGTATTTTTTAACACAAACTTGTCAGTGCCATGGAATTCTGGCTGTAAAAGTTGGGTGGATGTTGGTCAGGGGGGCTGTTCATGAGGGGGACCACTGTTTGCCAAAGTCATCTGGCCTTAAGTGCATTCAGGTACTATTTCCTCCAACTGGAAACAAAACAAATGCGGTTTTACATTTATTACATGCTCTTTGTATTAATGTTTTCAAAAAAAAATGCTGGAGACAGTGAGAATAGAATTAAAAACAAATTAGAATATACATAAATTTGATAAACAGCATCTAAAAATGTCAGTGTGTTGGTTACAGTGAAAACACCTAAATAATTCTGTGTGTGGGTGTCAAGGAAACCATGTAAATAGTTGTGTGTGTGTGTGTGTGTGTGTGTGTGTGTGTGTGTGTGTCAGTGAAAACACATAAACAGTTTTGATCTGGGTGTGCATACAGAAGTACAGATTGCACATCTGTATCAAATACCAAATTACTCCTGTAAAAATAAATTAGTATATATTAAGAGTCAATATAATAAAGCCTAGGTAATCTGTACTCTCCTCCTTGGATTGTCTCATTATCCTAACTGTAGAACTCAGAAATGGATTTCCTCTATTGTTCCATTCATTTGCTCATCCAGATACCTTGTTCAAATCCAAAGGAAGGGATATTGGCAAGAAGTGTAACAGGATTTCCATATAGTTAGTAATTTACCTACAGACAAAAGGTGCCTGAAGAATTTAGGGTGAAATGGACAGTCATGTTGATAATTCATTGTTACATCAACAGGTGGCTATTATGACAGGTTGAATTTTACAGTTTTAAAAAGCAGGGGATCAGAATACTCAGGAATTAAGGGTTCAGATTTGACATGTTCCACTGTAAATATATGGTTTCAATCTGCATTTAAATTTTTTTTAATTTGGTTTCAAGTTCAGTATTTTTTCTTTGTAAAACATTCTATGTTAAAACGATTTTTATGCTGCTGATTTAATGAACTGTCCAACTTGCTTGAGTGATCAGCTAACAAAGAACAGAATATTTAAAGCATTATTCTGCATCCATCAGCCACTTTTCAATTTTCCTACACTTACATGTGACATTGTTACAGAGTTTTCTTTTAACTGTTTTTTTTTCTTCTTACAACTGAGATCAGTGTTAACCTCAGTCAAAATTTATAGTTTTGGTCTCATGATGTAAAGTATATTTTACAAAGGGGCATTAACTCACTAGGACAGGAGATTTTTCTCATTTTCACTTAGATTGTGGTTGAAGTTAAGTTTTCTTGTTATTAAAATGGAAGCGGAGCATGTCTTATTCATTGGGATTTTCCTGGTGATGGTTGCTAGGATATGCAAGAGGGGTTGTTTTTGATTGGCTATATGGCCCATGCATGAGCAGATGGGTAAAAACTAAACTTGATTTTGGGTGGGTGGGTGTTGCATATTGGATCCAAGATTTTTGCCTATTTGTTCCCTTTTCCTCAAGGTGAGGTTGCAAAGTATCCAATGCTTTTGCAAAGGTTCATCTATCTATGGGAATTTTGGCTTAAGCTGTTTCAGATTTTAGAGTATGTCTAAAATGCAGACAAAACCTCCAGTCCTGCAGCAACTGACTCTTTTAAGAAAAAAAAGTCTAAAACTTGTGGCTTTTTTTCCCATATGTCTGTAGAATGTCTACATCACATGACATCAGTATGAAGCTAGATCCTTCTTCATTTCTCTCGCTCCTGAACTGTGATGATGTCACAAGCCCTGGTGGATGGTACTACTTCATGATGCAAAATTGTTTATCTTAGCCTTAATGAATAAAGTAAAATGTTTGTCATAATAATACTGTGTATTATTGCCCTGATTAATGCTATATGATTTTTGGGAGAATCTACATCATATTCAATTTATCTGTAAATCATTCCTGCAGATAAATCCTCCAAACTTTCAAGATCTGTTTATAAAACATGATCTATTGCCTGTTAGTGGATTTAATCTTGTTTTAATGAGCATGGGCTCCAAATTGTCTAATGTTTGAAAATCTAATTATGCTGATAGCCATGGCAGCTGTATTATTTACATTTTATACTTATAATTGTGATCTAAACACTTGACTTGTCTTGTTGAAACTGATAAGTTTATACATTCCAAGAAAGTTTAATGAAAGAATAGGTACCCTTCCAATTTCTAAACAAAATGTTAAGTCTTTTCTGTTAATTCAGAGCACGTTAATTAGAATTTTTTTTATAGATTCATCTGATGGGAGGGATGAAATTAACTACTGTTGTCTGGTAGCTCCATCTCTACTTTTAGGATTTGACTTTCACCATGTCTTCTGGTTTATTAAATCAAGTGTTTCAAGATATATGATAAATAATAATCAATTGTGTTCTTTTATTTAATTACAGGACCCAAAGGCAGAAGATGGTGGTTCATACAAATGCACAGCTTCCAATGAACATGGAGAATCTAACGCCAACATTACTCTCAACTTCCAAGGTGGGCTGCATGCTCTTTCACAAAGAAAACTGGCAATTTACATATTTTGCTTTGCTTTGCAAAATGTTAAATTTTCTTTGGCAATGACATTCAGATATATGATTCTGACACCAGTATAATGTACTTTATTTACTGATATACAAGTCAGAGCCAACTGAAAAGACCCAGATCTGTAATTGCATAATGTGCTGGTCAGTATGGGTTGATGCAGCTTTTTGTTACTAATCTGTAGAACAAAAAACATGCAGATGCATTGTGTAACATCAGATGTATGTTGCTTACCATTGGTTCTGACTTCAATGCAGGTATATACAGTAATTCAAGATACTTTAAGTTTATTGCAATATATACTCCATTGTAAGTCAGATCCAAACTGCACTACCATTACATAACATGCAGGCATATCTGAATCTATGGAATTTGTTGGGATTAATATGTAGAACAAACAACATGGACCCAGATTTTCTGGTACATTATGCTGGCAGATAGGATCAGTGTTGACTGCATTTGTTCGGAATAGTATGTAATTATATATGATATCAAAATTTTTGGTTTTAAACATTGAGAAAAATACCTAAAAATTGGTAGACCACATATAATGGTCAGCTGACAATATAATAAAGGTAGAAAAAGAAGTTTGCATTTTTTCTGGTACACAAAGGCTGGTTATGTATTATATTATTGGATGAATTAGTCTGCATGGCTGAATATTATAATATCGCAATAGTTCATGTAGTTTCTTTTATCTGAACACCATTGTCTGCTTGTGTGTTTCAGTGAAGGATTTTTGCATCTGCTTAGTAGAATACTATAGTAATTAGCATTCTGGAGCAACCTTGTCTCTTTCCTATGTGAATTGAGTTATTTGACTCCATGAAAGGCTAAGAGGTAATCATAGTGTATTTGCCAAATTAAATTGGCATATGTACATTTAGCTAGATGTGCAAAGAGCAAATTTTTATAACACTCAACATTCAGAAATATATTTCCTCAACTTTATATTAAAGAAATTTTAAAGAAATCATTTGGTTTTAGTAACTTTAAACTATTGATGACATTGCTGTTAGTGATGACATGTCATTAAGTTATTGTCATGTCAGTGAAGTTGTTAATAAGTAATAAATACATGCTTAGGATAGTTGAGAGGAGCCATTATTTACATCAAGGTCTTTTTCTCCTGCAAAGGAAAGGCAGAGGACATTCCAGTTGAATTAGTAGAGTAAATGCATTTGATTTTCTTAGTTGTTTGTATGTTTCATCATAAATGTTGTTTTTTTTCAGTGTTATTGGTTGAAGTTTATAAGGAGCACTGCCATTAATGACACCTCTTTTGTTCGCAGAAATCAATCTCATGTTATTATTAAGTCAGGGCTCAGAAAAAGTGAGATTTCAAGCTCGTGTTTTTGTGTGCAAACGCTAAATTTTCAAAGTTGCAGATTTTTGTGTCAACTATTATCATGACTTTCATCTAAAAATGAAAATGTTTACCTAACATATTCAATCTGGTGGGACTGATTGTTTATGAATATTTCATGGTCCGAAAAATACAAACTTGGATGTGTGTGCATACTTTGTTGCTGTATGATAATCACATAGATGTACTATGCAGGATTAAAATAATTGTTTCAGAAGAATTTGATGGTATTAATTTTGAAGATGTATCAATATGGTTTTTAAAGAATTCAGTTATTATTAATGTCTGTTAATGAAGAATCCAATCTCTGGTTATGATTGAAGCTAGAAAGAAATTGAATTCGTAACTGTTAATTCAAGCACATGGAATCTGTTACATATATTCAATCTGATCTCTGCATATTGTTTTATAGGGTATTATTAGAATGGCAGATTTTAATAGTGTTCATTTCAAACTTCTGTAAGAATGTATTAAACTATGTTGTCCAATCTGCACTGCTTTTAAGGCTTCCAAAACACATTGTTCAGTATATAGGTTATACTTACAAGTCATAATTGGATGTATTAACTATTTTGTCTCTGTCATAATGTAGATTTTTTTATCCATCACTTATTCCTTTACAGTTAGGACTGTGGCTGGTAAGATACAAATAAAAATCCTTTTATTCTCACATGAGACATTGATTTTTTCAATGCTCTTATCCTTCCTCAACCTTCCCCTCAACCCAGGATTTATCTGTTCAACACTTGTCCATTGCATATTACAGGAGTAATAAATTGTTGCCTAAATAAATTTAGTCCTGTGTTGATCGATCAAATGGATCAAAGATTGGCCAGACATGTCAAACAACCAAGGATTAGATCAGGATTCTCAGCAGTTATTTTTATTCTTTGGAAAATTTGGGTTTTCAGCTTTAATTATAATGTCTTCACCCAAGGTATTGGTTGGATCAATTATTGACCATTTTAGACATGTGCTTTTATTGGTTGTTGATCACCAGTGTCAGCCAATATGAGTTCTTGTAAGATAAATTTGTGATGGGGAAAATTCTGTTAATTCAGGGATGCAAAGCAATGTTTTACTGATGTGAAAGTGACATTTTCCATGAAAAATATAAAAAATATCTCCAATAGTTAAAATTGATGTTTTATTACTTTTGATGAATTGTTCATGATATTTAAATTTTAACCAGTTCCCAAGATTGCTAACAATGATTCGAGTAGCTACCCCCCCCCATATCAGCCTAAATGTAAAGCTTGATAGAGTTTTTATCTTAAACTTGAAATGTAAAGCTTGACTGAACATTTATTTTGAACTTGGCAAGCAGTGTATGATTGCTATTCTTATGGGATCAAAAAACAAGGATAAAAATTGTAAACAATTTATCTACAAAAATGAGTTTATAACGAATCATGAGAAACTAGTCACTCCGCATGTGCAAGTCTGTTGTTAGAGTGCAGTTAATGTCACAAAATCATTCACAATAAATGTACATAAATACATAACAAATTAATAACAAATTATCTACAAAATGGAATTATACATTAGTGGAAAAAAGTACTGGATTTGCATAATCTGTAATAATGTCTGAGCACAGCTGACATCACAAAGTACACGACAGTGGAAAAAAGTACTGGATTTGCATGTACATGTACTCTACAAATGTTTGAGTACAGCTGACATCACAAATTAAAAAACTCAAATGGACTGCAGGTGAATAGCATGATCACATGAGAATATTGATTCTTTTGCTCAGTCCCTATCTCAGATCCTACATACATCCCACAGGGTTTCATAGTGTGTATGTGTGCTTGTACCAACTTTCTATTCTTGATACCAATTTCTCATCATTTGTTCCTGATCTAATGAAGATACCTTGAAAATCAGACCTTAACCATTATTAAACAATCATCTACCTTGCACACTTTATTTTGAAGGTCTTATAAATTGCTGTAGGAATAAACCTCTCTTGAGGAACCACCTGTCTTCTGAGTTCAGTTTTCTTCCAATATGTGTCTGCTTAATCAAGGTTTAACTATATATACAAGACCGATTTTTCTGGTCAGTTTACATTAAAATGACATTTAAAATTGATTTTCATGTGCTTCTTCAGCTTCTTATGAGATAATTATGTACATTTATTTCGTATATTATTTAAATATTTTTGCAGAATTCAGTATGCTTGTTGTTTCTTTTATCTAAGAGAGATGTGCTAATATCCAGCACAACTGAAATTATATTGCCTGTCAGAGATGGCAATTAGGGTCAGTTGGGAGAGACAGAAGAATAATTATAGCTGTCAACATTTTTTTAAATTTGAAAGTAGTTATATTGTTTGCTTGCTATGGACCGATTGGTTTCATGATTCATTGCAAAGTTGTCTTTGTTTTCAAATGCCTTACTTATGTTTGAGTGTAGTATGCATTGATCCCATGTATTTTAGCATGCCCTTTTTCTGCATGATAACTTCAGAATGCATCTTTACCAGACTTGTGTTGTAGCATGCATATGAAGTAAGGAAGAAGGCTTTTGATTTCAGTTTGATGCCAACCTGACTTTTAATAAGGTCACCACAGTGGCTATTTTCATAATCTTTTTATTGCTACTCCTACATGGATCATCCTATCAGCATGGGGTTTTGCCACAAAGACTTCTTATGATGTCTGACTAATCCCAAATAAAAATAGTTTCAATCTAAATATCATAAATCATGATAAACTCTTGTAAGAGTTGAAATTACATATACTTATTCAGTGTGAGCACTGTAATAATAGAAATTACATATACTTAGCAAGTGTGAGCACTGTAAGAGTATAAATTACATATACTTAGCAAGTGTGAGCACAGTAAGAGTAGAAATTACATATAGTTAGCAAGTGTGAGCACTGTAAAAGTATAAATTACATATACTTAGAAAGTGTGAGCATAGTAAGAGTAAAAATTATATATACGTATCAAGTGTGAGCACAATAATAGTATAAATTACATATACTTATCAAGTGTGAGCACTGTAATAGTAGAAATTACATATACTTATCAAGTGTAAGCACTGTAATAATAGAAATTATATATACTTATCAAGTGTGATCACAATAAGGGTAGAAATTGCATACACTTAGCAAGTGTGACACAATAAGAGTAGAAATTACATAAACTTATCAAGTGTGAGCACAATAAGGGTAGAAATTACATATACCTAGCATGTTTGACCACAAAATATACACACTTAGCAAGCTTGGCCAGAATAAGAATAGGGATTACATAGGCTTTGTAAGTATTGCCACATTAAGATACAAAATATATTTAGCATGTTTGGACACAATAAGAGTACAAAATACATACACTTAGCATGGATGTCACAGTACAAATTACATGCACTTAGCAAGTGTGGCCACAATGTGAGTACAAAGTACATGTACATAGCAAGTGTGGCCACAATGTGAGTACAAAGTACATGTACATAGCAAGTGTGGCCACAATAAGAATAGAGATTATATACACTTAGCAAGTGTTGCCACATTATGATGCAAAATATATTTAGCAAGTGTTGCCAAAATAAATGTACAAAATGCATATACTTTGCAAGTGTGGTCACAATAAGAGTACAAAATACATACACTTAGCATGAGTAGTCAAATAACAGTACAGAATACATCACTTGCAAGTGTTGCTACATTAAGAGTATAAAATACAAACACTTGGCATGTGTAAATATCCATTGCCACTTGGTGTAAAGCATAATTCTGATGTGGTTAACTCTTAATGTGGCAGCCTAGAGTTTGAGTGGTGAAGTTTTATCCAAGCCTTATTGACAAATCAAGTTTTAAGACCCACAGGAAGAAAGAGTGTGTGTGTGTGTCTGTGCGGGTGTGTGTTGGGTATATAAGTACATCAACACTATCTGACTATATAGTGCTGAGAAAAGAAATGTGTGTAGAAATGATAAAGGCAAAATCTGTGCCTGAATCTTCAGAAAGACAAATACCTCTAATCAAAAGCTAATACCTACCATGCAGCAAAAGATTCAGTGGTAAAGATAATTTCAGTATTGTTCAAAAGGTCATTCAAAACAAAGATAAATGCAAAAAGGAGTAAATGTTTTTAAAATTCAAGGTCATCGTTTTTCTGTATGAACAACAATCTTTTGAACAGCAAAACACCAAAGTCAGATACTTTGACAAAGACCTTATCCATATCCCAAAAGTACAGTATCTTTATCTTATATAATTACCATTTTATTTTGGTGTACTTCCATTAATATCCAACTATTATTATATAACACCATTTTACTTTTGGAGCACTTCTATCATTGTCCTTGTATTATATAATTACCATTTTTCTTTGGAGTACTTCTATCAGTATCCTTGTATTTTATAATTACATGTACTATTTTTTCGTGAAGTACTTCTATTAATATCATTGTAGAACATTATACCATTTTACTTTGGAGTACTTCCATCAGTATCCTTGTATTATATAATTACCATTTTACAATTGATTTTTGAGTACTTTCATCTGTATCCATATTATATAATTACTATTTTATTTTGGAGTACTTCATTAGTATCCATATTATATAATTACCATTTTACTTTGTAGTTTTCTGTCAGTATCCATATTATATAATTATTATTTTAACTTGGAGTACTTCCATCAGTATCCTTGTATTATATAATTACCCTTTTACCTTGGAGTACTTCCACCATTATCCTTGTATTATATAATTACCCTTTTACTTTGGAGTACTTCCATCATTATTTATATTATATAATATGATTACTTTGGAGTACTTCCATCATTATTTATATTATATAATATGATTACCATTTAACTTTGGAGTACTTACATCAGTATACATATTATATAATTATTAGTTTAATTTTGGAGTACTTCCTTCAGAATCTTTATTATATAATTTCCATTTTAATTAAATTGTGCAGTTCTTCCATCAGTTGCCATCAGGCCTAATAATAAATCCACTAAGAAGAAAAAGAAGATACCAGAAACTTTGAGTCTCATAAACCTACTTAGGTTAGGAATAATAGGAAAGAATTCTCAGATCATGCCAGAAATGCTTTCACTTTCATATCAAATCTCTCTTGATATGATGAAAGGAAAAAGGTCAATAATACTTCAAAGTCATTTCTTGCTTGCTGCTGATAACTTTGAGAAATAGAGTTGTTTATTATCTTAAACAAGCTGTTTGGTCTGCACACCATTGCTGATGTTATTATTAGCTAAAATCATTAGTGATTGTGTATGTTATAGATAGGAGGAGTGGTAGGTGTTAAAAAAATAAATTATGTAATGCAATTGTTATACCATTATTTCTTGGAGAGAGAAAGATCATATACTCTATTGCAGTAGAGAAGATGATAGAGTGAATGCACCATCTTGAGAAAATAAACAGTTTGGAAGAACATGGCCTTTCCATCAGTATGCATTGCAGGGTGTTGAGTTTAAACAAATCCAAACATTTACTGCATGCTTAAGTTTATCAAATTAAGCACCTGAAATGTGGTGAATTTATCCCTGTACAAATTGAATGTGTAATAATTATTAAAAAAAACAGAAGAGCCACTTAGCAACATGTTTGTTACAGTAGCCAAAAATAATCAGAATTAATACAGATTAAAAATAACTGTTTGGACCAATGGTAATACCATGTTACATGTAGTGTTTCTGTATAAAGATTTATTAATTCTTTAGATAACTAAAGTACCTATACTCATGTATGTGAAATATTAATTAGTTCAGATTATTTTACTATAATATTAAACCAACTGTGATTGAATAATGAATAGGACCTACTGCTACCTACACATATTTGAAAATGAGACCGTGTTGGTTGTACTTACTTTACAGTGATTTTGATCTCTTCTCTAATGATCAAGATATAATATTAGGATTGCAAGCTTTGCACTTGGTTACTGTGTTTTTACTCACTTATAAGTTGAGTCCAACTGCAAACTGCACAGACCCAGATCTTCCAGTGCATAATATACTGGCAAATCTGGGTATATGCAGTTTTGGAGAAGTAGTCATTGAAACAAACAGCATAGACACTTTTCTGCAGGCACATTATGCTGCAGCAGATGACGATCTTTAGTGTTTTCAGTTCAACTCGCCTTATCAGTAAGTATATGCAATATATTTATCTCAATTTACCTGTGATTACTGAAACTTCCTGGTTATATTTATCAGAAATAATACTCTTATCAGAAAAAGTAGGTAACATTGGCCATTTTTCTTTTTTTATTTTTTTATTGAGCATCATTTCTTAGAAATTATTTCATGCACAGGCATAAAACAATCTGTATGCATTCATCGAAGCACAACTTGCCATTTCTAAAACTTAGGTTCCCGTGATCTGTTATCTGTTTTGTGCAGTTTTTATATGCCCACTATTTGAGGAAGCATATTATGTTACGATGTTGTAATTCATCCATTACCAATTTCATTTCTGCACAAGAGCTCAAATTCTCCACCATCTTCAGTTACAAACTGTGTGGATAACTTGCACTTGGGATAAGTAAGAACCAGTACCAAATTTGGGATTAGAGGTCAAAGGTAAAGGAAGAAAATGGTTTCAGCACAATAACATTAGTTCGACTTCACATGTCTCAGAGCTCCCACTAACTGGTCATTTGATCTCCATGGTAATTAAACATGCATGACTTCCAGTGATGTAGACTCACATTGGTCAATATATGATGTGATGCTGGTCTGTGTAGTTCATTTAGAATCACCAGGATTTAAAAAGAAACAAAAACTGGACAAATTCTGATTGGCTAGTGCATTATCTGTGAGCTTAACAGCATGAGCTGACTATGGCTAGGAAACACTGTTTTCTCCAACATTCATCAAGAAGGGATATGTCATTTAACTGACAGAGACACAGTTAAATAAATCTAGCAAAAGATATCAGCCACAATTGCTTGGCACATGTGCCATGTATGCTTGGCCTTGCCTATTGTATTCCTTAGACTTATTGCAGGATTGTAGCATTAGCATTGCATACATAGTCTTCAGTATACATGCACATATAAAACAATTGGAGTAAGTTGTAGTCAGAATTATTAGTTTATTGTTTCAGTTAAGCAGGTAATAAGTATAGTCATAAATATGGAATCTTTATATTTTTATTAAATGGGCAGTTTGCTTTTTATTAATTTTCGTCTAATATCTTTTCTTAAAATACTATATTTTATTGATGTTGCCAGATCAAAGTCTTTCTGCAAGTGTTGCTGATCAGCTGCACTGGATCCCATGATCTCCAGAAGTAATACCTGGCATAGTTACAGTCTAGCATAAAGTTAATGAATCTCATATTTAATGAATTTCAATCCAAAGTTTTCTCCACTCTAACTTTTTCAATTTGAATTAATGTCAAGGTTAGGGGTGAGTGCAGTATTAAATCTTGGGAGAGGAAGCAGCCTAATGTACATGATGAGGTGCAGTGCTGTGCTGCAGACTCGAACACAGGTACATAGGTCAGAACATACATCCTGCAGGATACCCATTGCTACAGTGGGTACAATTAAAATACAATGGTAATAAAACAGTAGTCACAAAAATTCTCATAATCTTCAGAAATGTTCTGTAAACTGTATGGATGGCTAGCTGATGGGTTTTTATCCATTTGTTCACATGACAGTCAGGAGCTAAAGAACACGGAACCCCACCCCGTAAATAATCAAAAGTAATTGCTTGGAGTAGAAGACAGAATCAGAACCATGCCACTGTACCACATCATGTACATTATGCTACCTTATCATGTACATTAGGCTGCCTCATCATGTACATTAGACTATCTCATGTACATTAGGCTGCCTCATCATGTACATTAGGCAATCTCATGTACATTATGCAGCCTCATCATGTACATTAGGCAATCTCATGTACAGTATGCTGCCTCATCATGTACATTAGGCAATCTCATGTACATTATGCAGCCTCATCATGTACATTAGGCAATCTCATGTACATTATGCTGCCTCATCATGTACATTAGGCAATCTCATGTACATTATGCTGCCTCATCATGTACATTAAGCAATCTCATGTACATTATGCTGCCTCATCATGTACATTAGGCTGCCTCATCTGTCAAAAATAACATTGGGTTTAAAATTGCGTTTGCTGTTGATGTCAACTTTTTCCTACATTACGAAAGTTTGCATTGTAGAAAATAGTATGGTTTGAAATTTATAAGGTGTGAAGAGATTTAATAATTCTGTTAGAATGTCATTTTGCTAGGTAATTACAATACAAGATCAAAGGTGTGGTATGATTTAGAATAGGTCAAATGCAGACTATATGTAAATATATCAAAATTTAAGCCATATGATCTATATTGTAGGTAAGGAGCCACAAAAAGTCGGCAAGGCCCCAACATTTAAAGAGAAACCCAAGATCACACAGGACAATACCAGCAGAAATATCACTGTAGAATGCATTTGCATAGCATCGCCCAAACCAAGTATTACATGGTATAAAGATAATGCAACACTTTCTGAGAGTACCAACATCAAAATGAGGGTCACAGAGTCTGGTGAGGAATATACAATCCACCTTGACATACTGGTAAGTTCAGTGATACCTGTATATGAGAACACCTCGATATAAAGGACATATGTTTAAAAAGCACAACTCTTTTGAAACCTTTCTTGATTGTAATTACATGGGTATTAAATTTTTATGTAAAAAAAATGCATTTTGTGCTCCCTTTATAGATGGGTTTCATTTTCATTATATATATTCTTTTGAGTTATTGTTCTCCAGATTGTCACTATATACACTTTAGATTACTATTCTCCAGGTTGTCACTACATAATCTTTAGGTTCTTGCAGGTTGCCATTATATAATCATACATGCCAGCTATTACACTTTTTGGTGTAATCATGACACTTTTTCACCAGATTATGTCTTACACTTGCCTGTATATGTATTATGCTTTTCTGGTATAATATTAAATAAAGCAATAAATAGTTGTGTTTGTCATTTTTTTTAACATCCCTTTAATTAGAAATTTGAGAACGCTCTAAAAAGAAAGACTGCTGCATAAGAACAACATAAGAGCTAATTTTTTTATTATAGACCTTCATGTAAGTTCCTAATTTTCTGTTTATAGCAACTGTAAATGACCCATTTCCAAGAAAACAGATGGATTTATTTAATTTGAAACTATGCCTTGTAGATTCATTATATTGATATTCAAGTTAGGTAGTGGACCAGTCTGTATTTTTATAGCAAATGGTGCCAGATATTAAGTGATCGGGCAATTAGGGTTTGACTTATGGATGAAACTTCTTAGAGTAGATGGGTATTTTTAAACTCTAAATCATGTCTGATGAGAAAAAGGACAAATCAACACCACTTTACAAATTTGTAGAAAATAATACAAGAGTGATGCCATACAGCACTCAGGTTGAGCACTTTGTCATGCAGAATTTTGGACCTCATGATAATTTGTCAAAAGTTAGAGGTGTAGGCTAGGTAAAGTATGTGTTGAATTTAATAATATTTCTGTATGTTTTGTTTTGATTATAATCCACATGGAATTTGCCTATTTTTTTCAAAAATTATGACCTACAGATCCAGGTTAGTAGAAAAAAATGTGTACATTTTTAGATATGATATCCTAGCCTGAATGAGATAGTGGTACTAATATTGGTACTGGTAATATACAGATGACACTTTTTGTGCTCATATTACGCTTTTTTGCCCCATGTATTAGTAAAAATTATGCTTATACCTCTCTTGGGGCTGGCTTCTATGTGTAGTACAGGGGTTTCAAACTCAAATCACTCTGAGGGCCACATGAGGGCATTTTCAATGGTCCAAAGGCTGATCCACTTTTGTTATCTCTCATAACACCTTTTGACAACAGTCTTTTGGCCAGCCACAGGATGCTGCTTAGGGAACCGAGCCGCCTGTGGTCTGCTGTTTGAGACCCCTGGCATAGTCTGAAGATTACTGTTCTGCAGGTTGTTACTTTTTAGTCTTTAGATTACTGTTATCAATGTTGTCGCTATATGCCATATATACCAGTATATAAGCCCATTCACATATAAGCCATACCCCCAAACTGAATAGGTAACAATATTAGAAAGTGCATGACCCGCATTTAAGCTGGCATTTAAGCTGACCCATAAGTTCTAGACTACATCACAAGATGCACAGTGAGTTCTAAATACATTTATTTAGTCAAATCACTTTAATTAAATAAATATTATCTTAAAACTTAATGAAAATGAAAGTAAGAAAGCTAATTGATATGTTGAAATAAAACCAATTTATCTTCAGTGTTAAGTTTTTAAGTTTTTATTGAAATAATAAAATCCTCATACTAAAATCCTGAATTATAAAAGTATCACTTTTAAAATCCTTCAATATCTGGCTCGGTATCAGAATTAACAAAGAGTTGATAAAACTCAGCTTCTGTTATGGGCGTGCTGTGTCATCATATACATCATCAATGTGTCATCATATACATCATAATTGTGTCGTCATATACATCATCAGGGTCATCCAATACAGCACTTTCAAAGTGATTTGGCAATCATTTCTAATAGAATTGAGTCACATGCATCTTTGATCCACATGGCAACCAAGTCGATGTCCAGCTTCATGAAATTCCCCCCCCTTTGTCATCTTCACTGCCCCTTAACAAACTTAATTGGATCACATCTTTTGTAACCTGTCCTTAAACAGTTTATTAAGGCAGACATCAAGAGGTTGTAACACTGTTGTTAAACCTCCTGGTATCACAGCCAATGTAGTTTTAATTTTCTTTCCGGCCTTTTTGACTTCATCTGTTTTGTGTTCTTGAAACATGTCCCAGACAAGCATTGAAGATTTCTGAAGAAGTGCAGCACCTGGTCTCTTTTTTCATACTTTCTCTAACTATTCAATCATTCCACTCTCATTCATCCATCCCATTTCATGTGCATAAATGATGATACCACCAGGAAATTTCATATGTTTTGGCAGCATCTTCCTTTAGGCAGCTTTGATCCAGCTTCTAATCAGGCCAAAACAACCGTGAAATGTGTTTTTTAATGGCCATTCATTTTTATCAGAATAGTCATCTCACCAATGGCATTGACTGTTTTATTGCTTGGTAACTAAAAAGTAATAGGCGTCTCATCCTTATTTCCGATTTGTGATTAAATGTGCACTCTTTTCTCTGTTTAATGATAAACTGCTGAAATGATTAAATTTTTTCTTCCAAGTCTTTTGGTAGCTTTTGAGCTATCTTTGTTTGCTGCCTAAGGCAGAAACCATGCCGATTCATAAAATGAGAACACCAGTCAGCTGAGGCAACAAATTTGGAATCTGCTATCTTGTATTTTTCGTCCTTTGCCAAGCATGCAGACGAATTATAGTTTGTATGACAATGCATCCATTTTGTTGACATTCACTTACAAATGAGGCGTTCCCAGTTTCATGAACCATCTTTGTTCTTGGCATTTCTTCCAATGCTTCTTTGCTTTTTTGCCATTTCTGTACTTGCTTCTCATTCATACAAACTTCGAGTACTGCTTCTTTCTGTGAATTTAATAACTTTAAGTTTGAAAGCTGCGTTTGAATGCTTTCTTTTGCTTCCAACACCAATTATTTCATCTGATTGAATATTAACTTCAGGAAAGATTAAATTGAAATAATTTTTGATTGTGGTAGTATCCCATTTATACCTTATCTAGTAATTTTTTCCATGGGTGGCTGGTTATCAATTTGTATTGGATAACTTTTTATCGATGTTTCAGTTTTTGTATGTTTTTTTTTTTAAACTAAGGGTAACATGATTCATTGGTCCAAAATATGAATGGTTTTCAGCATGGACATTGTTCAAGTATTGTGACAAGTTATAACTTTGAGCAGACACCATGTCCACTACCTTATCTCACTAAACAATACATTTGAGAGTCAGTAGGTCTTAGTAAAGTCATTGGCATTGTAGATTAAAACAAACCCATTATCCCTGAGGAATTTATCACAGATTAGGCATACTAGTAGTTACTGGTCAACACTCTACAGCTAACAAACCACTTTATTTTGCAAACAACTAAAGAACAAAGATAAACTGTGGCTGCCTTTTACTTCTAAAACACCGGTAAAAGAAATCCCTCAGTTTATATTTTTAATAATTAATCATGCTGACTCCTATAAGCTACTTGCCTGTCTCTATGGTTGCTGTAAGACTATCATATATGTAAATCAACTCTCCATACCAAAATGTCTGTTGTAAATACCTTCAGTATCATAATTTTAAATCTTTTTATTTAGTTTCTTTTCATATTAACACTGAAATAAGCTAGGGTTCATTTGTATGGTACCTCAGAGTTTAATGATTACTGATAAGTTTGAGGGTTATATACTTGATTGAGAGATTACTAATATGGTGGTTGTTTTGGAAAATACATGAACCACTGTGGCTAAAATAACGTGTGGCTGTATTTTCTGGTGGGTGGACATATGTCAAATAGACCTCAAGTACAATATTACATGTTTTTTATTCCTTATCCTACCAGTTACTTGGAAAAAATACTTGTTTCACTTTAAGACACCACATATCATATGAGCCATGTGGCATAATTAAGGATGTGATCTTATCTTCGGCAATCTACAGTAACAATAAATATCGGTAATTCAGAAGAAAAGCTCTAAAATTTTCAGACTTCAACCTTGTTCTGCAGATAAGCCACACCACCCATTTTCCAGGCTTTTTTTTTATCCAAAATTATTTGGCTTATACATGAGTATATATGGTAGTCTTTAGATTATTGTTCTCCAGGTTGTCACTATATAGTTCTGCAGGTTGTCACTTTTAGATTACTGTTCAGGTTGTCACTATATAGTTTTGAGATTACTGTTATTAATGTTGTCACTTTATAGTCTTTTGATTAATGTTCTCCAGGCAGCCATTGTTGTATCACCTGCAGCAATGGAGTAAACTTTGAGATATATTGGTCACAATGTCCTCCTTCCAGCATCAACTTTTGGTTAGGGCAAAGGATCTTGAAGGTCAGTTTTTCAAGCATTGAAAGAATGAACATCAGAGAAAGGACAGATCATCACCATGGCACTACTGGTGTGGAGGTCTGTAGGTCAAAGGTCAAGGTCATTGTCATTTTATGTTTTAAGGTGAAGTTTTTACAAGTTGGTTATAATGGCAGTACAGTTCTACTTTGCCCTATATTTTTGGATGCCCTTAATTTTTCACTGAGGAAGTTTTTTATGCACCTGAGTTTTTAGACATTCATGGTTGGTAATTGTATTGTTGACTTGATTTTCAGAAGATCTGAATTTGATCAGCTACAGTTTTCATTAAAAAACAGAAAGGTCATTTAATTTGATACAGCATCTATTATTTTGAAAAATGAAAAAAATGTTGATGTACACTGCCTACAAAAGTCTGTCAGTAGTTTGCATTATTAGAGTATTTATCATAGTAAATATCCAATGGAAAAATGTCTGAACAAGAAATATGCCTGAAGTTTTATATTATTTATAGGGGGCCCCGAGTGGCCGAGTGGTCTAAAGCACTGTCCGTTACGGATTGCTGCCATCTCACCTCTGTCTGCCTGTGTTCGAGTCTAGGATTCGGCGAATGTGGATATGTGAGAAAGCTTGCCAGTAGCTTCTCGTGGGTCGTTGGTTCTTTCCGGTGATTTCCCGGTTTCTTCCTCCACCATTAATACTGGCCGCCATGAATAGCCTATCTTGTGCTGAAAAATGGCGTTAAGCCCAAAAACAACAAAAAATATTATTTATAGTTTTTATTATAAGCTTACATCAGTCAGTAGATGTGATAAAAAAAAAATATATCAGTTGTGGTAGGAAGTTGTGTTTTCAAATTAATTGTTTCCCTGGAGAAAAAGCATAACATTTGAAAAAAAGAAAACATAAATTGATATAATTGGTATGCATGAGCTTTAATTCCTGAATCCATTTAATTCAAAATGTTACGATTCTTTGGAATCTGCTCTTTGTAAGCAGTTTCAGACTCATTAGGATGGTTGCATTGCTGATGCCGCAACTAAATTGTAAAATGTCTTTTAAAAAGTACATATTAAATGTATTTGTCCCATTATCAAAGAGATATTGTAAAGCAAAGAAAAAAGTCTTGATTTATGGTAGAATATGAAATTAATGTAACATTTACTCTGGCATATGTCTGACACTGTGTTTTTAAAACTTCATTCTGATTGGTCTGAATTATAGATTACTTCTCTTTTTAAGTACATGATGATTGTGTTATATATTTGTCCTTGATGGCTGTTTATTCTTTAACAAGAGAGAAAGAGATATTTAATCAGATGATAATTAATGTCCACCCTGTTGAATAACAGCCAATAGTCTGAATTGTAATGATATAGCATCAATGCTTGCTTTTCATGTTGACACCAATTCACTTTATCTTGACACCATATCACTCTATCTGGACACCATATTACTCTATCTCGACACCATATCACTTTATCTTGACTTACCATCCCTTTATCTTGACACCTTGTCACTTTATCTTGACACCGTCACTTTATCAACAGTTGATTATAGCTCAAGTACTGATTGACTAAATGTTCAGTATGTATGAAGATTATTGTGCACATTATGGTGGGCCCAATTTTCCACTGTAACTAACAAAATTGAATAAAAGAAGCAATATTTCTTGAAACATTTTTGCATGAAGGCATCAGTAGTCTTTGGCATTCACTGTGAAATCAGCTGATTGAACTGAAATGATCCTGTGTGGTAATTCTGAGAACTTGAACTTCACCTACATTGCCAAAAGTGCTGTTTTGACATTAGCATTTTCTTGTTAGCAATGAACAATATTTATCTTAAAGCATAAAAAGCAGTTGATATGAAAGCTTTGTATATTTTGATTTTGTCACCCGTACATTTGAAACAAAATCATTATCTGGCTGACTCCAGAAATGAAAATAGCAGTTGATCTTTCCCCATCCCACCCCAACCCAGTTTTCAGAGAGTTTTGAGAGGAATTGTTTTTCTTTGTCCCAGAGTCTTTTGACATTAAAAAATAATTTTTTTATAACACAATATGGAGGTTAAATTTCTTTCCACATAACCCTTGTGCATTTTATTCTTTTAGTGAATGTTGTTTCGGGTTTAATGTCATTTTTCAGCACATGATATCTTATACAAGGCAGCCAGTATATTTGGTGGATTTGGAAAAATGCCAGGAAGAACCATCAATTCACAGGAAGAACCATCAATCCACATGAAGCTACTGGCAAACTTTCTCACAAAATCAGAATGGCCAAGGCTAGAAGCTTCATGTACAAAGGTGAGATGCCAGTGGTCAGTAAAGATGAGCACCTTAGACCACTTGGCATCCCAAAGCCCCTGTAGTGTATGTTGTAAAGTAAAAAAAGTGGTCCCATTATTACAAATTGTACCTGGCATCGTTTTGCATTATTATTTAGTCAAAGATTTTTTTTTAATGATTGCATTTCTTCGTCTTATTGGTAATTAGCCATTACACATAAGAATAAAGTTTATCACTACCCCACACATTTTATAAGTTTTGTTGGATCCCCATTTCACTTTTAATGCTGGAATGTATTTCAATAAAACCTCTACTGAAAATAAAAATGTATAGTCATGTCTTTGGTTCCTTCATTAAACTTTAGTTCATTGAGTATATAAGAACACAAAATTTGTGTTTGTGTCAGGGTGCACTAAACTTAAACTCACCTGATCTGCAGACTGCCTACCTAAATCGGTTGCATTAAGGCCATCGTGATACTAATTGAACAAGGTCTCTTTATAGCGGCCACCTCAGTAAAATGGGCAGACTTTTTAGTGTTTGGTTTATTAATTCTTGTTCATTATCATAACAATATTTAGAGCATGCATTGGTTAGTTTTAGTGGTGTTTGAATATTCCATTTACCTTATACACTCAATTATAAGTTGAGTCAGCTGCAAACTGTACAGACCCCGATCTACCATAGCATGATGCACAAGCAGATCTAGGTATATGCAGTTTTTTAGGAGTAATCAGCATAAGAAAAATGTAGACCCGGATCTGCTAGTGCATTATGGGATGGCAGATCAGGGCTAATATCTTTGTCAGTTGGACTTGACTTTTAAGCAAGTATATATAGACATCTGGTTGCTAGGATCTCAAAATTGATTATTCAGTCACAGTTTTTGAAGAGTTACTAAATTTTTGGATGATTCCTGAAATAATTAATTTTAATATTACGTGCTACAATGGGGGGGCCCCGAGTGGCCGAGTGGTCTAAAGCGCTGTCCGTTACGGATCACTGTCATCTCACCTCTGTCAGCGTGGGTTCGAGTCTATGATTCGGCGAATATGGATATGTGAGAAAGCTTGCCAGTAGCTTCTCGTGGGTCGGTGGTTCTTTCCGGTGATTTCCCGGTTTCTTCCTCCACCATTAATACTGGCCGCCTTGAATAGCCTATCATGTGCTGAAAAATAGCGTTAAGCCCAACAACAACAACAACAACAACAACGTGCTACAATGGTAACTAAAGCATGCAGGTGGATAAAAATAGAAATCGCCTGCAAAATACTAATACCATCCAGCTATGTTACATCTATATGCAGACTGGAGAGAACGGCTAACAGGTTATGATTGGGTTTAGGAGGAAGATATAAAATGCATCATTGATCTTAAATCAATCACCTAAATGATTATTGATTATAATTTTGGAAATGATACCAGACACAAAAGTTTTCTGTTTTCAGAATTTCACGAAAGAAGATAGTGGTCAATACAAGATCATAGCCAAGAATGAGGCTGGAGAAGGAACTGCCAGTATTACCATCAATTTAGATCAGTAAGTCCTCTATACATGATTTCAACATCCAGAACAAACTTCCTCATCATTAAATATATAGTATAATGCTCTCATCAAATTTTTTGTTCTCCTAGCAAATGTAAAATATTTTTTAAGCTTATAAACTAGAACTTAAAGTTAAAAATTGCATGAATTGGTGCTGTTAATTAAAATCATAACCAAAGGATGGTTCTAATTTCTGCTGCATTTTTATCACATAAATATTATCAGTTCAAGAATCATCGTTCTTATCTTTTTTATATTATATCACTGAATGATAAATCCAGGTTAGTTTTCTAATTTTCTGTTTGCATTACCAGCAGATCTTTAAGTTAATAAAATGATTGTGTTTAGACATTGCCTAGTTTCATTGACTGCATTAAATCTGACACCTTGAGGACGAGGTCAGGTTTACAATGTGCATACAAATCAAACATGTTAAGAAAGAAGAAACTTTAATGAAAACAAAAGTATCCTTTTATGGAATTTTTAATTTGCAAACTTGATACTATTGGTGCAACACTTTTGTCACATTGAGCTCATGTGTTGATTTTTCAGAGGTGAAAAGAAGCCTGAGCCAGGCCCACAGGTCAAGGACAAAAAAGTCACCTTGGAGAACAATGGCCAGAGACTGGTTATCCAGATTTTTGTGATCGCCCCCATGAAGCCTACTGCAATGTGGTTTCAGGGTGGTGTACCGGTCAAGTCAGGGGGAAAATTCTTCCTGGATATCAGACCAAGCAAAGGCGCAAAGGATGAATATGTACTAACCATGGAAATTAAAGCAGTAAGCTGACATTTTTGTAAGAAAATATCCATTTAGAAATTGAGGTAGCAAAGCTGGATAACAGTCTATGCCATACCTCAAAGGGGTCAACTGGATAAGAATGACCATGGAGGGATTTTAAGTATCACAGGTTGACAGGAATTAAACATTAATAAACAAAAATGCATAATTCAATGGAGTTACTCATGGAGAAATGACTGGGGAACTTAAGGTCAAGAATGAAAGAAGACTGACCTCTGCATTAATACTATCAGCCTCACAACCATTCAGATACTTTATATTAGAATATATAAAATCCAATATTATTTTTAATAAGCTTCCTCCATTCATCCATCCATCCATCCATCCATCCACTTATCTATCCATCCATCCATAACTCCATCCATCCATAACTCCATCCATAGCTCCATAACTCCATCCATAACTCCATCAACTCCTTCCATAACTCCATCCATCCATAACTCCAACCATAACTCCATCCATAACTCCATCCATCCATAACTACATTAATTATTATTAATGAAATTTTGGATCAGTTCAATTGTTAGCATTTGATGTCATTTATCTGAGTTATAGCCCCTGATAATGGAACACAAGCACTTGTGTTCCTGCACAATTGCTGCTGTAAGTATCATTAAATTTCAACCAAATTTAGGATTCAACTTCATGGTAATTTTTATTATTATATTTAGGTGTTATAGTCCCTGACTATCAGACCCACCAACTTTTGTTTTCAGACAATGATTCCCTTAATTATTTTTTAATTTTATCAAAATTTTGTAAGCTGCTGAGGCCTTGGCTGAGCTTGATTGTTAGCTTTCTATTTTGTTTAGGAAAGTTTTAAAGCCCTTGATTGTCAGACCCACCCATTTTTGTTTCACACAGTAATTTCAACCAATTTAATAGGTCTCTTGATATTGTTGAAACATCAGCGGAGCTTTATCATTTAATGGAGTTGTAGAACCTGATTGACAGACCACACTGGCTTACATTTTTGCACAACTCCTTCAATTATGGTTGGATTTCAAGAGAATCTGGCATGGTATTGATAGTACCTTGGATGGTTTTGATTGGCATTATTAGTGGGAGTTATATTCCCTGCTTGTCAGACCCAATTTACTATTTTTTTTTTCTTCACAATAACTTTTGTTAATTTTGATTGGATTTCAATCAGATTTGCTATGCATCTTCATATTCATGAGACCTTGACTGGATTGAGTTTTTAACATTCAGCATTCTGCGTCATTTATCCCAGATTTTACACTACAGGATTTATTCATACAGTCTGGAAAAGTAAAAGGGTAATAAAAGGTAGTTAAAGCATAAAAATTTGCCATGCAGTCACTCTTTCTGAATGAAAGATTCCAAAAAATATCATATAGATGTGCATGTCCTTCACAGCTGGCAAAATATTTCAAATGAAAACTTCATAGACAAGCTTCATTACATGATGCCCACCATTGGAAAATGGCACCCTTCATGTTGAACAAATTGCCGAGTTGGAGTGTGATTGTGCCATGCATGCATAGGACACAATATATCTGACTGTTTGAATGATTATGTTTTAAATAAGACATATTCTAAACAGTTGTTTTAAGAATTGTATGTTTTACCATTATATTTTATTTTATATACCTTTTACAGAATTCTGATATGTTTAGAACTTTACATTTAATTGGCACAATATAGTCAGTACTCTGATGATGTGCTGGTAATCCCAGCTACTACAACTACTGCCATTTAGCAAAATTATAGTCTCTGCTTGTCAGACCCACCCACATCATTTAATGTGTAAAAATGACTTATTGTGTTTTTAAAAAATTGGTAAACAGCTTTGATTCTGTCAGTGTTGTGTATTATATTTTCACATAATCTGTACAACCTTGAAAAATCCTTGAATTCTGTGTCATCATTAGTGTCTTCCTTTGCAAATGTACCTAACTGATGAATTTTTTTACCAGGCTCTTTCTTGAACGCAAAATACACTTCCTGGCTTCTAATGAAGAGTAGGGAACATCATTTCCTGGATTTTGCTTGTCTATTTTAACCTTTCTGTTATGTTTTTTTTTTAGGAAAAGGAAAAAAATGTCCCAGTTTTAAAGGAGCTCAATTTTCCAAGTTAGCATTAATATCCTTTCATTTAAGATCTTTAATGTTCATTGAAATTAATAATTTTCTAGTGTTTTGAGAGATTTTTTTCTTTCTTTTTTTTTAGCCATCAGACAAAGACTCTGGATCATACAAGTGTGTAACCAAAACATCTCAAGGGGAGACAACTGAGACTTTAAATATTAATATTAAAGGTAAAGGTGCAAAATACATAGAAATTGGTTTTAGAATTAAGCATGCTAGTTAAAAATCTGGGTTATGTATGAATGTTAGAGAAATGTGATGGTATAATCTCATATTTTTTTCTTCATTTTTTAATAGTTAAAAATGTATTGGTTGAAAAAGGAAATGTCTAGTAAAGGTGTGTAAAATTGTCAAAATTAAAATTACATAATCTTTCAAATGATTAGATATATGCTGTGAAAACCAATATATGTAGACAACAAAATACATGATGTGGTATAAAAATGTGAAGATAGAATGAAGGGATATTTGGTTGGTAATAGGTCCATGAAGGATAAGGCTGACACTGTTTGTATATTTGTTATCAGAAATTGTTTTTCAGATAGTACAGAATGTACAATATTTTGCCAAAATTATGTTTGTAATACATGGATTCTAAGATGTCACAAAAAATATTATCTTTATTAGAATAAAATTTTATTATAATTTAACATAAAAAATTGAACTTTATTTTCCTTTCAAAACCTAACTAGATATTAATTGTACAATATTTAGAGGTTTAGAATTGTAGCATGAAGACTGTTTGTACTTTTAATTACAGTTGGATCATTCTGAAATTTATTATAGTTTATGTACTATATTCTTACAAAAAGCAAATTTTTTGAAACTTAAAGACAATAGGGTTAAAAATTTAAATTTTGATTTCTCCTGCACGTAAGAAAAGAGATTATTAAATTTTCCATTTCACACAGTTTAGATGTTGAACAGAAAGATCACTGACAGCAAGTCCTAGGGGAGCTAACTCATGAGTTTTAGCAAGAACTGTCAATTACCACACTGCACAAAGGTTCACTAGAATATTTTTATATATATGAGGTACATATGATTAAGTTGTCATAGAATATTTTTATATATATGCATAGAATATTTTTATATATATGAGGTACATATGATTAAGTTGGATATTATTCATGCATTTGTCTTTTGGAAGTCCATCTCTTGCACTTAGTACTTTTCTTTTCCTTCCAGAATTACAACAAGAAGCAAAAGGCGAGGCCCCTAAATTTACACAGAAGCTTTCTCCACAGGTTTGTATATGGTTCTTTGTATTATACTGTCCGAAGGTCCTAACTGATGGACATTTTATTAGTGAACCTATATGGTGTTAGAATCATGGGATTATTTTAGAAAATGTGGTCATGCAGTTTAAGGAACTTGATATGATTAGGTCTTCAAATTCCTTGTCACAATTAATTTTGGCATTTCCTGAAAAAAATGTGTCTTACCTAAACTAAAAGGGCTTGTCTGTCAGTATACTGTTTTATCTACACCTGGAAAGGCATACCTGGTGATAGTATTTTTGTCAGTAAATAAATATAATTTATGAAAATGGATAACAGCATGACTGTGAAAACAAGATGATGAGGATGAGAAGGAAGATATAGAGTGACAGTGAAAAGTGTAATGTACAAATTACCATTTGTTAAACTCCTATTTTGTCAAATTATTTTTTAAAATAAATTTGGTTGTGAAGTTGCATTTTTCCCAACTGTTTAAATATTGTAATTTTTGTGAAGTTGCATTTTTAGGATGTGATTGTTTTTGTTATCTAATAGTTGCCTGTCTTTCTTTTCAGAATGTATTGGATGGGTCTGCTGTTGATTTCATTGCCAAAGTGACAGGCACTGAACCAGTTCAAGTAAAATGGTCCAAAGACAACAAACCAATAGAAAATTCAGATGTGTATAAAATCACATATGACAAGGGCACCTGCCAACTCCACATTAATGAGGTCTTTCCAGAGGATGCTGGCAATTACACCATTGAAGTTAAGAATGCCAGTGGCTCTACCTCCAGTACAGCCAGTCTTGGAGTACAAGGTATGCTGTCACTGATAAAGGTTTCAAAAGCAGCATATTTTTCATGAATTAAGAGTCGAAAATTTGAAATATACTTAATCCCACTGAAAACTGCTTCCAAAATAGTCTGTTTAGTTTAAATTCATGCAGTATCTTTTATAAATGTGCAAGATTTAAAAAATTGAAAGCCTTGCAATAATGCAAGAAAATACAATTATTGGTATTTATTGATATTAATTCATATCATGTGCTGAAAATTGGTGTTGACCCAAAACAATAAGTCTCTAAACCAGTACATGTCATGATGTGTGTTATGTCATTTCATTTATTATGCATTGTTATTTGTATCAAGCAAAGATCCTTTCAGAGTCCAAAGCCAATTAACTACCTTTTCCTAGTCATAGCTCAAGATATAAGAAGCATTCCAAGTATGATGGCAGTCCTACAAAATAGCCTGCTTTGTTTTAAATACACCAATAGGAGATAAATAGTAGAATACAGTAGTACTAGTGATAATATGTTTTATTTTAATTTTTAACATTAAATATTTGCCATTTAAAATTATATGATTATTTATGATATTGATGATTTTTCTCCTAGAGAAAACAGTATGTGATCATTATTTCTTTTTACAGACAACCCAAATCTTGAACCAAAGGAGGCAAAATTAGCAGAGGAGAAAGTGGTACAGTATAGTTATAATTCACCTTCATCTGTTAACAAATTATATATTTATTGTTAAAAATGGGTTGCAATGGTACAGTTCTGTTTAAATATTACAAAAGATTTAAATAGAATAAGTCAGTGAACATTTTTCTTTTTCGCATAGCTTCTTCCTTGATCAATGTTAAATAGCCTAACTTGTTTAATGGAGCATTACACGACAGACAAGGGTTCCAAAGGTAGTTTTTACCAATTATCAGTATTCTTGCAGTATAAATTGCTATTCTTATAATTTAAGAGTTATCTATTTACCTGTAATAAGTGGCTCAAGGATTTGAGTTTGGATAGCACAGTTTGCAGAGCATGGGAAATATGAGACCTTTGTTCAATTCAATTAGAGCTTTACAAAAGCTTAGCTTTAATGATATTTAGTGGCCAGTTTGGGTTTCAAAGATCATATGACCATGAAGTGTAAAGTTTGACCAATCAAAGCAAAAACTTAAAGGACTCCAGGATCCAAGAGATAAAGCCATTATCTAAAACAGTACCTGCAGAATGTTAGCAACATTTTTAAAAATATTTCCTTTATGTTATTTTGTGATGTTATCACTTTGGTGGCCAAATAGTAGAACAATTGCCCCAGATGAAGGAGGTTGCAGGTTCAAACCCCAGCTGAGTCATATCGAAGACTTATAAAAATGGTACAGGCAGCTGCCGCTCTTGGCATTCAGCATTAAAAAGATTGTGTTAGAACTGGTCAGCCTGGTGTCAGGATAATGTGACTGGGTGGATCATCATGCTACGTGTCTGCGGCATAATGCCCCAGTGCTGGACATCACTATAAACTGCCACAATGCAGACATTATAAAGATATGACTGAAAAATGTTTAAAACTACATTAAAAATTCAAAACACAAACACACACCTTTCATGTATCTGTCTTTTAAACCAAAGTCAAGGTCATTGTGGCTCCAAGAAAAATGGGTTTTGCAGAATAACGTTTATTCAAAGCAAGTTTCTTAATCAAAATTTGTGGATGGTTTGCACTTGGGACAGTAAAGAAACCTAAATATTCTGGGGTCAAAAGGTCTGCATTCATAGTCATTGGAAATTGAAGAAGAAAATAATGATTTCTGTGCAATTAATTAGTGTGTCAAATGCCTTCATAGATGGACTGTTAAACATGGAGTGGTGGTATTATGAACCATTTATGGTACTCCTGTATAAAATGGTGAAATTAAAGGGTTGTATTAGACATACTATATATAAGAGTTACGAGTGGTCATTAAATGATATGTGAAAAGACAAACAGAAACATGTTAATCATTGATATGAAAGAACAGTAAAAAGCTAGAAATACAAGATAAATTAAGAATGCATGTTAATAGAAAATAGTTGACATCTGTTTGACCTAGTGACTTATGTCCACATGTAAGTTATGTACAATTTGTGAGACTGTTTTCAGGTAACTATGGGATGTTAATCCTAATCTTAAATCTTTTTTTTAAAACAAAAGCCTTAATTTTGCATTTATAGAAGAAGCAAGAATCAAAGCCAGAGGAAAAACCAAAACCAAAACCTGAGGAAAAAAAGCCTGAAGAAAAACTATCCCCAAAGCCTGAGGAGAAAAAACCATCACCAAAACCAGAAGAGAAAAAGCCAGAAGAAAAACCAGCACCAAAACCAGAGGAAAAGAAACCAGCACCAAAACCAGAAGATAAAAAGCCTGAAGAAAAACCAGCACCAAAACCAGAAGAAAAGAAACCAGCACCAAAGCCAGAAGAGAAAAAGCCTGAAGAAAAACCAGCACCAAAACCAGAGGAAAAGAAACCAGCACCAAAGCCAGAAGAGAAAAAGCCAGAAGAAAAACCAGCACCAAAACCAGAAGAAAAGAAACCAACACCAAAGCCAGAAGAGAAAAAGCCAGAAGAAAAACCAGCACTAAAAGTGGGGGAGAAGAAACTATCACCAAAGTTAGAGGAGAAAAAACCAGAAGAAAAACCTGCACCGAAACAAGAGGTGAAAAAGCCTGAAGAACCAAAAATAAAACCAGAGGAGAAAAAGGTGGAAGAAAAGCCAGTACCAAAACAGGAGACGAAAAAGCCAGAAGAAAAACCAGAAACTAAAGAAGAGAAAAAGGCTGCTGAGGAAAAACCCAAGGGTATGCACTTATGCATGTTGAAACTAACTGTGGTTTACATTCCATTTTAATCACTGTATCTGATGATAATTTAATGTATTTATATGTATGTGTATTTGTGCTGTTGGACTATTGAAGACAATAAGACAATTATTGCTCAGGGAGTAAAAAGCTATATGGTTATGATACAGGTGACCTCTCCGAAAATCAGAGAATACTCCATCCACTAATTAGATTTTCCACTCATTTAAAATTGGCATTTTCTCCTGTGACTGCCCAGAGGATTACTGAAGCTGAGATATAATTTTTAAATATTTGATGAAAATTTCATTCGACTTGGACATGAGATGTTGAAGTTATTGAGATTGGACATTGTATATATTTTGTAGTGCAACCACAGAGGTGACTCACTGGGTTCCTGGGCCTGTTAGATTAATCAGTGGGTCCATGAAATGCAGCAGTTGATTCAGAGTTGCTGCATTTGACTATTTGAAAAGTAATACAATAGATTTGTCATTGGCTGCTTGTTGCGTAAATTAGATGAGTGAATGTACATTTGAAACTTTTCCTTGGAAATAAATGATTTAGACAATCAGTCAACTGGAAGAGGGTTTATGTGAATAGAGGAATGAAATGTTGCAGCTGGGAAACTGAAGCATGGCTTTTGCCAGCAACTTTTTTATAAAAAGTGTGGGATGTAGTGTCTATGCTTCCTTGAACTTATCCATTGTTCACACTTTTATTCTATTCAATAATTTGAATCTATTTTAAATTAAGGGATTAAACTTGGACTACTAATACATGATCACTAAAAGTTATGAAGCTTACAACTTTGGTGGTACTATCTTAAAGGTCAAGGTCATAGTTCATTATTTAACGTTTCCATCAGTTTCCATTCTATTCTGAAATTTTCAAGTCATTTGATATTAAGTGAGGAAACTTGCATTTCATCATTACAAGGTGTGTCATACACTGAATAGGTAGTGTAAACTTTAAGGTCAATTCAGTATTTTGCATTTTTCATTACACTTTCATTTCCGCTTTTTAAATTTAAATATTCTTCTGATGTTGAAGGATAAAACTTTGTATACTTGCACATCATCACTACAAGGTGAGTTGTATACCATGCTGGAGTGCTATGTTAAAAGCTCAAGGTCATAGCTCATTATTTTGTTTTATATTTCACTTTTGTTTATGCTCTGTGACTTTAAAACTGCTTCAGATTAAGGATGAAAATTTACTGTATACCTTTAATCATTAGTAGAACATATGTCACATACATCATTGAAAGTCCTATCTTCTAGGTCAAGGTCTAGATTTTTTATTCCCCATCACTTTATTTTCCATTCTTTAACTATAGAGCTGTTTGATATTAAGGGAGACAACTTAGTATAGATACATGTCATAATTGACATGTGTACCACATTGGTGATCTTATCTTGAAATTTAGTGTCATGGTGTTATATGTTGAATTTTTATTTTGCACTTTCCATTACACTGTAAAAGTTTAGATCCATTTAAGATGAAGAGTTGGTATAATTATAAATCATCACCAGAGGTTATGCTGATTAAAATATTTGTCTTCAAGGTTGAGGTCAAAGGTTAGGTTAATATTTTAGGTTTTAGTCACATTTACCCTTCTGCTTTGTAACTTGAGAGCTGTTTGACATAAATAGATGCACCTTGGTGTTCAGTGCATGGTTGAGGTCTTATTCCTAAGGTCAAAGACACAAGTCAAAATTGTCAGCTTTCGTTTGTGCTTGATGTTATAAATAGTTTTTGAGGTACAGGGATGAATTGTGGTATACTTTCCAAATTGCCAAAAGTAGGTCAGCTTGACCTATATTTCATGCAACAGTGTATAAAGTATAACTTTCCTAGCTGAATAAATACTTGAACATTGTCGCTTTGGGATGGTCTTGACCTGCAATCCATTGCCAGCTAATAATTCCAGGATGTTGTAGCATTTACAGTTTTATGCACATGAATCAACTTTTATCAAACCCACTTTTGCAGAAACTAAACCTTGCAATCATTTTGGCATTGACTTGTATGTTTATCTGTGTGTCCAAACTTAATTGTTCAAGTTTTTTTTTTATGTAGTCACTTCTCTTGGGTATGTTTGGCAACAAAGCCATTTTACTGGTATGTGAATATATCTTAATGTGTAAAACACTAATTTACCCAAAGTTCGTGGTTGTACTTAACATGTGGAACATGGTCAGCTGCTTGTTTAAAATTATATCATTTACCTTTATTTAAATATTAGCTTTATAGTCTACCTTAAATTTGTATCAAGGCACCTTTTCATGTGAGCTCTTTTTAGTTGATTCATATAGTTTTTGTAAAATTATGTTTTATAATAATTTTTGGTTTTAGTATTAACACATTTAAATTTTTGTTTCTAATGACTATATTTCTTTGCCAGATTTAATTTTCTTAATGTTGTTTTAGTAAACTTGTTTAAATTGATATCATTCTGAATTTTTAATTGCATTTATGTCATGTTCTTTTAATGATCTTTTTTTCTTTGTATAGCAACACAGTCTGCCATGCATTCTAGAAATATGTATCATTAAAAAAGAACTCCATTACATTATAAACTTTAGATACGTTTCTCAAAAGTAGTGCCATTTTTATCTCCACACAATTTAGGTTAGATGTACAAAAATTAAATGACATTGACATTTTAAGGTACTTTCTGCCCAAATTTTAATGTACCAGTATGCAATCTTAGCAGGAAGATGATATATGTAGCTGATTTTTGTGTCTCTTGGTCAGTGGCGAGTACCAGGCAGGGTTCACAATTGATGTTAACTAGCTACATTTTGCTTGTTACAATTCTGATATGCCAGTAAATTTTGATATGCCAGTAAATTGCCATCTCAAAACAAATGAACAAGAATATTTTTCTAGTGATATTATATATTAAAATATGAAATATGTTACTTGACATTTGAAAATAGCTGTTGCTGGTTAAAAAAATTTTAATTTCAAAATGCTGCTAGTACAAAAAAAGTTAATTTGTAACTTTGAACAAGGAATTAGATGTGGGGTTGGGGTTGAGGAGGTTTGGTGGTGATTTGTGATAACAAGACATAGCAGTTCTAGAGTATTTTTGTACTTTAAAAAATATGCAATATTAAAATTTCATTTTTAGAATGTATGGTTACACTGTGTTACCTTGTGATATCTCAGAACAGGTGGCACATATGAGTTGACTTTGCTTTGAGTTATATGCAACCAAAGATTTTAGTTTTACCTTTAGTTTATTTCAGATGTAGTTGCATATTTAATTTACCTATAGTTGATTTTAGATATAGGTGCATATTTTATTTTTACCTTTAGTTTATTTCAGAGATACATATTTTAGTTTTATCTTTAGTTGATTTCAGATATAGGTGCACATTTTATTTATTTCTTTTCTTATTAAGTATTTGCATGTGTATCTTTGAGTAGATGTTATTCCTTCGACACCAACCAAAACACAGTGGGACAAACGTGAATAAAATTGGTTGGATATTTTTGAATAGAGGATTACACCACCCTCACTAACCATCACACAGTGTGACAAACTTGAATAAAGTTAGTGGGATAAACAATGCAAGACAGATTCACTTTTAAGGTAAAATTTTCTTGCTATTCAAATTTATGAAAATTGATGCAATAAATATGTGATATTGACTCAAAGCAAAGGAAGGTGAAATGATAACACATTTTTTGTGAGTAGCCCTTGTCCAATTATTCCAATTATACACAGTATAGACATTCAGTACTATATGAAAAAAGCAATGAGCCAATTTTGTTCATGTCCTAGGAGGTAAACTAACACTATCGCTATTACTGAAGAATCTTCTGACTAAAATATTAAAACAAAATAGAACTTGTAAAGCTTGGTAATGATCTCTTAGCTGTCATCATTAATTTGCTTATGTCTAGAGTCCATCAGACCTGGTTAGATTGATTGAAATCTTCCCTAATATCAAGTATAACATGAAAATGTGAATTGATGTAGAGTTTGTGATTTAATATTGAGGTCTGTTGTCAGTGATGGTGAGAGTAAGGATTCATTGTTTTTTTTCTCCATATTTTGTCATCGTAGGAATTTTGATCAGTTATTCTCCATTCTCATTTTGAAACTCTTTTGCAATATCTGTCCAAAAGTTTTCATTAAAGAATTCTTGTATACTGGTCAGAGTTAAGTATTCCATCCAGTTGGTCATATTTCCAACACCATTGAAGGTAATACATCCCCTAAAACATGGTCGGAATATTTATGAATGGCAAATGTGCACTGTACAGACTAAAACACTCAGGTTTCCAATTTGTGGGTCTTCTCCCTGTGGAAATGTTAGATCTTTTTGCCTAAAACAACTTTAGCTTCACCTTCTTAAATTCCTTTTGACTACTAATCTGAAGTGGTCCCGTTTAAACCATAAAATATACAATACATGATTATGCTGAGAAATTGTTGTCTGCTTCCTTACAGTGCATCTCTTGAATCACTAGCTCTTTAATAATCTCTTTAATGAACATGAACACTGACACATTCATTTGAAGCTTTGGTTAAGTCTGGCAAAAATTGTCAATGATTGTCAAAAATTGTGATGAACAAGACAAGGTGTGATGAACAAGACAAGAAAGTATATAGCAGTCATATTCCCAGATTGTATTTTGAGATCCCAAAGGTATGGGGTTTATTAGTGTGGATGACCCCAAAAGAGCAATAGTTTCCAATTGAGAATAAGTTATCTTTTCATATATGACCATAGAAAACGACTGGAAATTCAAATTTGATTAAACTGATGATAATATATCTGTTTTCTTTGAGGCATTTAATTCACTTAAAATCACATACAGTTGGTAGACATTGCATTGTCCAATATCATCACACACATGCTCAAACTCACATAAACAAAACCACATATGACAAGTAAATATTTTAAAAAACACGCCAAGTTTATGTCTGTTTATCTTTGCACTCACTAATAACTATTTACGTTTGATCCTGTTTCCCTGGAGATCTTGTTGAATATTTCTGAGAAATTCTAAAAAGAAGGTAAAGACTCTAATCTGCTGGTGTAAATATGGTTTACCTTGTCAGAGTGTAGGAATATCTCTCCTCAAAGATGACATTTAGTTCATTGTTTTTGGTAGTTTTTGCAATACATACTGTCTGTTGACCGTACTTATAAATGACTCAAGACACGATCTATTTTATATCTGTACATCAGTAGTGTTCATCCATTCATTGTACAAAAACTCAGCTTTTTCATGTTGCACATCTTTGTGATTTCCAAACCGTTGAAAATAATATTCCATCAATTTACCCTTCCCCATAAAAATATATTAAACATAGTTTGATGAAATAATACAAAAGGAGACTGTTTTATATGCTTTAATATTTTTCCTTCGACATTTTCCAAATAATCCCTTTTTTGTATATGTTGAAATATACGCTTTTTTGAGAACAGATCTTAACTTCTAACTTTAAAGTTTTCAGCATACTGAAAGATGAAAGAATACAAAAACATCTACCAGCATCCTATAAGTTCTCATCAATAAAATAAATATTACCGGTCTTTCATGTTTACAAAGTGGCAGTGTTTACAAAGTGGCAGTTGAGTACATTTTTCTTACTCAGTGTTTAAAACCTTTAGCTCTTTACACAAAGTATACTGCTTGAATTGTTCTACTACAGATATTTTACCATCAGGGTTGTTGTTGTTGTAGGGTTTTATGTTATTTTTTAGCATAAGATAGGCTATACATGGCAACTAGTATAAATGGTCGATGAAGAACCTAAGAAAACCCCAGAAAGAACCACTAACCCCCAAGAAGTTAATGGCAAGCTTTCTCACATACCCACACTGGCCAAACCTGAGATTTGAACCCATGCAGACAGAGGAGAAAAGGTGGTGACTGTAAACCACTCAGCCACTTGGGGGGGACCCCTACCATCAGGGTAATTTCTAAAAATGATCTTAAGTGTTGGTCAGTTTGTGTTTTTCGATACTTATGAAGTCATACTTGTTTTCCTTGTGTATAAGTATTGTTACTGATGTTTTGCTGTGATTACTTCCTATAGGGATGTTTTATTGTCATTGCCCCAGCCATAATGACAGAGGACATGTTGCTTTTGACCAAAACTAAAAGCCAGCCTCTTGTTGCACAGGGACTTTTGCAAGAAATTATGGCCAATCAACCATGCTTATAGATGAACAAAGGATTTCTGTCAGAAACATACAGCAACCATATTTAGCATCAGTATCACTGTTGTTCCTGTAATTGGGCCTGTTTTGAGTCCTCATGGTGCTGCAGAGCAGTCATTTATGATGTCATTAAGTTCAGTATTTCTAGGGAAGGATCACACACTATTGCAACCATATCTGTTATTAGTATGGTTGGTGACACTGAATTTGAGCCTATTATGAGTACTCTTGGGCCTCTTGAGCATCTATAACTCTCTTCTGTTCCAGGGTTAGAATCACCTTCTTCATCATAAAGGGCTACATGAGTGGGTCACTTACGGAAATAACCAATGTGCTGTAAATGATTAGATGTGGCAGCATGTTAAATTCCCTTAAAAATTGTCAACTAATGTGGCATCACTTTTTCAAAGCAATAACATCCTCTAATAAATGCATGCATAGGAAAGGTTTTTGAATGTCAGAAATTTTTCATAATAACAAGGACCCCTCCCCCAGCAATAATGATGACTCACTCCCTTGAGCAACACTATGGGACAAGTTAGAAGGCCTCTTACAGATTGTATGGCAAATGAATTTGCTAAAGGCGTTTCATTGGATTTTGTTGCAGACATATGATCTCCAGAACTGTATAGGACCTTCATTTTCAGGACCTTACAGGTCCTGCAATTACAGGACCTGCAATTTCAGGACTGTACACAACCTGCAGTTCATGATAAATTGTCTTCTTTGGTGAATTCTGTCATGCAAACTCGGGTATCAGCTGATAAGATTAAGTTGTTATGGGAGAAGTGGTCAAAGAAATGTGATAGTGACAACTCTGAAAAGGAAATTTAACAGCACCAAAGGTAAATCCAGAAATTTGGTTAAGAGTGACCATAATGGGTTTACTGGCAACCGAATGCACCAGGTTCATCATCATTATGACCAATGTTAAAGTTGTGTGTGCAAGTTTTGGAAAGTCACAATTATTAAACATCAGTTGCAGCATGTACGTAAAACCTTGGAATAATACCACCATAGATATCAAGTTCTTGCCATCAGTTAGTTCCCTTTATTAATTGCAATATATACTTTCTTATAAGATGACTCTAACTGCAAACTGTATAGACCCAGATCTCACAGACCCAGACTGGGATCTGTGCAGTTTGTTAGGAGTCATCAGTATGTATCAGAATGATAGACTCTGATCTGCAGGCACATTATGCTGTGACAAATCAGGATCTTTGCAGTCTGACTCAACTTATAGTATATACGGTACCTGTTGTTTATGTCTGAATTCATAGGCTTACTTGGAAGTCCTCTTAATTAGTTGTCTAAGAATTGATGAAAGGAAATTAAAATCTCTGCATTTTTAGAAGAATGATTAGAACTGATTGCAGATGAGAACTTGTAGGATGTTGATGGAAGGTACAACTTTTAATTTCATTAAAAACAAAAATATACACAGAGTGGGTTTGGAAATTTTAATATTTTATGGAATTTGAGTTGTGTGCATAGAAAATGGCAAATGAATTGGAATACTTATTTCGGTCAGATACTTTAAAATAGTATATATAATCAGAAGCATTTCCAGAATGCTTTATTAAACAGCCATATAATATGGACATTTGTAAGCATAGGATATTCACATATTCACTGCTGGTGTTATGTTAATGATTACATGGTCAACGGCCAGTATGCACGGTATTGCAGTTTATTGCTTGACTTGTTATTTTACTTGGCATGCCAATACAGAATCAGTCTTCAAAGTTAAAATAGATGAACCTAAGCCTGACTCTTCACCTGCTACCACCCATCCACAATATCCCGAGACTGTACCCACCACTGTTACATTCACCTCCACTACTACTAGTCCACATGATGTAACAAAGTCCTTCCCAGAATCCACTTCTAAGATAGCATCCAAATCACCCTCCCCAGTCCCTCAGTCTGAAAGTGAGATAAAATGGCCATTGTCACCTCTGGCGAGTGAGAAATCTCTCGTTCCAGAGATGGAAAAATCTAAAGAGGAGCCGAAAGATGAAGGGAAAGCTGCACCAGCTCAACGTGGCCGGGCACCGTCTATAATCACACCTGAGGGGCAAATCGAGCCAAATGAAATAGGTAATGGTGTTTGTTAAGGGGTTGTTTACATGCTCTTGTATGGAACATGTAAATGTTAACCATGACAACAATAGCACTGAGTTATAATAAGCCTGACGAAATAAAAACTTTCTTTGTAGTTAAAAGACAACCCATCTCATCAAGACAAATGTTTTGCAACAAATTTCTGTAGGTATCCACCTGTACTTAAGTATACATGATAATCAGAATGGAGGTACAGGATTCAGAATCTTGCTTTGTTCTATAGGTACTCATTGACAAGTCTGATCCAACTGTAAACTGCATAGACCCAGATTTGCCATCATATAATGAACCACTAGATTTGGGTCTATGCAACTAGCACAGATCAATAGAACAAACATTGTAGACCACTTCATGCAATGGCAGATCTGGATCTGTGTTGTTTGCAGTTTGAACCAAGATAAAAGTGAGTATAAATGGTCAGTTTCTCTGGGACAACCTGATCAGAGGTAAGTCAAAGCAAGCAACAGGGTTCACACAATGCAGCAACAAAAATTAAGGGAAAGAAACAACAACAAAACATTTAAGGATTATGGCCTCTTGTAGCATTTAAGATGGTTATGTCTTTTCATGGAAAAAGTAAATTTATTCACATAAATATCATTGCAAATATTGTGCCATATTTTGTGTGAACCCTGTGCTGCGTGTGCCATGCATGTTTATATATATATATATATATATATATATATATATATATATATTAGTCCACCATCCCTCTTCAGCATGTGTTACGTTTAGTATCAGCAACAGCAACACCAAAAGCAGAAACGAAGGAAGAACCAAAGTTCAGTGACTAATTTATTAGCCATTCCCTTTTAACAGAGAAGAAAACAGGTTTCAGAAAACAGAAACATTACAACAAAGCACCAACAACAATCCTTGAAGAAGGAGGTATGTGTCAACTTTTGAGACATAATGGCTTGAATAGGTGATCCAAAGGAATAGAGACCCAGTCTGTTTATCAGTCGTTCTAGTCATGGGCTGAGTTTACTGAAGATGTTGTACTTTTATGTACACTTATAGCACTGATGGAGGGGATTAGTGAGATAGTCATGGTTGCATCAAAGCATTTGCCCTTGCCTAAGAGTGCATAACCTAAATCAGTTGTTCCCAAAGTGGGTAGTACTGCTCCCTTGGGGATGGTGGGATTATCAAAAGGGTAAGCCTTGATCATATCAGATTTTATTTTTAGAAAGACTCAGCTCAATATACTGAGACCAGATTATCAAACACTTGTTTAGACTGAGAGATAATTTTTTTACCATATGTGTACAATATGTTCTTAATTTGTTTTTTTACCTATTTACCATGATTTGTAGAGAGAGAAATACACACTTTGGCCAAACTAGATTGTTAGTGTTTGATTGTGATCTTAATGTTGAAGACTGGTACTCAGCTATGAGTGTACAGTATGTTCTTAATTTGATTTCCTTTTACATATTGTCCATGATTTGTTTTGAATGAAATATCCACCTCAGCCAGGCTGGATGGTTGGTGTTTGTACTCAATATTGCAGACAGGGGCCCAAATCAGTATTTTATCTTATTCTCCTTTGCAATAGGTCAGAGGTCATTGGAGAAAACTGGATTACTTTCACCCAAAATGTACACAGATTTTAATTTCAGTTTGCAGTAAACATAAACTTGTAAAAAACATACAGTTCTTCTTATTTGGGCATGTATTCATCAAAGGTATTTCTAAAGGTAGAGTATTTATCCCTGCTGATCTGTGACATTTTGCAAAGGGATGTAATACATCTTCTCAGGGAATGTGAAAAGTGGTCAATGCATCCAGTATTAGTCTCACAGGGCATTAAATTCTACCAGTTTTTCTTATTTTAAAGTTGAATAAAAGGCCAGGTGTTATTTACCATTGAATTATATATAGACCCAGATCTGCTATTTCATAATATACTGGCAGATCTGGGTCTGTGCAGTTTATTTTTAGAAGTAATCAGTAGAACAAACAGCAAAGACCCTGATCTGCTGGTGCATTATGTGATGGCAGATCATGGTCTGTGTTGTTTGCAGTTGGAATTATATGTAAGCATACATGATAGATAAAGATCTGCACAGTTCACTTTTAATTCTAAGTAGAAGAAATTTACTGAGATTTAACAGCCCTTTTGGCAGATCTGGGTGCAGGTTCATTTATCAGGGTGCATGTCATAAGTAAGTAAATAATTTATATTGAAGATTTTTCAATCATTGTCAACCATTCTTCCAGATTATGCTCTTGGCAAACTGCCATATGCTGCAAACTCTGTGGATTCTTGAATTATTGGCAGCAAGCAAGGAGAGATCAACCCTGGTCTGTTTATGGGAGGCATAGTCCATATTGAGGCTAGACTAAACCCAGTACTTGAGGCAACTCAGTGTGCACCAAAATATGTATTAATTAAATTAAAATTTCTTCAGTAAACAATGACTTGACTGCAAAAACAGTTGATTCTTAGGGGTAAAATTGTTACTTTGCCAAGTGTTCTCTTATCATTTTTCTACATTCCTTTTGATCACCTTTGCATGTTTACTATAACTGTGCACTATAAAGGTCAGTGGATTAAACAATAACCATGACATGTTCATGTATGTGGATAACATTTGCAAATGTTGTTATTATTATTATTATTATTATTATTATTATTATTATTATTATTATTATTATTATTATTATCATCATCATTTTTATTATTATTATTATCATTATTATTATCATTATTATTATCATTATTTTTTATTATCATCATTACTATTATTATTAATATTATTATTATCATTATTATTATTATCATTACTATTATTATTATTATCATTATTATTAATAATATTATCATTATTTTTATTATTATCATTATTATTATTATCATCATTATTATTATTATCATTATTATTATTATTATTAATATTATCATTATTATTATCATCATTATTATTATTATCATCATCATTATTATTATTATTATTATTATTATTATTATTATTATTATTATTATTATTCAAAACATCATTTAGTAATTTTTTTATCCACATGCATACTACTGGTAGTGACATACGGAAATCTTCATCTTGTAGCATACACTTTAGAAAGATGTAAAATTTTGCACACTTCTTAATCCTGTAAACCTCTAACTCCATTTTTGTTCTTACTTACAACACAGCTGTCAATGTGGCAATAGACAGAATAGAGAAGTACCAAATGATGCTAAGTTATAATGCTTAAAGTCAGTCTTTTCCTAGGTCAATATGCTTTGTTAACCCACTGTAGATGTATAAAATGCACAAAATACTAAATCAGTGTTAGAGTCCACAGCCAAACTGTACTTAAACATTCATATAGATTACCATAGCAATGATTAATGTAGCTATATTAACCAAGGCAGTAACTGAGCACGCTTCTGTAGTCTCAAACCCATGTACTTAACTCTTAAATTGTACCTAAATTTGACACTGATACACACCATATTGTCAATTTCACTAACGTCAGGTACTGCTCCCAGATTTCTCGTGATAATGGTAAACATAATAAACCTATCAGTGTGATTAATTGGACACTTACTTTGTAATGGCTATGTACGTGTTAAACTAGTAGATTAGAGCTTGATTGCAACATAATACATATATTGTAGATTTTGGTGGAGACTAATAATATGCATATTAATCTGTATGTATAGATGCTAAACTGTATCAAATCAAATTAATTCTTGTATTTGAATGCCTGTATCTATTAATGTGATTCATTCATATACATGTATATATAAATCAGATTACTCAGATCAGAATTTTGTAAGTGAAAGTTACTTACCCCATAACTGTAATGAGAACACCTTTGAGTTACCTAATGATTTGATCCTTGTATGAGACTGTTGTTGGATGAAAGAAAACATGTTTAAATTAAGACATGGGTTAATGTTATAAATGCAACTTCTGCAGTTAGGCAGTTAGCATTAAGTTATTAAAAATGCTTTGTTTTCATCATCTTTTTAAACTTATCTTTTATTCTGTATGCACCATCATTTTTATTACAAACTGCTCCCTAGGTGATGCTCGTACTTGCCTAAGGATGCAGCATTTGCTAGAAGTTGATTTCTGTAACTTCCTCTTTGATTTTGGTTGCACCATACCTATTATTTCCAAACTGTTCCACAAGTGATGCTCTCGCTTATGTTAAGATGCTCCTGTTACCACAAGTTGATTTTTGTAACATTCTCTTTGATTCTGTCTGTTCCTTAACTCGTTTCAGACTGTTACTCATGTGATAATCTTGCTTCTTTCAGAATGGCACTCCTGCCACAAGTTCATTTCTTCAAGAATCTTTAGCAAATGCCTGTGTTTGTTTTAATTTAATTTTTCAATGATTTCACTAAAGGTAATGCAAAATGTTAATTATTTCAAGTCTTTACGCTGCAGATAGAACATCATAATTTTTAACTTGTCAAATTTTGTTGGTCAAAGTTTAAATTAAAGTAACTCCAGTAATAACTCAGAATAATGCGAACCAAGGGCCCAGTGGTCTATGCAGGCATTGGTGTTTTTTTACAGACATCCTCTGTGGAACATTTGCTCCTTTCAATATTTTTTTTCATAGCAAATATTCAGTATAGGGTTCTTCTTGTACTAAAGATCTGTTACTGACCAAAATGTGTTAATGTGACCTACTTTCCAAAGTTTATTTAAAATTGTTCACTACCTCTATGTAGACACTTAAGTATTTTTTACCTGTTGCCAGCAAAGTTACAATATTGGTATATCTTTGAGTTAATTTTAATTTTACACAATCTGGGTGTCATCAACTTTACAGGATGTATATATATATATATATATTTTCAACACTCTTGGATGATGTCTGCAGATGCCGCAGAAGCATAATTATCCTGTGAATTCATACTAACAACTCTATGATAAATCTTTTGAGTTATACTTTGTACTATTTTGTACCTAAGGTCTGTAATTGGAAATTTCTTGTTGGTTTCATGTCAGAAAGTTATTTCATGACTACCTGATTACATTTTTGCAGCATCATTTTTGGAACATCAAATGTTCAAAGACAACAGTCTCAGAGAGATCAGATCGCTAATGATACATACTAATAGTAAAACATCTATCAATAACAGTATAGTATCACATATGTATCAATTAAAAAATTTGATAGCCTTTGATAAATTTGTATTCCATAACCTTTATCTAGAATTTTTAATGAGGTTTAAACCTAATAATCAAGAAAGCACTTACCTTTTATGTAAATTTGTAAAATTGATGAATATACATAACTTATGGTAATTATTAAAAACTATTATTTAAAAATTGGAATAGAATCTTCTCAGGCCATATAAATTGTGTATGAAAGATATTTATGAATATGCTTATTAAAAGTTGTTGAGAAATTAGATATATTTGAGAGATAAAGATATTAGTTATTTTCTAGTTAAGGCCACTGACAGTAATGTGTGCAGGTTTTTTTTTTAAGTTGGTTTTTATTTTAGAAGTTAGTGTCATTGGTGTCAGAACTTAAAATTTTGAGTACAAAATTTATTTATTTTTTAATTCTTTATGGATACATTGATATTTATGTTAAAAAGCCACCAAAATATCAATGTTGTGAAATAGACTTGAATTAAATTTTTCAAAAATTAGTTTAAAACTCCCCCATCATATATTTTACTTTATGTTGGATCACAACAGCAATTAATTATTATAATCATTTAAGATTTTGAACCAATGACACAAACATTAGTCAAGAAAACACTTTTCAAATTAGTGTTTTCTTGATATTTCATAAGCTTCCAAAGAGGGTGTTTTTTGTGGATGAGATTCTTAATAAATATCTAGAAATAAACTAGAGTTTAAAGGGGGTTTGGCTGTTTCATAACAATGTAACAGTACAAAGGATCTTAAACATTTTTATTGCTGATACATGTTTTTCAGAAACCTAAAACACCAATGTACTTGGAGTTTTATTGAATATTTTTAAACTTATAGTTTTTGGTAAAGCTTCAGAAATTTCTTTTACAATCTAACAAATATGAGGGTTTTAGATTTCAAAAAAATCATAACTCTTGTTTGATTTTGTTGCTAAGATTGGGAAGAAAGATTTCATTGCTCTTATTGGAAAGAAAGATTTCATTTGTTCAGAGTGAGGAAGAAAGACTTCATTGGTCAGATTGGGAAATAAGATTTCATTGGACAGATTGGGAAGAAAGATTTCATTGGTCAGATTGGTAAATAAGATTTCATTGGACAGATTGGGTAGAAAGATTTCATTGGTCAGATTGGGAAATAAGATTTAATTGGCCAGATTGGGAATAAATATATCAAATTAGAATAAATTTGTCAGGTGATTGAATACCAAAATATGTTGCTCAGTAATTGAGATAGTGAATTTTAAAAAGTTATGTTTGCAGGCAAATCAAGTATTTACATATTTATAGCTGTAAATTTCTTAATTGAAAAATTGGCTTTGTTAAGCCAACTTACACATCTTTGGAAACCTTGATTATTTTTGTGTGTGATTTTGTTTGGCTAAGATGAAGTAGATGATGATGAAGAGGGCTATGATGCGGATGAGGATGTTATTCCAATTATCATCAGCGATGATTTAGACGGTAAGTCAGTATCTATTTTTCACTCTATTAAAGCAATCCTGATGAGCTAATTCATGAATGTTTCTATTTTGTTTTTTCAAATCATTGATCTTTCCAAAACATTTTTTGTTTTGACATCCAATATGGGTAGGTATCGTTCATGATATACATGCAGCTATTTTTACTTGTCATTGTACATACGGGAAGCCATGGTAGTTCAGTTGGTAAAGCATCAAACTTGTAATCAAAGAGTTGTGGGTTCAATACCTGCCCAGGCCAGCATAGTTTGGCCGCCTCTGGGAAAAGCACCAGATGATAGCCAATAATTTGCTAAACGTGCCATGGCATCCAACAAAAACAAACCAAAATGAATCACACTTAATATCTATCTCACTCTCACCATCTCTCACCTATTAATCTTTAATAAGGTCCGTATTTCACTAAAATAATGTACATTAAAGATTAAAAATGTTTATGATTCTTGACAAGTAATGATTTGAGTTCATCAAAAATGCAAAGTTGCAATTTGTTTGGTTAAATGAGTCAACAAGTCAAGCTTCAGGCAAAAGTGCAAGTTGAAATGAATGAGTTTTATGATCTGTATGCTTGATACACTCTTCCATTCTCCCTCAGAACCAGACATCTGTCCATATTCCTGTCTCCAAAATAAAATAGATATATACAGGCATTTCTTTAAAAATAATATAGATTGCTTTTCTATATATTTTTCGTTTTTTTTTTTCTATTTATAATTTCTATTTTTATGCACTACTTTGTTTCTTCTTTTTTTAACTATTTTTTTGCACTAAGATTAATATCTCTTGTAAATATTTTGTTCTGGTTTCTTGCAGAATAAACTTTACGTTTTTTTTGTCATACTAATTATGCATCGTTATTGGCTACAATTTACAGTTAATCTCATTTTGTTAGACCCATGTTAGTGGCAAAGAGAGACGTAGCTGTCAGGTAAGGTTTTGCTTACAGATTTTTGGGAGACTGTGGGGTTGATTTTCAGTTTTATGCCTGTTAAATTTGGATATCGTTCTTTATATTTGTACATTGTAGGCTGTTTATCTAAGCTTAAATCCAATTAACTTTATAACTTTTATATCATTTAGTGCTGGTTTCTAACTCTATATATCTCTGTGAAAATAGCTAAGTTACATTATGTTATCAGATGTTTCCCAATAGCAGGAAAAAGGGAAACTGTAAAACAAAATATTTTCCATTCATACTGTGCAATTCTTGTCAGTAATTTTATGACTGTGCTTGTGTACATTGCAGTTTTTGGCAAGTATAAGATAAATTATTTTTACAAGGACCTCAGTTTAAAAAGCAATTGGAAGAAAATACTATCCTTCCATTTTTTGTTCAAGATAAAAGTGAATTACATTAATTTTCTTAAAATATAAATTGTAATTTTGATACTCCCTCCCCAAATAAAGTTTCAGGTGTATGCTGAGTTTGTTTGTGGATCCTTCTGTTATGTAAGAAGAGTTTGTACTTGTATTTCATATAAGATTGAGCCAGATTAGTACTCCTAGAATTATCTTTTTTATAAATATCTTGATTGGAGCCTATTTTCCAGATTGCTTTTGAATGTTTATTTTAATGAAAAGACTTAGTGTACATATATTTATGAAAAAATAATATTCAGTTATTGATTATTTTCATCAAATTTTTAATAAAAGGTGTTGTAGATATGTTTAATTTTTTTTTTTATTTGAGTGGTGAGCAACAGTGGATTGACATAAATTGTTAATTTGTTCAATTAATTTCACCATAATATTTGTCATACATACTTTGTTAGCTAAATATTTTTATCTGTAAATTAAAATTTTTACCTTTTTTCTGAGGCTGACAACTTTTTTCATAAAAAATGTAATTTTACAGTTAAAAAATATTAAAGTAAAACCAAAACATTAATTGGAAATTGGAATTATGCTAAGATGTTATTGGATATTATATTGACTGATTCAGTATTTTGCATTTCTCTTACAGGCGCCGAAGGAGAGGTAGGATATTTTTATTTTCTTTTTATTTTGCCTGTGAGTAGTGAGATATAGATGTCACTTTCTGTAGCAGGAGCAAATAAAATATTATTATTTCCATCAGTCGTGTTAAAGCCCTGTGCTATAAGTTTAGAAATCATACATCGTCTGCATTAGTTGTTGTACTTAACTTGAACATTAGAACAATATTACATGAGATCAAACGTTTGTGTCCTGATATACTGAGGATTGCAAATGGATAATGATTTAATGTTTATTTTATGAAATAAGTGTCATAAATTCAATATTAAATCATTACCCTTTGAGATTCTTTTTATCAGACAGTTTTTATTTTAATGGAAATATTTTAGAGAGAAAGAAGAATTTCATTCATTCTGGCTGAGGTACTGCACCCGGTTGTGCATAAAAAATATTTTAGATGTATTTTTTATAAGTAACTGTTAAAAGCAGAATTTTTTTACAAATTATAATTTGAAGAGCAACTGTCTTTTCAAATCGATAGAAATTTTGACACAGCATCATTTTTTAAAACTGGATATCTGATGGAAATGCCAATGTGATGTCATAGTTGATTCAGTTTTGGTCAAACAAGCATTATATACATACAATTTCGATGTGTTTAAAATATTTACACTTAAAGTGTGTCAGTTTCACTACTGAGAATTCCATTTGTTGGATATTCATGTGAAGGCAGGATTACTGGATGCAGAAATTCAGATTTACTATAATGTATTTGTGACCTGATATTCATTATCTGATTTGGAACAGTAGATATAGGCAAATTTATTTCAAGTCTAAATTGCATCACATCATAAAAAACACTATCCTGGAGCCATTTTACCATATGAAAAATGTTGGTAACTTTTAGTCAGTTGGGATACCAGCATATGTCCACATTCTTCTCTAAACAGAGATGAGTTTAGTTAAGTTAGGATTAAACTTCACTTGTCATTGGGGTGGGTGCATATGTTACAGATTCCCCCACCCCTATATCCATTGACTGTTTTTAGTTCTTTTGTAATGAGCTCCTGTTGGGTATATTGGCCATATGCTGACAGGAATAAGTGGCTTATTTAGACCAATCAGATTTACATAACATTATACGTTAATATGTTGACATATCAAACATATTAAAGTTCACTCACTAGATGTAAAATGTACCAATCATGTTATAAGCAAAGATTCCAGAGTCTTGCTTGTGTCACTATAGGCAAAACCTTGTGTTCAGTGATCATTATAATTTTTTACTTGTTGCTTTTTATACCCAGGATTTCATTTCTGGACAATTCTAGGAAACTTGGTTATACCTTTCAGATGGTCTTGTCACTCTTCCTGTGATATCTTTAAAATGTAGTCTTGTCACTTTTCCTGTGATATCTTTAAGATGTACAGTCTTATCACTTTTCTTGTGCTATCTTTCAGATTGTCTTGTTACTCTTTCTGTAACATATTTAAGATGTAGTCTTATCACTCTTCCTGTGATATCTTTAAGATGTACAATCTTGTCACATTTCATTTGATATCTTTAAGATATTCCTGTGATATCTTTCAGATGTAGTCTTATTACATTTCCTGTGATATCTTCATGATGTACAGTGTTACCACTCTTCCTATGTTTTTATGATGTACAGTCTTATAAATTTTCCATTGTCTTTATAATGTAGTCTTCTTTCTTCTTGTGATATCACTATGATGTACAATCTTTATCAATCTTCCTGTGATATATTTCAGATGGTGTTATTACTGTCTCTGTGTCATGTACAGTCTGATTACTCTCTGTGTGATATCTTTAAGATGTACAATCTTTTCACTCTTCCTATGATATTGTTAAGATATACAATTTTTCAATCTTTCTGTGATATCTTCATGATGTACAGACTTATCTCTCTTCCCTTGTTTCATGATTTAAAGTTATATGACTTCTTCTATGTCCTTATGATGTACAGTCTTATAACTCTTCCTGTGATATCATTATGATGTAAAATTTTTATCACTCTTGATATATTTCAGATGGTCATATCAATCTTCCTGTGACATCTTTAAGATGCACAGTGTTATCATTCTTTATCTGTTATGTTTAAGATGTGCAACCTTATCAGTCTTCCTTTGATATCTTTCAGATGTTGTCATATAACTCTTCCTGTGCTATCTTTCAGATATACAGTCCTATGACTCTTCCTGTGACATCTTTTAAATATACAGTCCTATGACTCTTCCTGTGACATCTTTTAAATATACAGTCCTATGACTCTTTCTGTGACATCTTTTAAATATACAGTCCTATAACTCTTCCTGTGACATCTTTTAAATATACAGTCCTATGACTCTTCCTGTGACATCTTTTAAATATACAGTCCTATGACTCTTCCTGTGACATCTTTTAAATATACAGTCCTATAACTAACTCTTCCTGTGACATCTTTTAAATAAACAGTCCTATAACTAACTCTTCCTTTGATATTTTTCAGATGTTGTCATATAACTCTTCCTGTGATATCTTTTTGATGGACAGTCCTATAACTCTTCCTGTGATATCTTTCAGTTGTACAGTCCTATAACTCTTCCTGTGATATATTTCAGTTGTACAGTCCTATAACTCTTCCTGTGATATATTTCAGTTGTACAGTCCTATAACTCTTCCTGTGATATATTTCAGTTGTACAGTCCTATAACTCTTCCTGTGATATCTTTCAGATGGACAGTCCTATAACTCTTTCTGTGATATCTTTCAGTTGTACAGTCCTATAACTCTTCCTGTGATATCTTTCAGATGGACAGTCCTATAACTCTTTCTGTGATATCTTTCAGTTGTACAGTCCTATAACTCTTCCTGTGATATCTTTCTGATGGACAGTCCTATAACTCTTCCTGTGATATCTTTCAGTTGTATAGTCCTATAACTCTTCCTGTGATATCTTTCAGATAGACAGTCCTATAACTCTTTCTGTGATATCTTTCAGTTGTACAGTCCTATAACTCTTCCTGTGATATCTTTCAGATGGACAGTCCTATAACTCTTTCTGTGTTATCTTTCAGTTGTACAGTCCTATAACTCTTCCTGTGATATCTTTCTGATGGACAGTCCTATAACTCTTCCTGTGATATCTTTCAGTTGTATAGTCCTATAACTCTTCCTGTGATATCTTTCAGATAGACAGTCCTATAACTCTTTCTGTGATATCTTTCAGTTGTATAGTCCTATAACTCTTCCTGTGATATCTTTCAGATAGACAGTCCTATAACTCTTTCTGTGATATCTTTCAGTTGTACAGTCCTATAACTCTTCCTGTGATATCTTTCAGATGGACAGTCCTATAACTCTTTCTGTGATATCTTTCAGTTGTACAGTCCTATAACTCTTCCTGTGATATCTTTCTGATGGACAGTCCTATAACTCTTCCTGTGATATCTTTCAGTTGTATAGTCCTATAACTCTTCCTGTGATATCTTTCAGATAGACAGTCCTATAACTCTTTCTGTGATATCTTTCAGTTGTACAGTCCTATAACTCTTCCTGTGATATCTTTCAAATGGACAGTCCTATAAATCTTCATGTGATATCTTTCAGTTGTATAGTCCTATAACTCTTCCTGTGATATCTTTCAGTTGTACAGTCCTATAACTCTTTCTGTGATATCTTTCAGTTGTATAGTCCTATAACTCTTCCTGTGATATCTTTCAGTTGTATAGTCCTATAACTCTTCCTGTGATATCTTTCAGTTGTACAGTCCTATAACTCTTTCTGTGATATCTTTCAGTTGTATAATCCTATAACTCTTCCTGTGATATCTTTCAGATGTACAGTCCTATAACTCTTTCTGTGATATCTTTCAGTTGTACAGTCCTATAACTCTTCCTGTGATATCTTTCAGATAGACAGTCCTATAACTCTACTTGTGATATTTGTCAAATATACACCTTATGCCATCAAATACTGGACAGTTTTTGCAGTGGTGTGATGTAGTCATTAATGTTTAGCAAACTATATAAATTGACCACATATGTTCAAAAATATTTTGCTATTACTACTGTACTATCCAGGTCTTGTTATGACCTTTTAATCTATCTGTATATATATATATACCTTACTTTGGAAACAGAGGTCATATGTTTAAACCTTGACAGTGGGTATCCTCTCGTCCTTTTTTGAGGGAGTCACTGTTGTTCATTTGTTAGCTTGCATGCTTGTAGTCATTGGGTATTAGGTTTGAATCCTGTCAAGACCTTCCAGGGTTGATGGCTGTGATGTGTTTCTGGGCAAGGTATTTCAATCTGATTGCCTTGGCATTTACAAAAAGCCTTTCACAAACTGATGTGTAGTGAAAAATCAATCAGCCAGTCTTATTTATGCTTCTCCCCAGAATGAGGTAAGAGTATATAGTGTTACCCTTGTCTGTCCATCCAGTCTTCCATTTGCCTATCCAGTTACATTTGCAATTATGTCTGTTTGCAGACTTTGTTTTAGGGCATCTTTAGTTTAGTTTATTAGCATCTGTGGCACATCCATTGACATCTATGGTCCATTGGCATCTGTGGTCCATGAACACATAAATTTATGTTATGAATGTTAAAAGTTACTTTGTTTATTGAGACTTTTACAAAAATTATTTCAGCTCCAGGGTCGTAAAGTTGGGGTCAAGAAACAGGTTCAACCTGAGGGCAAGAAGATTGAAGGACCTACTCATACCATCAGAGAGAAGCCCCAAAACTTGTCCATTATTGAGGGTATGCAAGGCCCGAGTAAAAAATGTGACTGAAATTTCAGCAATATTTCATGAAATTTCACAGAGTGTTTTTGATCAAAATATTAGTTAGATTCCACTGAAATGTTTTGTGAAATCTTGTGGATATATCACTGAAATTTTTTAGATATTTCATTAAAATTTTGACGAAAATTTTAACTGAAATTTCATTACCAGTGAAATTTGACTGAAATAGTGAAATTTCAGAGTTATTGTAAATTATTTCCTGAAATTTCAGTAATTTTCACTGACATTTCAAAAGCTTACAAATGAATGAAATAATGGATATGAGTTATATAGCACTTCATTAACCACTGTCATTTCAGTATAAATGAAACATGATATTTCAGTTGTTATATGACAGGGGTGCACAATACGTCAATCGCGATTGACCGGTTGATCGAGAAGATAGTTTGAGTAGATCATGTAGCATTAAAATAAATAGACATCAGCCTATATATGTTTTGCATTTTTGTGGTAGGTAGATCATTTTGGCTTGGTCATTTTATAAGTAGCTTGCATGCTGAGAAAGTGTGTACCCCTGTTATATGGCATAATATAGATATGGGAGTTGTGCTACAGAGCTGTTAATAGAGTGCTACCTTTTATTACATAAATATGGTGCCAGAGGTTAATTGTGTTAAAAATTAAATTATATTTTATTATGCATGTTTGTATGCATATATATATATAGATTACCATTTTGAGTCAAAATGCTATCATAGAAATTTAAAAAAATTTTTTTTATGAATATAAAGACCCAGCAAATAATGACCCTTATGTGGGAAAAAAAATTGAATCTTTTCTACAGTTTATGAATGTAAGTGCTGATGAAAATATTATTTTTATCAAAACCATGAATATTGACACCGATAATAAAATGAATGTCAGTTAGTCCTGAGCTGTAGTGGAGTGCAGCTTTCAGAAGTAGTTTTGTTTTGGGTTTAGACTGACAGTATATCATCCTTTTAATCAATTCAGGAGATACCATGAAAGTTGAGGTTCCGCTGGATCTAGCGGCAGGCGTTGAACCACCAGTTGTAAAGTTCTACAGAGCAACTCGAGAACTGAAAAATGATTCTCGAACTACCATCACCTATGAGCCCAGTGGTGTTGCTGTTTTGCAAGTGAAGAAGACACGTTTGCCTGATGAGGCTAAGTATACAGTTATCTTGGAACAGGCTGGTGTCAGTGTTGATGAGGCAACGTGGAGTGTTTTTATCAAGGGTAATACACTATACCGAATTATTGCCCTTTGTAAGTTTGGTTTGGTTTCTTTGGTACCATTTGAAGTAAATTGATGAAACTCTTGCATATTATTACTAGAGTTTTTGTTCTATTCTATTTTTAGATTCCTAGCAACAAAATCAAGGTCATAGGTCAGTATTTTAAGTTCTTCAGCCATGCCATGCTTAGAAAGATGTTCACTACATATTTCATCTGATTTTAGCAATAAAAGAGCTTGAAAGTTGTAAGCTTGCTGAGATAAGTCAGATGAGAGTGCCACTCCACCCCCACCCCCAATAAAGGGAGTTGTGCCAAATCCCATCAGTTGCCAGTTACTATGCCCTTTTGTGCCTGATGAGTACAGTCTTACACTCTTGGAAATACCATTCTTGTTGTGTCCTTTTGCCTGTTTGAGTAATCTTTCATAGTTTTCAGACCTGAAGGAAATATAATTAATCATTTTATTTTAATAACTCTGCTCATTCTTCATTGTATCTGAATAGTTTTACACTTCAGTTGTGTAACTGTATCATAGGATAAAGTATTTGGTGCCATCTTCATTGCCTGCACAATACTTACAGTGCATTTTGATACATGTGCTTGACATTTCAAGCAAGTTATATCAAGTAAATCATCGTTTATTTCAGGTCATATTATCGGTTCTTCTTCCATCATGGGTGCTGACACTACAGTTCTCTATGGGCAAATGAGTCAATGACCATGCATACCTTTTTAAATTTAAGTCAGATTTTCAGTCACTGTTGTTTGTATAATCATCAAATATGATGTCTGTGCATGTAGTCTGAAGAGTTCTTCACAGCCCTAAAGAAAAAGACCATCATAACATATATCTACCAACTGGCTTAATCTTCATCATCAGTTAATGTCAGTCAAATTGGGGCCTCTTATATCATAAATAAGTGAAGGCTTCTTATATCATAAATAAGTACAAGCAGGCTTTCTAATCTTCTGGCAACTTCATTGCTTGTTAAATTACAAAGTCAGTTTTGTTTGCTATTATGTAGCAGGCTTAAGACAAAGGCATCCTGCACAAAACAATTTTGAACATTTTTTAAATAAAGAGCTTTCACTGCTAGAACTGCCTTTGTATCAAAACTTGATAGAATTTTAGTGTTTTCTTGCTCAATTACTTGTGTTGTTGGAGCAAAGTTTTTTTTCCAATATTATCTTTCTTGAATTCTTATCTTGCATAGTATAGGCACACTGATCTAATAGGAACCTCGATTTAAAGGGTTCTTGCTTGTAAAGAAAAACATTCATGGGTCCCTTTTTATAAGCATAATAAGTTGTAATTTATATTCAAAGGACACCTGCCCATAAAGAACACATTTCTTGAGGTTCATTGAATGTTCCTTGTAGACAGGTTACAAAGTGACATTAATACTTTTGGCATAATCATGATGCTTTTCACCAAATTACGTTTACACTTGCTGTATATGTATTAATCTTTTTTGGTTCATTAAAAATTGTTTAAAAACTAAGGTAAGAAATAGGTTTTTCTTATTTTTATTATCAGTTCTTATTTCCACTTATATAAATTTGAGAATATTCTTAAAAGATGACTGCTGTGCAAGAATAGTCTATGAGTACTTTCTTTATTTGCTATTTATGGGAACTGTATGTGACCCATTTCCAAGAAAACAGACTGGTTACTTTAAATATGAACTTTTCTTCACAGATTCGTTATAATGATAAGCTAGATCAGTCTGTACTTTAAAAAAAAACGGTGCTAGATGTGAAGCTAAATGCATTACAGCATTAGTTGTGGATATTAAATCACGGAAAATGTTACAGCAGATGGATCTTTTTAAGCTTTAAAACTTGTAAGATCAGAAAAAGTGAAAAATCAACATCACTTTACAAACGTTGAAAGAAGAATATGAAAGTAATATAATACAGCACTTTGAGCACATGATCATGCTCATTGCAGAATTCCAGTTCACGATCATTCAACCAAAGTTACACATGCAGATTAGTTGAAGTGAGTCCGAACATAAATTATTTTTCAGTATATTTTGTGTTTGTATTCTGGTTCTAATCCATATGAATTTTGCTCTTTCTGACAAGAATTTTGACCAGCAGCAGAACCAGGTTAGCAACAAAAATAAATGTTTCTTTTTCGTATGTGCTGAAATCCTGGCAGGTAATATATCAATTACACTTTTTATGCCCAAATTACAGTATTTTACCACTTATAATAGCAATAATTATGCATAACCCTATCGCAGGGTTGGCATATATGCAGTCAATAGAAAATTTAGAAGGATAATAATATTTTACCAATGTTTTTTTTAAAGTTTTTTTTCTTTTTATTTGAGTGTTTTCTCATTTATTATTTCAGATCCCAAAGATCAGACTATGGATTTCAGATCTCTACTGAAACACAGGTAGGCTATTCAAGCAATGTAGAGTGCTTCTTCATTATAATGTGGCTAAAAAGAATTTAAAAAAGTATATTGTGCAATAATCAAGGTTACCCTTTCAGAGTTATTAAAAAGTACTGTCATAATCAAGGTCACCTTATAATGGGAGTCACAAAAGTGTACCATGATATAATCAAGGTCACCTTATAATTGGGAGTTGTAAAAAGTGCACCACGCTAAAATCGTCACCTTATAATGGGAGTCATAAAAGTGTACCATGTTATAATCAAGTCACCTTACAATGAATTCACAAAAAATATACCTTGATATAATCTAGGTCACCTTATAATTGGGAGTTGTAAAAAGTGCACCATGCTATAATCATCACTTTATAATGGGAATCATAAAAGTGTACCATGTTAAAATCAAGTCACCTTACAATGAATTCACAAAAAGTGCACCATAATATAATCAAGTCACCTTACAATGAATTCATTAAAAGTGTACCATGATATAATCAAGTCACCTTACAATGAATTCACAAGAAGTGTACCATAATATAATCAAGGTAACCTTATAATCGGAGTCATAAAAAGTGTACCACATTAAAAGTTAGGATATAAAGTTATGGGATTCAGGAAAAGTGTGCCACAATTTTAGCAAAGTCACCTTATAATGGTTATGAAAAGTGTCCCTGATCATAAGCAAGGTGGCCTTATAAAGGGAATGTGATTATCAAGGATGGGTCACATATATGGTATTTTGTACACAAGACTGCAAAAAAGGGTCTTTATTGATGTGAAATCACATTACAAATGACAAAGTAAATGAAGTTGCAGCATAACAAGTGGTCATAATGGGATTTATCATCACGTCAGTATTACCATGTATATTGGCTTATAAATCAAGTCACACTGCAATTAACAAAGATCCTGATCTGCAATAGCATAATGTGCATGCAGAACATGGTCTGTTTTATATGTTCTACTGATTACTCACAACAAACAGCACAGACCCAGATCTGCCAGTGCATTATGCAGAATTGGGTCTGTGCAGTTTGCAGTTGGACTCATCTATTAAGTGTTACATATAGTATGCAAGGGAGAGTATATACTTCAATGCTCTATAGTGAACAACCATGGTAGCTACAAAATCAAAGCCTTTCACTTGGTATCAACACCTTGGTTTATAATTGTTTTGTTGGGCCTATCAGTGACTTTACTATACTGACTTGGGTGGGTTTTAGCTTTACTGGTCATAGACCAGAAGAGCTTATGTTCTGGTCTGTCAACCTTCATCCAGCCATCTAATAGCCAAAGTCTATTGCTACTCACATCTAATAGCCAATGTCTATTGCTACTCACATCTAATAGCCAATGTCTATTGCTACTCGCATCTAATAGCCAATGTCTATTGCTACTTGCAGCCCCTAAATGACTTGGAGGATTGCCATGAAACTTTACACACACACATTCAGCCCATAATCTAATTCATCCTAAATGAAAATGGTGTTGCTTGGACATCGAATATGGCCACCACAGTTGGTCCTAAATGAAAGTAGTGCTGATCTGAAGTCCAGTATTGCCATCATAGGAGCCATCTTGAAATCTTGCTCTCAGTGCTCCTCGTGAAGAAAAGTCATATTGATGTGGGTTCACTAAAAGACTGCTTAAGTTGTGCAGATGATCCTAAATGAAAATGGTGGCAACAGCAGACAGCTTGAATTTTTTTAATTGTTACTCCTACATATATGGTCATATCAACATGAGGTTTTCACTAAATGACTTCTGATGAAAATGGCCTCAATATGATGCTCAGTATGGCCACTACAGCAGCCATCTTGAAAATCTTGTTGCTATTCCTTCTGAATGAAAAGTCTTATTGGCACTGGATTTTCACTAAAAACTTCTTTCAATCTCCGGGTTGATTCTAGATGAAAATGGTGCCAATCTGAAGTCCAGAATGGCCACCACATCAGCCATCTTGAAAATCTTGAATCACTTCTTCTGAATGGAAAGTCATATTGACATGGTATTTTACCAGAAGACTTATAATGGTTGTGTTAATCATAAATAACGATGGTGCTGATCTGTGAAAATCTTGTTTCTATTTAACGGGAAAGTTATTTTTACACGAGGTTTTCATCAGAAGAATTCTAATGGTGTCTGCTTGGTTTTAAATGAAAACAACTAACCCTCAATATGACCACCATAGTTACTGTCTTGAAATTATTGCTGTCTCTGCTCTTCTCAGATGAATGGTTTTGATCACATTTGAGTTTTTACCAGTACTTCTTATAATGCTCAGTTGGTCCTAAATGAAACTGGTGCCAGTCCATTATGGCAGTCTTGATAATCTCCCCTGATTTCATGCTCATTATGACAAGGTTTCAACAAAAGACTTTAAATGATGTCAGTTTTGTCTTCAATAAAAATAGTGCAAGGATGACATCAAGTATTTTAACCACAGTAAATCTAACTTGAAAAGCTTGATATTAATGAAAGCTAGAACTTGTTTTTATAAAGTACCAAACAGAATTTTACCAAATTTGACAGAAGACATCCAGGCATAATCTCATTCAAGTTTATATAAATGATGACAGTCAGTTGAAATGTGACCCAGTTAGTAAAGATAGAAAAACGAATTTGACCAGATTTGACAGAAAGTATTGTAGTTTAAAGGCCATTCAAACTGATACATTTTTTTTTGAATGCCAATCTGTCATAAAATATGGTTACTGATTTTAATTAACTGAACCCAAGTTGAGAGAAAGCATCATGTTTGGAAGTCATTTCAGTTTTTGTACATTTGATGCTGAAACTTCATCAGATATGGCTGCTGTTGCTGAAAATAGAAAATATTTTAAAAGTTGCTGAAACAGAATTTGACCTGATTTAACATAGAGCATAGTGTCATGAAATGATAACTTCTTAAAAACCACTGAACAGAATTTGACTAAATTGGCAGAAAGCTTACTAGCAGTAAGCCATTTCACATTGTTGAAATGATTCCACACCTCTTCAAATATTGCCACCATTCCTAAGAATAAAAGATCTTTCGATGATTTCTCAAAAGTCACTAAACAGGTTTTGGCAAAATGCTTAGTGGCATGAAGGTCATTACATTTTTTAATGCTGATGTTAATCTGCCATCCAGCATGGCTGCTGTTAACAAAATGTAAAACTTTTAAATGAGTTCCCAAATCAAATTTAGAGCAAAAATTGTCCAAATTTGGCAGAAGGCATCCTGGCATGAAGACCTTATAATTTTGCAAAAATACTAAAAATAAAAATTCTTGCTGATTCCTATGAAATTTGGCAGCCTTTACTAAAATAGAAAATTCTTGAAGACTTGAAAGCCGGTCAGCAAAAATTAACCAGATATCACATAAATGTCTTTTAAATTTCCCAAAATAATGCTGATCTCTTATAAAATATGGTTGCCATTACTAGAAGCAGAACATTTTATTTTGACTTGATGGTAGGTGTCAGATAGGTGATCAGTTAGACCCAGTTGAACCTATTATTGCAATAATGTTTTAACAATACAGCAAGGTTGACATTGATCCATATTGTTATTGGTTGTTTTTGTGTAAGTTTATAGTGATTCAGTTAACTTGAGTGTACTTCTTGTTTAGTCATGTTGGGATTTATGCAGTTTTTGACAGCATAAACATGCCCAGGAGTGAAAGAGAGGAAGGTTTACTTATTATGAAAATTATTTTTTCTTCAGAGATGCCAAGAGGAGAGCTGAGGATGAAGAAGATATAGACTGGGGAACTCTTAAACCAGGTATTGCATCACATTAAAACTTTGAAGCTACTTTATCTTTTATCTTAAGCCATAGTGATTGGTTAGCATGCCAGATTCATGACCAGAAGGATGCACATTTGAATCCTGCCTAGATCCTGGATGATAAAATTTTGTATGTCATTAGTAAGGATTACATAACATTTCTTTTTTGCTCTTCTGGCCATAGACCAGAAGAGCTTATGGGATGGATTTTCATCTGTTATTTAATGTCCATCCATCCATCAGCATATTGCTACTCCTCCTAAACTATATTGAGGGTTGACATGATGCTTTACACATTCATTCATCTGTTGATTATGTGATAATGGTGTTGCTTGAACATCCAATATGGCTGTCACTGAAGCCATCATGAAAATCTTTTATGGTTACACCACCAGAATGGATGGTCATATTAAAATAATTTTTTCACTGAAAGAATCTTATTATGTCTTTGGTTCTAACTTAAAATAGGGCTGGTGTGATGTCCTAGATGGCTTCCATGACAACCATTTTGAAAATATTGTTATTGCTACTCCTTCAGAGAGATTTTCCCCAGAAGGTTTCTTATGATGGCTAGTTGTTCCTGAGGAAAAATGGTGATAATCTGACCTCCAATATAGCTACTACAATAGCAATCTGGAAAATCATAATCTCCTAGAGGCTGATCATATTGATGTTGTGCTTTCATCACAAGACTTTTTCTGATGTCTGGTTAGTTCCTAATGGAAATAGTGTAGGTCTGATTTTCAATATGGCCACTCTGGCTGTCATTTTGAAAATCTTCATCTGGTTATTTCTCTAAATCAGAAAGTCATATAGAAATGGAGTTTTCACCAAAAGACTAATTATAATTGATTTCATAGTTCTGAATTCAAATGGTGCTTATCTGACATTCATTATGGTTCCATTGTGGCCATCTTGAGGTTCTTGTTATTGCTAGTATTAATTGGTTAGTAATTAGGGCTTTTATCGGAAGAATGCTTATGGTGCTTAGTTGGTTCTTTATAAAAATGATTCAGTGTTTACTCTCAATATGGCCATGATGGTGGCGATCTTGGAAATATTTTGGTCTCTTCCTCCCCCAAATGGATGGTTATGTCAACATGGGTTTTCACCAGGAAACATCTAATGATCACTGCTTTGTCCTAAATGGAATATTGCCTATCTGACAGTCAACATATCAACCACAGCAGCTAATTTGTAAAGCTTGTTATTGCTGAAGAATATCAGAGGTGGTTTCAACATTTAATAGTTAAAAGGAAGAAATGGTCTTATCTTGAAGTCCTGAAAATATATTTTGTAGAGCAAAGGAGAGATTCTCATTTTTAAAAAATAAAATTCAACTTGTTTATTTTCTTCAAAACATTAATTTCCCTGATATATTGCTAAATATTTTTATGAATAGAGTTTAGGTTCATTTACACCAGAATATAATATTTTCAGGTTCTGTTTTGAATATATTTATTTTTTGTGAGATTCAAAATATTTTACTGACATTAGATGTTATTTATTACTGAAACTGTCATTTTATGCATTGAAGGAAATATACACTTGCTTTTCTTCTCAGTATGAGACTAATGGATTATTTGCTGTTCTTTTCTTCATTTCAGAGAACAGTAGGTTTTGTGGATTATATGTTGTCTTGTTTAACTTGTTTTGTTCATTGTATCTGTTGTTTTGTTTAGATGTAGGTAGCAAAATAGCAGCTACTGTTCAACATTGCAGGTCCTCTCTGATATGTATAAAATAGTTTAAAAGTTTCTTTGCAAAACCAAATTATGGTCTATTTCTTTATGAATGGCTTACAAAAGGTGGACAAGAGGTATGATAATTCTTCTGTTCTCCTTCAAAAAAGATTAATCTTTAACAAGAAAAGTTCATGTCATGACAATTGACTTTATGTAACCACTTATTCTTTTTCTTGGATCTAAATATTTAGTTTTCTTTTTGTACCAAAAGTTTTTGCTTTATTTCTATCATATTTGACATAAAGTAATAATTATGATTTCAATAATAAGAGGGTATTGTTCAGAGTTATGGATTTATTTATTACTCCTTGAAATACATTCCATGATTAAATTAATGTTAGTGATATAAGCCTGCTGTCGCCCAAATTCAGTGATTAATTAATATCATATGGAGGAAGGGCAATAACTCTTGGCCACTACCTCCCCTTGCTGCCACTCTGTTACTAGTTTTGTGAGCATCCACCTTGGATGCGGGAGGTTGTGAGTTCGATCCCCGATTGAGTGATACCAAAGATGTACAAAAAAAGTTTAAATGCAGTATGCATCAGTATGTCGCTCAAATACTTAAATCTACATTTGTTTTTATTCATGGTCAGCCAGTAACGATTTGATATTTTACTTCAGTATTCAATAATATTGAAAAAAAGAGATATTATTTTTAAGATGGCAGAACAGGCCATGACAGTGTCATTTAGTGTAAGTTTTTGTTGAAATATTTTTTAGTATGATCTTGATGTAAAGACCTTACCCTCCTTTTTGGAATCATTATCTTTGATTGACTTTAAATAATGCCAGAATTTGAATATTTAACTGTAAGAAATATAATCAGGTGTGAGCAAAATTTGGGAACAAAAGAAATATTTTATTTACAGGATTTTTAAGGCTCTAGGTAATAAGCATATTCTTGAACAGGTTTAACTGTTTGATTTGGATTTTTATTACCTTTTCAGCAGTGGGAGATCTGTTCATCTTAATGGCAACTTTTTTTCCAAACAAGAACATTTTTTTTAAAATTAAAAGTTGTAAGAATGCGTTTTTAAATCATAATTGCAGGATGTTCAATGTATTGCAAAATATATACATGATGTGTCAGAGAGGACCATGCATGACTTGTGCGAAAAAATGTAAATCAAGCATCATATATAGGTTGTTCTTGTCGGCCTGCGCAGAGATAAATGTATTCAAGTATATGTATTTAGTTTCTTGCATAGCTGTTAAGAGTTCATGTCATGCCCAAAATGAGTGATTGGTTTTAATGTCACACATGTATCAAGCGTAGTCGCATACTTGTATATATACATCAGGCGCCTGATGCAGCTCTGGTTTGTTTGGCAGCGATAGCAGTGGCGCTAAAAGCAGCATTAGCAAAAGTATGGGTTCATCTAGAAAGTTTGTCTCTTTTTGGCAAATTTCATGGATAAAATTATATTCCTGACCAAAAGTCAACATTGAAAATATTCTACCTTTTTGGTGTGCTTGTGGCTTAGGGGATGGGGGAAGTCATGCGCCCATGTGTATATTTTTTATTTATGGAACTTTTGGCATAGCCATGGCTACCATGTTGGCCCAGGTTCCAGCTTGCTAGTACAATTCATTTTCCATTTCCTATATTTGGATGAACCCATGCTAAATAGCTTGAAAAATTTTCCAGTGCATAATCAGATTCTATCTTGGAAAATGGAAAGATTATAACATATTTTAAAAAAGAAGCAATCAGACTTGTAAATCAAAAAGAAAAATGTTAAACAATATTTTGATATGAATAAAACTTACTTCAGTTGGTGAGGAGAGGGAGAAAAAGTGTTGGTGATTATTTTCCATAAAGCCTTCAGCCTCACATGTATGCATAGCATGTAACTCTGTCATTGGTGGAAACAGCGCTCTTCAAAAGAAGTATCCTATATAAACAAGCCACCCACATGAGGTATTTCATAGTAATTCTGGCACTGTTGCAGAGTGGCAAGTTCAATTATAGGTGTGTATTTGGTATTGAGGTGATGTTGTGACCAGCTTAGGACATAGTCCAGGCAATGTAAGTTATTTGTCATTCTCTTTGCAATGGTTACTGAAGAGGATTACCTTCAGGCCGACTCAGAATTTTTGGGCCTGAGGATATTGCAGCCTTTTGTAAAGTTGAGGCAAGTTCCTCAAAAGAGAGAGGAGTTAAGAAGCCACAAAAACAGAAAAATAAAGAGAAAAAATTCAAGTCTGCTGTGTATTATTTGATGAAAGACCTTGGTTGCTATGCTTTGATTTGCTGGGTACTATTCAGTGACTGACCTTAGTTGTTGTTGCTCTGATCTGCTGTGTATTATTTAATAACAGACCTTAGTTAATGTTGCCCAGATCTGCTGTGTACTTTTAATGACAGACCTTAGTTGATGGCCAGATCTGCTGTGTACTTTTAATGACAGACCGTAGTTGATGTTGCTCAGATCTGCTGTGTATTATTCAGTAACACACCTTAGTTGATGTTGCACAGATCTGCTGTGTATTAGTGATGACATATCTTTGTCTATGCTCATTGTGATAGGGCGTTCATTATGTATATGTGTGTGTGTATGTATATATATATATATATATATATATATATATATATATATATATATATATATATATATATATATATATATATATATATGCAAATAAGATTAGCATTCAGATAAATTTAGAATATTCATGAATTAATTATTTTTAAGTTTCAAGAAATCTTTTCATGCCATGAATTTTCTTTGAAAGCACTGGAAAGTTGCACAATATGCATATAGATGTAAGCAGGTTTAAATTGACATTGCATATCATATATCTATATATATCTGTAGCTGAGTACTGTTTTGTACTTTTTTCTTAAATGTCATTTTATTTGATTTAGAAAACATTGAACAATGTTTCTTCTCCGAATGATATGTCAGTCTTAAATTGCATGTATTATATTTTGTCATTCATCTTGTTAACATTTGCTTCACTGGCCTATAATTTTGCAGTGATTAGATATAGTTTAAAATTTTTTTATTATCCTTGTCCAGAGAATCAGATCTGAATAGGTGAAGATGCTTTAAGGAACTTTACCCAACTGTTTATTATGATTAGACAGTGTGTTACATACCATGGTCCTGTCTTGTCTTTGAGTCAAGGTTGCAACAAGAGGAAATGTAATTATATGACTTGTGTATTGAAGTTGTGTTGGACGTTTATCATGACCAGATGGTGTATTTCATACCATGGCCAGGCCTACTGCTTCAATATCAATATTTCTATAAGGAAAATTGTAATCAGATGACTTGTATCCTTGTCTGGAGAGTAATATTGAAGACATTTTAATGAAGCTTTGCCCACATATACAACAGCCTTGACCCATGCCTCAAGGTCAAGGTCAAGGTCATATCAAATGATTATGTAATTCAGTGACTTGTATTCTTGTATGGAGAATGTCTTTTGAGCCACTGAGGAGGATGTAATGAAATTGCCAAAATGTATATCATGACCAGTTGGTGTAAAGGATACAATGACTCTGTTCCCTCTCTCAAAACAAGGACACAGCGAAAGAAAATGTAATTGTTTGACTTGTATCCATGTCTGGAGTACAATTTTTGAAATAAGATATTGTAATGAAACATTCTCTAAACTATATATCATGACAAGATGGTGTTTCACATACCCTAGCCATGGTGCATATCTTGGTCAAGGTCATGGCAAAAACAAAAACTAGTTATGTGCTTTGTATCCTTGTCTGGACTGTAACCTTTGAACTAATGAAGACATTTTAATAAAACTTTCATGAGTTAGATATGATTAAGCAGTGTCAAATACTATAGCCATTACTCCATTTCTCAAGGTCAAGGTCAAGGTCACAGCAATGGAAAGTATTCTTTGACTTATATTGTTGTAAACATAATAAGATTTGAATCACTAAGATATATTATTGAAACTCAAGTAGTTTGTGTGTAGATGGTATGTCATATACCACAACTATGCACTCCCTGCCCCAAGATAAAGGTCACAGCAAGTGAAAATGTATTTCTAACTTGTGTCTTTGTCCAGGGTATAACCTTGAAACCACTGAGGAAATTTGTAAATATGCTTAGACAGCATGTCAAATACCATAACTGGATATCCCATGTTAAGTTCAAGGTCATGGCAAATACAAATATAAATATGGACCAGAATCACTGTATGACTTTGCCTTTTTTTGACCAATTGAAATATTTTAATGAAACCTTATACTGTAGTATGGGCATGTGCCATTTTTCAATACTAAGCACATCTTCTTGCCTCAAATTGATGATGATGTATCATGTAGGCACACACTGCAGATAGGGACTTAATGGGAAAAAAATGTATCTTTTTATAATCTTGTTTCACTAACAGACATATATTGTTGGCAAATGTTTCGTCAGATGTATCAACAACAAAGACTCATTATCTACCTGGCTATGTTTTATTCTAAGTTAATACCTGTAGAAAGACATTATGTAATGGACTAATGCTGCTGTATCAGAATTATCACCAACTTAGAGACATTATGTAGCTGGTAAACATTATGTTACAAGTATCACCAAATGAGATATTATGTAGCAGGCAAATGTTATACTATAAGTATCACCAAATGAGATACATTATGTAGCAGGCAAATGTTATATTACAAGTATTACCAAATGAGATACATTATATAGCAGGCAAATGTTATACTTCAAGTATCACCAAATGAGAGATATTATTTTGCAGGCAAATGTTATACTACAAGTAAAACCAAGTGAGATACATTATGTAGCAGGCAAATGTTATATTGGAATTAACACAAATACAGAGGCATTATGTTATATTAGAAGTTTCACCAACAGAGAGACATAATGCTATAAAATGAGATATCACCAACTGTCAATAACATTTAAGCAATGATTAAACTAATTTCTGAACAAATTTTAAGTAGCTAACATTATGTGATGATATTATACAGTTTTATCTTGTTATATTGCACTTTATTGCAACACAATTCTGGAGATGAAGTGGTATGCAATGTACATTATATCCAAAATTAAGCCAACTTATTTGAATTAGTTTATGAAGTGTATGGGTTGAAAGAAAACAACATGAAAGTTAGTATTGTATCTTTATTCCTTTTTAAAACATCGTTTCACAATATTCACTATGCTGTGGTTTGATACACAATATGAGAAGCAGTTATGCTAAAAGTTGTGTCACCAGTGTATTCACCATTTCTTTAGCATCATGAAATTTAAAATGATGTATCACCAAAGAGTGAATAGATGGGCTTAAGGATGTTACTTTAGTGAAATGCTTTGGCTGATGGTTGTTTAACATTCCTCACTTTTGGTAATGAATCATTATATTGCAGTTTAATAACACTTAGTGCTTGAAATATATCAATTTTCATTATGTATGTAATAATGTAGCATACAAGCACATATTAATTTTCATTATTTACCATTATGATACTACCACACATTTATATTTGACCTATCAGTAATTCATTAGAGTTTTATGTTATATCTCAACAGTTATCATGCCAGACTTGCAACCAAGAGTTCTGGTTTTAATCCTACAATCAGACAAGTCTGGTACAGCTACTGTGATGTGTCATTAGGCAAGACACTTCACTCCAAATGACTTGGCACTAAATAAACTAGTTGTGTTGCTGTGGCATTGAACACAATATCAAACAACAACAACTTTCTGTAATCTGTGTTTATAAACTCCCTTTTAATTATAAAGATCTTTAATTAAAGAGTGAATTTTGCTTTTCTAGAGGGAAGTATTTTTATGCTCTGGTGTCTATAACACATGGCCCAGTGTGTGTGTATACACACACACACACACACACACACACACACACACACACAAGTGCACTCAATACTGAGCAGTTTCTGCCTTGGTGCCCATTAAACTTTAATGTCATGCATATATCCAAAGTGCTCAGTACTGAGCAGTTTCTGCCTTGGTGCTCATTAAACTTTAATGTCATGCATATATCCAAAGTGCTCAGTACTGAGCAGTTTCTGCCTTGGTTCCCATTAAACTTTAATGTCATGCATATAACCAAAGTACTCAGTACTGAGCGGTTTCTGCCTTGGTGCTCATTAAACTTTAATGTCATGCATATATCAGAAGTGCTCAGTATTAAGCAGTTTCTATTTTGGTGCTCATTAAACTGCAATATCAGAATATTCAGATAGTTTGTAGATGTGCTTGATTTGATAGTGAACATATCTGTATACATTTGCAGTTCTTTATGTAAACAATAATTGTCAAACTTAACTACTTAAAATTAATTTAATCATTTTTTGAGAAAAAATTATGCTACAGGTACATAAATGTGGAAAAGAAAGGAAACAAAACACAAAGAGTTAATTTAAATATACTTAACAAAGAATTTAATCAGATCTTTTATCTTTTAAATTGGAGAGCATTAAGTTACATTTTCAGTGTAGAATCATTTATGATTCTCCTAATTAACACAAAAGTAAGTCAAATACTCAAAGCCCTTTGAGTGCCATTGATTACTTCATAAATGAAGATTTTTAACAAATAAAATTATATTTTTTTTTCACATTTTAAACATTTTTTTGTCAACCTTTGAAATGCTTTCTTTATCTAGTAATTACTGTATATAACCATGAGTTATGATAAAAACAACTTGGGGAAAGTGTTTTCATTACACTGAATGCATACTGATACATTTTGTTCCAAGCAGCTAATGTTTGAAGCCATATATTAAAACCTGGATGAGAGGAGGACAGATTTCAATTTATAACAGTTCACCATTAAGGATGCATACAGAAATTTGTGTATAGTATTTCTAAAGATACCAACAAAAGCCCAATAATTTAGTACAAACCACTATAGTGCAGTCCTACATTGGAATTATATGAGGGTAATTGGAAATGTTCTAAATCTTTTGTTATAACCTTTTTGTTTCTTGGAACCAGTCAGTAAATTTCATGCCGATCAATAGACAAAATGGTCTATAAAATGATCTGCAGCTTCATGTACAGCACACTGAACACTTGCACATGTATGCTTGTGATGTAACATAGGAAAAATGAAGTTGAAATGTCAGAGAAGAACAAACAATTCTGCAAATGAATGGAAGAGCATAAGTGTTATTTTGGTACGCCCTAATTGATATCAAGACTGACTAGGACAAAGTTTGCGGATGTATTTCTCTATCATATTCTACAATTTTGAGGTGGTTTCTTTGTTTTTAAAGATGGTCACAAATCCTTGGAAGTTGACCCACATAAGAAAAGACATCTGTCTATGATGGGTGAGTGGAAAGTGGGTACATGTATTATGAAGAGGACAGTTGATGAAGATGCTTCGTACAGTGGAAAATATTTGTGTTATCACGGGCATTAACTGGTCAGCTGTTTTTAATTTTGAAGAATGGTTTAAAGCTCGGTAAGGTGAAGATGAGTTCATTTGTTGATGGCTGATCAAAAATGGACTTGGGTTCAAATCATCCAAACAGCTACACACCAGATATGAAAAGAGTGTCAAGAGATGTTTTAATGAGATTTTTGCAGGTGAAAATAAATGGATTTACTTTTCTTATATATCAGCTATAGAGAAAATAGAATCCAAAAATATTATTTGATACCAGATAATGTCAGGAGAGTTTTATATACATTATTTTTAATGGTACATGCCTGGTTTTCCATGTACTCGTACCTACATGTATCTCTGCTGTGACACTGGACATTTATTTGCTTCCAGACTGTTGCCATTAGATGCAGAGCACTAGTGAACAACCCATTCACACTCTGGTACCCAGGGTATCCATCTACTCCACAACAATTCACTCTGGTACCCTGAGTATCCATCTACTCCACAACAATTCACTCTGGTACCCAGGGTGTCCATCTACTCCACAACAATTCACTCTGGTAACCAGGGTATCCATCTACTCCACAACAATGCATTCTGGTAACCATGGTATCCATCTACTTCACAACATTGCACTCTGGTACCCAGGGTATCCATCTACTCCACAACAATTCACTCTGGTAACCAGGGTATCCATCTACTCCACAACAAAGCATTCTGGCAACCAGAGTATCCATCTACTTCACAACAATGCACTCTGGTAACCAGGGAATCCATCTTCTCTACAGCTGTGCACTCTGGTACCTAGGATGTCAGTCTACTTCACAACAATGCACTGGTGCACAGTTATGATATTCTCACAGCCTTCCTGAAGGTGAATAGCATCCAAACTTTTCCAGATCCTCCATACATCCCTAATTTATCTATAAGGATTTTTCTGAATTCTGTAATCAAAGATTCACATAGAGACTGACAATTTGAAAGCTGTCATATTGTTGGAGGTACAGTTTTCCAATATATGATCAACATACCAAGAAGTGAATTCAAAACGGCATTTTATGATTGGATATTCTAACGGAGAAAGTGTTCTAGAGCTGCATGTGGAGTACTTTGAGGAGATGCACTGATATACTGTTCACTAATAAAGAACTTTGTCATACAGTGCAATAATGTTCAGAACTTTTAAAAGACCTTTTCTGTATACAGCATCAACCTGGTAATTGCAGATTATGGTCTACTAGGCTTGCAGTGTGTCAGTACCCAAATATTTTCTTCATTTTTTGCATGAATATTTAGTTCTGATTTCAGAAAGAAAGATTCTTAGGCTTGATTTGAATGACCACAAGGACCCTGCAGATATTTTTTGGCATTGCAAGGTTGCTGTGTGAAACTGACACTCATGAGTGTCATTGCAATAAATGTCACATAGTTTAGAACATTGCATGAGATTCTTGAATGAAAAACATCATTAGTATGAACTGCTTTTAAAAGATATATTCAGTTTTATTGCCACCTTTTCTTGGCACAAAAAGATCTCTGACCAAGGAGTTTATAAACGTGAAGTTATCTTTTCTTGAAGGAAGCAAGAAAATCCTTTTGTTTTAAAAATGCATTTGCTGTTTCCATGCCAAAAGTGTTGATAAAAGCAATGCGAATGCTACAGCGTTACTGCGCTTCTCAGACCTTACTGTTTATGCTATGCCATTAATTGAGGCAGTGCAACGCGGGCAGTGTGACAATGGCAATTTTGGGTTTTGCAAGCGCTGCATAGTTGTAGATTTAAAACTAATAATTGGTACATGTGGTTCAATTACAGGAAGTAAAGAAGCACAACAACTAAGCCCAGGCTTGAGAAAAACAAGTGGTCAGTCTAAGTAGACTTCTTGAGATTGTTTTGGACTTGTTAACAAAAGTAGTTTAGTCTTTTACTGCTGTGTTTTCAAGTTTATCCCAACATATAGAAGAGATTGAAGTGTTTGAAATTATGATAAGACAATTAGCTTTTGTATCTAGATGTTTGCTTTATTTCAGCTTTGCATTTATTGGTTATTTATCTGGTAAAGAAGAAATATTTCTAAATATGAGTTGTGTTAATTTTTTATGCTAGTTATGGTACTGCCAGGCTTTCTACTGAATAGACAGACCTATTGCTATGACTGTTAAGCAGTTCCTCTATCATGTAAAAAGGCATCAAATATATTAAAGCTGCGATGAAGCTTTGTTTCAGTTTGAATTAGGTTAAATCAACAATATAACTTGTAAGCTGATACCTTGAAAGCAATTTTATTATGTATAATTTAGGGTTTCATGGTTTTTAAATATAAAAATTTGAGACCGGAAGTTTATGTTTGACCACAGTTTATATACCTAGTATATTGTTAAAGAAAACAAAGAATACAATATTGCATGGGAGATAAATTCATATGATTATATCTTGATTGTCTCCCTTTTAATAACTCGGCTTTCAAGTGTATTTACATTAATTTTTTATTAGCTTATACAAAGTAGATGAGGGCTGTTTTAATATTTCTCATATAAAGCTTATACACATGTTACCATTACTATTGTGTCTGAAGCATTGTTTTATCCTTTGTGCTGTGCAGAACTTTTATAACATCTACCTCATGGGGTGGGGCAAGGGGGCTGACTTTGTACATACATGAACATTATTTGCATTTTAGGTTTATTTCACAGGTTCACTTCATGCCCAGACCTGATTAAGTTAAATTTTGATCCATAATTTTTTATTAAAAAATATGATTAGAAATATCATAGACGGAAATAAGAAGTATCCATGATGATTGACTATTAGTGGTTAGTGCTTATATTAACAAGAAATTTTGCAATGATTTGTGGAAAATACTAAGTTTATATACTTTGCAGATAAGTAATTTGTACTTTTCCACTAGTTTCCCAGCTTTCCTTTTCTGCCTTCTATCATTTTTGTTAAAGTCAAATAAAAGCCAACTGAAGGATTATTGACCACTTTTGCCTTTTGTTTGTTGTGAATTTACCCAAATTTTCCCTTGCATTGACATCTTGCTTTAATCATCCACTTGTTTATCCCATTAACCTCATGAGTATGTATATATTTATATATATATCTATATTTTATGTTAAATATGTATTGTTGATTTTCTATTATATTTTAAGAAAAAAAGTACATAATGTCTACTGAATTTCATTCTTTGTGTCAGGCCAATCAATCTCGTATGCTAAATCGTGCAGTCCAAATCTATCTCTTCACATTTGTAAGAGATTCTATTCAACACTTCTATTTAACACTTTCAAACCAAATAACTACAAACAATATATTTTACTATTGAATACTTTCTGTTACTTTACACTACCATTAACAATGGGGTTCATTGTTTGTCCAGTGGAATTACATAAATTGTGAACATAAAAACACCCATTTGATTGTTTTTTGCTTTAACCTCAAAATGTATAAGGGCTGGATATAAAATAATTGTGGCAAATAAATTCTATATTTCCAGTTGACAAAGGTCGCCGACTGTCTCAGATTGAAATGACTAAGATGCAGCTGAAGAAAGTAGAAGGTGGAAGTGAAAGTGATGAAGACAAGGTATAATGATGAATTGAAGCATACAGTTGTTTTCTTTTACAGAGTATTATTTTCCATTTCCTGTCATAAGAAAGGTATTTATAGAATGTGTACGAATAAATTCAACTTACTGAAATAGTTTGAGTATAAATCAAAATTAATTTCTTGATTTGTCTGAATCATAAATTTTCTAATCTTTATTTTTAAAAATTGGAAAAAAATAGTATTTCAGAATATATAGTTTCTTTTGTGCACTGTTTTTTGCATGTTTTACTGTTTTTATGTTAATTTGGGGGTGGAGCAAAATTGCAGATATTGAATATAAAAACTGCTCCTAATTGATAGAAAGGTAAAGGACTCTATGAAAAGATTTTCTTAATCATTAGTTACATTTAAATGAATATATTATTGTAAAAAGAAGACATGTTTAGTCTTCTTACAATATGTGCATAATTCACTTCAGAATGAATTAAAACTATTTACTGACTATAGTTAGGTTTTGTCAGTATAGAAAGAAAACAATCTGTCTACTCCTGAAATTTTGAACAGATAGGTAGGGTGAAAACATAACCAGGTACATACATTTTTTAGGACGCTCACTTTTGCAAAATTTGTAGCCCAGTAATGAGAATGTATCTCACTTCATTCATATCCAAAGTTTTTCAGTCATTATTTTTATTTTGTGTTATTTTAATTTACTAATGACTTTTATTTTCAGCCTAAAATTTGTGTTTTTTTGCAACTTTTTCATCTTCAGTTGGAGTGAATTTATTTTAAGATTATCATTTATTTGGATGGGGCAGAGAAAATCCTTGACCAGCATTTATTGAACATGGATGGAAAAATTCATGGTCCAGCAGTCAAGAGCTGGTTGAAAATTTATTTAATTTAATAAAATTGGATCAGATATGGATTTTTAAAAATGATTTCTCATAAAAATCTTTAGATCTGATTAAGTAGAAAATTCTCTAGGATTTTTCCATCTCTGTTTGGGCTATTACTGAAGATAATTTTGAAATAGTTATCATTACAATTCACTATATACAGCAGGTAATTTAGATGGGACTTGGATTGAGATCCTGAAATTCCTGGACTATGACAGATCCTTAAATCCCTGTATTTGCCAGTCATGTCTGGTAGATCAAAGGTTTCTACTAGCACATACTTTGAACAATTGGAAATCATTCATAGAAGTTTTCAAATATCATTATCTCAATTTGTCTTTAATTTGTTTATTAATTAAGCTGTAAGATAAACACCATAATAGAGTAAAATTCTGATGTCATGAGATATAGTTTACAGATTGTTTCTTTGTAGGACAATTACTATGATGTTACCAACTAAACTTATTTCAAAGGTGACTAAGTCTAGTTTACACATTGGACAGTCAGCAAAGGTGTCCAGACGTAGCTTGTTTGACCATTATGTGTTTGCATTTATTTAAAGACATTATAGCAGTAAAATATGAGACAAAAGAAATGTGAAACCTCATATCCTGGACATGTAAAAAAAAATCTTTAATTGAAGAATTGCACCAGGTTCTGTACTTTAGACATTATATCAGTTCATCATTCCATGTGGTTTGTATGGTGTTTCAGCACATGATACCTTTTAAACAAAAAATGTTAAACCTCGGCCCACATCATCCAAGTCTTCCTTGGGGCTGTGATCAATGAAAACTTCACCGTTCAACTTTAAAAGATATGCCAGAGAATGGTTGTCCATTACTATTTAAAAACTGTAGAGGGGAATAAAATAATGTTGTTGGCTGAAATTTAGTAGCATAGTTTTCTCAATTTCCCGAATTAATTAGTGTGATAGGAAACCAGTTAATCATGGATAGACAATACTTATAGCAGCATCATATCAAGAACTGTTAGGTTCACATTTTCCAGTATATTTAATGATTTATTTTAATGTTTTCTTCTTTGGCCTGACTTATTATATATCATTTAAATGTTTTTATATTAAATTTCACAAATATATGTGCCCCCTCATTAATTTTAGGAAAAAAATTGTCCCCAAGAGCCATTATAATTTCAGGACCAGCTTCATATATCTTGTGATCTTTGCTTTCTTTCTACCATCTATGTGTATTGTCTTTTCATGACTTTGCTGATATTTATAGCAGTGCTCAGATTTTTTGTCAGCAGTCTAACATAATTTTTCACAGTTTTGGTGGGCAGAATTAGTATCTAAGCTGGAATGGGATTCTGAGCAGAAATCAGCAAATGATTTTTTCAGCTTTAAGGTAAATTTGTATGGAATAGCTTCAACAAAAGTCTAAATCTAGCACTTAGTTTTGCAGTACCAAAGACAAACATATTCCTGCACAGGTGATTATTAAAACTTTATGATATATTTTTTGGAGCAACTTGACTAATGTTGAGTATAGAGAGACAATGAATATCAACTTTCAAAAATACCATCTTTATTGACAGCTTATGCATTTGGTAAAATATAAACTACAGCCAGTATTAGTTAATTTTTTACTCATGAAGTACAGAGAACTTATAGGTTATCACTGTAGATATACATAGAATGGTATAATCATATGCAGCACCAGATGATCCAAGTTATCAAATTTTCAAAAGCATTTTAATCATGTAGTATTTTTAAAAATTTTTTATTTAAGCCCTATATTCAGAGTACCATGTATACTCCCTTATGAAATGAGTCCAACTGCAAACTGAAAGAGCATTATGCATTGGCAGATATTGGTATGCAGTTTTGGGGTTTTTTTTAGGAGTAATCAATAGAACAAAAAGCCTATACCCTGATACGCAGCATGTTATTCTATAGCAGATCAGGATCTTTGTTGTTTTCAGTTTGAATCGACTTATAAGCGAGTGCATATAGTACTTTATGTTCAGGCAGATAATGACACTAGAAACACTATTGAGTAACATGATATCTGTTATGTGCTTTAGAGTCAAACCATCCCTTTTTGTGATGTCCAGCTCTAATACCATGGAACATGTCCATCCCTCCGTGGCGCTGAAATCTACACTACTCCACTTGTTCAATTTGTATTACCCTTGCTTCTCTTCATATTGTATCTTTTCTGCTGACAAGCACAAAGCCATACATGAACATTGCATTGTACCCGTGTATGAGATATGTTATTGTTGTGCCAATCATTTGGTTGTCTTGTGTTCCTCATAAATCATTATTATTCTTTTTGGTTTGCCCCACACGGGCTTATCCTTTTTGTGCACATTTCTGTCTTGGATAAACAACAGTGTTTCATTTCTTTCTTTTTTTCTAAATATTCTTTCACCTCACTGTCTCAAAGATTATGCATTCTTTCAGATACTCATAGCACTGTCATGCCTAAATTTTGATTTCCAAGTGCACACCATGGTTCTTTTCACACTAAATGTATCTTCTATATAGCGTCGTCCAGCATAAATCTTGAGTCCCTAGTGAACACCATGGTTCCTTTCTCGCTCAGTGTATCTTCTATATAACGTAGTCCAGCATAAATCTTTAGTCCCTAGTGAACACCATGGTTCTTTTCACACTAAATGTATCTTCTATATAACGTAGTCCAGCATAAATCTTGAGTCCCTAGTGAACACCATGGTTCCTTTCACACTAAATGTATCTTCTATATAACGTCATCCAGCATAAATCTTGAGTCCCTAGTGAACACCATGGTTCTTTTCACACTAAATGTATCTTCTATATAACTTAGTCCAGCATAAATCTTGAGTCCTTAGTGAACACCATGGTTCCTTTCACACTAAATGTATCTTCTATATAACGTCATCCAGCATAAATCTTTAGTCCCTAGTGAACACCATGGTTCCTTTCACACTAAATGTATCTTCTATATAACGTCATCCAGCATAAATCTTTAGTCCCTAGTGAACACCATGGTTCTTTTCACACTAAATGTATCTTCTATATAACGTAGTCCAGCATAAATCTTTAGTCCCTAGTGAACACCATGGTTCTTTTCACACTAAATGTATCTTCTATATAACGTAGTCCAGCATAAATCTTGAGTCCCTAGTGAACACCATGGTTCCTTTCACACTAAATGTATCTTCTATATAACTTAGTCCAGCATAAATCTTGAGTCCCTAGTGAACACCATGGTTCCTTTCACACTAAATGTATCTTCTATATAACGTCATCCAGCATAAATCTTTAGTCCCTAGTGAACACCATGGTTCTTTTCACACTAAATGTATCTTCTATATAGCGTCGTCCAGCATAAATCTTGAGTCCCTAGTGCACACCATGGTTCTTTTCACACTAAATGTATCTTCTATATAACGTAGTCCAGCATAAATCTTGAGTCCCTAGTGCACACCATGGTTCCTTTCAGTGTATCTTCTGTATTAGAAAAGTACAAAATTGTTATGTTATTGTATAGAGTTCCTTTATCGCATGTTCCAAGTGTTAATGCAAGACTCTATGTTTTCAAAGGATATGCATAAATACCTGTGTTCAGATTCCTGAATACTTGTGTTAAAATACCCAAATACCTGTCTTAAGATATTTGTATACCTGTCTTGAGATACCTGTATAACTGTTTTGAGATACCCATATATCTGTCTTCAGATACTAGAATACCTGTCTAAAGATAACTGGTGTGTGCATTATACTTACACAAGCCATCACCCATTTCACCAATTTTTTTTGTTCCTTCTATGTATTCAGACTATGGAGATAAACTGTTCCAGATTTCTGTATTCTCTTTAATGAGCCTCTTACAGACAAGAGGCAAAAAAAAATAATAAAAATTATTTTCTATTAGAAACATTTAAGAACTTCCCAAGAAATTCTAAAGCTGTTATGAGCCATTGGGGCCAAAAATTCACATAAAACAACTTTTTTTTATTGGGAGAGAGCCTCAGAATTGTTTTGTGCTGGGGTGGGGGGCAGAATTGTTTCCTGGGGAAGGGGCAGAATTGTTTGCTACACAGTTTACTTTGCTTCACAAAGCCATATTCTTTGCTACACAAAATATACCAAAATCTACGTTGCTACTAAATGTACTGAAACTTGTATTAAAGTTGTAGGAATAATTCAGTTTAATTTAACTTTGATAAAGAGGAAAAATAAAAAGTGTCCAGAATCTCTTGTTTCCCATAAGAAACTCAGAATAGTATCCTAATGTTCCATTTCTATCAAAGCACATATATATTGTTCCATTAGCACTTCTATCAGTGCATATAGAAACTGGCCTAGTTAGGAATTCCATTAGTGCACATGCTATCCTAATTAGCAATTCCATTAGTGAATATGGATACTGTCCCATTATCACTTCAGTCAGTGCATACGGATACTGTCCCATTATCACTTCAGTCAGTGCATACGGATACTGTCCCATTATCACTTCAGTCAGTGCATATGGATACTGTCCCATTATCACTTCAGTCAGTGCATTTGGATACTGTCCCATTAGCACTTCAGTCAGTGCATATGGATACTGTCCCATTAGCACTTCAATCAGTGCATATGGATAACCCACTGGCACTTCAATCAGTGCACATGGATACTGTACCATTATTGATTACATCAATGGACATGAATACTCTCTGATTCTGTCATACTCTCAACAATGCACATCGGTGCTGACCTCTTACACCCCCCATTGTGCATGGACTCTGTCCATTTTTTATGATCCCATCAGCGGATATTAGTGTTGTTCTTTTTACACTTTCATTTATGTGCATGGACACTCATTTTCTTATGATCCCATCAGTGGACATCGATGTTGTTCTTTGTACACTTCAATTAATGTGCATGGAGAATGTCCCATTTTATTATAATCCCACCATTCACATCGGTGCTGTCCCATTTACACTTCCACTAATGTGCATGGAAGGTGTCTGATTTATTAACGGTCCAAGCAATACCCATGAATGCTCTCCTATTTAAGTGCATATACCCAGCCTATCAAATCATTGATACTGTGTCATTTCTTATGTCTTCCCTATGTCACTTTTCATGTTTTGAGTTCCCAAACAGATGGATAGTTGTTTATTGGACACATATGTAAACTATAAATCTTACTGTTCATGCACATACCACTTTGCAATTTTACAAATTTTAGTGTATTTTCCTTTCTGCAGAGAAATTACAGGTTTTATACAGAAAATGTATTTTTTTTGGAATATGCTTTTTAATGTTGGATGTCATTTTGATGATATCATTATGGAAATATTGTTACAAAATTGTTCTATTCTCAAAATTGCATGTAACAACCCCAAAAATTTAACATTAACAGGACTTGATTATTTGCAAAAAAGATATTGCCTTCATCAAAATTTCTCTTTTTTGAAGCTTTTAAAAAACATCTTATCTCTTGAAATAGTTGTGACATTGTAGATGGAGCAATCTTGATGAAGTTAAATAAGTTACATGATTAATAAGTTTTCTTAATTCAGAGAGTGAGAATGTTTATATAATGAAATATTATCAATTTTATCTGTATGTTAATTTATTTATGTATTCATTTATTGACTGTGTTATGATATTAACCATTTTATTTCAGTATTTTCATATTTTTCACTTTATTTCAGTATTTTCATATTTGCAATTTTGTTTAGTATGTCCTAACATATTCTTGAATTTTTCTTCATTTTCTTTAGTTTTCTTTCCCTGTAGATGCCTTCAGTGTTTATTTTCATTGAAGGTATCTCATGAAGGTGTGTGAATATTGAGTTATTTTCACTGCAGAAGTCTACATTTACCAAGATAGGTAAACAGAATCAGAATAAATTAAAGTCAGTCCATTCCTCCATGACCCATGATTGTACCCCCTATAACATGGGCCCCTATGGAAGGAGTGTAGACCCAAATGTGCGGTCACATATTGTACTGAAAGATCATGGTCTGTGTAGTTTCTTGGATTGCAGGAAATAGTAAGGCACAGATATATTCAGTTTGGATGGTATTTCAATCATTACAATGTAATGTACTTGAAATCCATATAAGGGAGTACGCCTGTTTGACCAGATTGGCAAACTGACAGTGGTGCAGCACTAAATTATTGTCTCATATCATTGTAGGCAGGGTGTGTGGACTTTTTTGTTACAGAAGTTCCAGTAGGCTAAGAAGGTATTAATTGCAGAATAATTCAAGAGCAAATTGTTAAATTGTAATTTTTGTACATGCCAATAAGGTTGATATGTGTGCATGCATATTTATGAGTCCATGTGATACCAGTATATGTTTCATTGTCTTATGCAGTATGATTCTTAAGGTAATTAAATAACATATTTTTGGGAATAAATTTCAATATGAGGTTTTAGGCATGCAAGTTTTACTTACCTTTGATATACATGCATGTTCAACAAGTGAGGGCACTTGTAATAAAACTAAACTGTCCAGTCTGGGTTGTAAGCAAGTCTGAATGATACTGTTTATGATCATTAGAACTTAAAAAAAGGCCATGTACTCTTGACAACAGCAGTAGTCCTACTAAACCAAAATTCCACACCTACTTAACAATCAATAATCCTACTAAAACAAAATCCCACACTTAACAATCAATAATCCTATTAAAACAAAATCCCACACATGCCTAACAATTACAGTAGTATTTCTGCCTTAAATAGCAAACCTTATCCATTTCTCCTTCCTCTGCCATTTAATTTGTTTTAGTTTTTCTTTCTGAATCAAACAATGAATTAAAACCTTCCAACTTGTTTTGGTATACAAATCTAAGATAGCCTTTTCCATTTAGAGGTATGAAATGTATTGTTTATTATCTTATTTAACCTTGGCCTTGGTGTATGAACTTTCCTTGTCTTAAGCCCAGGGGTACTAAATTAAAATGATAATATTAAAATGTACTCAAAGAGAGGTTTAAGCAAAGTTCACAAAAGAAATCAAATTTGATCAAGAGTGAATTGGTTCAGCCAAGTTGGATCTTTACCCATGTAAAAGTGCAATGTCCAATAACCTTAATAAAAGGAAAAAAAAATTTGGAGAGTGCAAAAAGTTTCAGAAACTTAATAAAACTTCTTATTAGCAACTGCTCAGGAAGGTGATGGACCTATTGTGGCATAAAAATACAAAAACAACAAAATGGTACCTTTATTAAGTGAACTTGCCCTTTAATGACATTTATTAATACTATTATTATTATTATTATTATTATTATTATTATTAGTATTATTTTTTTTAATCTTTAGCAGTAGGCTTTCTCTTTATGTAATTTATCTCTTTTATCACTCCACCCCTGTTGGTATCTGATAGAAATGCTTATTGTAATAATACTGTCTGTATTCGTTTATAAAACGAGTCCAACTGCAAATTGCACAGACACAGATCTGCCATTGCATAATGTGCCAACAGATCAGGGTCTGTGCAGTCTGTTAGGAGTAATCTAAACATATAAGATAGACCCAGATCTCCAGGTGCATTATGCTATGGCAGATAAGGATCTTTTTATTGTTTGAAGTTTGACTCGACTTATAAGTAAGTATATATGGTATTAGACTTGATTTTAAATATAACAGAGTGACCACATTCATGTTAAGGGTAGTTTTCCAAATTTTAACATTCTGAGGTTAGTAAATGTCCTATCAAAGAGCATACAAAAAATTTTGATAAACTTTTACACATTTTTTTCTTACTGATTTCCATCATTTACATAACATGAATAAAAACATCTGTTTATTTATTAATATCAGGAAAATCTATTAATGGTAACATAATAAGGTATCTTAATATATATATATATATATATATATATATATATATATATATATATATATATATATATATATATATATATATATATATATATATATATATATATATATATACCTCAAACATTTTGGTCCATTGCTGCCACATTGAGGCATTTTGCAATGATGCTGGTCCCTTTGCAAATGCACCAAACCATGTGGGTATTTGATATAAATTGCATAAATATTTTCTGGTGTGGTCACCCTGTCTTATTCCTACAAATGATTAATACAAGGATGGACCCATGAAATGCTAAAACCTTCTAAAAGATAATATCAGGAATTGCTTGTGTTTGTCTTGTTTGTGAATTCAAGGCAAAATTATCACTTTTATGATGTGGACAATGATAACAAGAAAATGTCAGCACTGTTAAGGTTATATATTAAAATTATACATATCTTCTAAATCAGTTCATATATTAAAACTGAAACTTTGGTATAATATTAATATATGCCGAAGATGTGTACCCTGCTATATGAAGAATCCCTGTTTTGCCATTGCACACAAAAGGATTGTACCCAGGTATACAAGGAGCCCCTGTTTTGCCATTGCACACAAAAGGATTGTACCCAGGTATACAAGGAGCCCCTGTTTTGCCATTGCACACAAAAGGATTGTACCCAGGTATACAAGGAGCTCCTGTTTTGCCATTGCACACAAAAGGATTGTACCCAGGTATACAAGGAGCCCCTGTTTTGCCATTGCACACAAAAGGATTGTACCCAGGTATACAAGGAGTCCCTGTTTTGCCATTGCACACAAAAGGATTGTACCCAGGTATACAAGGAGCCCCTGTTTTGCCATTGTACACAGAAGGATTGTACCCTGGAATACGAGGAGTCATTATTTTGCCATTGCATATGGAAGAATTGTACCCTGGAATACGAGGAGTCATTATTTTGCCATTGCATATGGAAGAATTGTACCCTGGTATGCTAGAAGTCCCTGTTTTGCCATTGCACACAGAAGGAGTGTACCCTGGTATATGAAAAGTCCCTGTTTTGCTATTGTATACAGAAGGATTGTACCCTGGTATATGAGAAGTCCCTGTTTTGCCATTGTACACAGAAAAATTGTACCCTGGTATATGAGGAGTCCCTGTTTTGCCATTGTACACAGAAAGACTGTACCCAGGTATACCAGAGGTCCCTGTTTTGCCATTGTACACAGAAGGATTGTACCCTGGAATACGAGGAGTCATTATTTTGCCATTGCATATGGAAGAATTGTACCCTGGTATGCTAGAAGTCCCTGTTTTGCCATTGCACACAGAAGGAGTGTACCCTGGTATATGAAGAGTCCCTGTTTCGCTATTATATACAGAAGGATTGTATCCTGGTATATGAGAAGTCCCTGTTTTTCCATTGTACGCAGAAAGACTGTACCCAGGTATACCAGAGGTCCCTGTTTTGCCATTGTACACAGAAAGATTGTACCCTGGTATATGAAGAGTCCCTGTTTTGCCATTGTACACAGAAAGATTGTACCCTGGTATATGAGGAGTCCCTGTTTTGCCTTTGTACACAGAAAGACTGTACCCAGGTATACCAGATGTTCCTGTTTTGCCATTGTACACAGAAAAATTGTACCCAGGTATATTAGGCATCCCTGTTTTGCCATTGTACACAGAAAAATTGTATTCTGGTAGGATAGGAGTCCCAGTCTTGCCATTGTATACAGAAAGTTTGTTCCTTGATATAATAGAAGTTCCTGTCTTGCCATTGTAAACAGAACTGTATTCTGGTAGGATAGGAGTCTCAGTCTTGCCATTATACACAGAAAAATTGTACTCTGGTAGGATAGGAGTCTCAGTCTTGCCTATGTACACAGAAAGTTTGTTCCTTGATATAATAGAAGTTCCTGTCTTGCCACTGTACGCAGAAAGATTGTATCCTGGTATTCTAGGAATCCCTGTTTTGCCATTGTACACACAAAGTTTGTAACCTGATATACTGGGAGTTCCTATCTTGCCATTGTATACAGAAGGTTTGCTTCCTGGTATACTAGGATTTCCTGTCTTGCCATTTCACTTTGAAATAGTTTTCTTTGCATACTAGGAGCTCCATCTTTCCTTTGTATGCAGAAAATTTGTTTCCAGGTACACTTGGGATTCCTGTCTTGGCACAGTATACAGAAAGTTTGTACGCTGGTATAATCCTGTCTTGCCATTGTACAAAGAAAGTTTGTTCCCTGGTATTTCTGTCTTGCCATTGTACACAGAAAGATTGTACTTTAATATGCTAGGAATCCCTGTCTTGCCATTGTTTGCAGAAAGTTTTTTTTTCTGGTATGCTATGAGTTCCTGTCTTGCCATGGTACACAGAATTTTTGTACCGTTATTCTAAAAGTTTCTGTCTTCCCATTGTACACAGAAAAATTGTACTCTGGTATTCTAAAAGTTACGGTCATGCCATTATATTCTGAAAGTTTGCACCCTGATATTCTACAAGTCCCATTCTTGTTATAGTAAGCAAAACCTTTTGTACCTTGATATACTTGAAGTTCCATTCTTACCATTATACATGGAAAGTTTATACACTAATATACCAGAAATCCAGTCTTGTAATTGTATGCAGAAAGTTGTTACACTGGACATCAAATGTTTTGAAACACTTGTTTACTTCTGCCTTGGGTACATGGCAAAACATTAGTTTCATCAGTTAATATTGGTATGTGTTGTGTTCACTTATATTTGTATCAAACAACATTAAAACCATTTTTATTTGCAGTAACCAGACTTGTAAAATCTTCTTTTAAGCCAGTTTTTGGAAATTAAATGTGAATTATTCATAGCAATAAGATTCAATTTTGGTTTTGCATGTTTCTTACAGTTCTGCAAAGTTAAATATGGAGTGATAAAGAAAAGAATATTATTGTGAGTTAAAGTGCATTTAGATGTTTGTATTAACGAGTGACTGCAGATACAACATTTTTGTTTATTGGGTCCATCCTGTGGAGTATTTTATGCCTTTAGAATATGTCTAACATGTTCTGCATATGTTAACCTAGGCTAAGCATGTCTAACTTCCCTCTCTAACCTTCTCTGCTAACACTTAGGGAACCCCTGACAGTGTGAGGAGAAGGGATTCTGTCCAATCAGATACATCAGACAAATCACAAATTCCCCTGTTAAAGGGGCAGCAACCCACAGAAAGTGGTCACAGGGATAGCACTTCCTCTGAGATTGAATCAGTTTTCAGTCAATCAGGACGTCGTAGATCAGGAAGTTTGCAGGGGAAAAAAATCAGCTCTGACCCAGAACCGTTTCATGTTTATCTGAGACGTAGGGAAGAAGAAAAAAAGGCAGGTGCTGGATGGAATTGTAATTTAGTGCTGTAGACTGAGTTATAGTCTAGTTCTTTGAAGGAAGCCCATCTATACAGATTTTAAAAACAAAATCATAACAAAATTGCAAAAAATGCAGAAATTTTGAGACTGTAACATTTTCATATATTCTAAATTATGGTAAATCTTAGGTTAAAAGTTTTTACTTTTCATCTGTGAGGTTAAATTTTCCACTTTTGTGACTACAACCAGTGTCTGAAATTATATCCTGCAATAATTTCCTGAAGTAATCAAAGCAATCAATTGGGATAATGTTTTTATTTGAAAATATTAATGATTTGACATTAGACATTTTATTATAATAGTCAAAAGTTGATATACATTTAAATGTAGGAGGTTTTTATTCAAAGTAGATGGGCTTATTGGCTATGTCATAGTTTGCCACATGTTCTGGACGTGAAGTAGTTTACATGTTGGTTTGTGGGAATGGTGTGGTTTGGTCAAAAGGAAATGTAGAAAATTTGAGTAATAGACTCTGCAGTGTCAAAAGGTTGGTGTTTGGTGTGGGTTTGTGTATTGTTGTTAATAGATGCATTTACTTGATTAGGTTTTCTTACAGTTGTAGCTGCCTCAGATGCACAGAATGATACAGAGGCCAAGATTGTTGCATGATTTTCTCATCTACATGCAATACACCAGGCACATTTGTGTATTGATTAAGAAATATTAGAAACTCCAGCAATGTCAAAACTAATGATGATTCTGTCTCGTTTATTATTGGTAAAGTACCAGCAAATTACATGAAGGAAATAAACATATTCATTTTATTCAATTATTCATGACTGCAAATGTTTGGTGCCTCACAGATCTTATGGCATACTGTTTCTTAACATGTGTGAGACTAAGTATTTATGAACAGAGGACTTGGATTGCATACAATATGTAAACAGAAAATTGTAATCTGTCATAATTATGATAGTTGCACTACATGTTTCTCATGTATCCCCTAGAAACTTAATTGATACATACACATAACTAAACATTTTGCTATGAGTCAGCCAAAAGAATGAGTAATATATGGCATAGGGGTAAAGAAAGAATGGTATGGCATAGGAGTAAAGAAAGAGTTTGGTATGGTATAGGGGTTAAGAAAGAGTTTGGTATGGCATGGGGTAAAGAAAGAGTTTGGTATGGCATAGGAGTTGAGAAAGAGTTTGATATGGCATAGGGGTAAAGAAAGAGTTTAGTATGGCATAGGGGTTGAAAAAGAATTTGGTATGGCATAGGAGTAAAGAAAGATTTTGGTGTGGTATGGGGGTAAAGAAAGATTTTGGTGTATTATAGGGGTAAAGAAAGAGTTTGGTATGGCATAGGGGTAAAGAAAGAGTTTGGTATGGCATAGGGGTAAAGAAAGATTTTGGTGTGGCATTGGAGTAAAGAAAGATTTTGGTGTGGCATAGGGATAAAGAAAGATTTTGGTGTGGTACAGGGGTAAAGAAAGAGTTTGGTATAATATAGGGGTTGAGAAAGAGTTTGGTATGGCATAGGAGTAAAGAAAGATTTTGGTGTGGTATAGGGGTAAAGAAAGATTTTGGTGTGGTATAGGGGTAAAGAAAGAGTTTGGTATGGCATATTGGTTGATAAAGAGTTTGGTATGGCATAGGGGTTGAGAAAGAGTTTGGTATGGCATAGGAGTAAACAAAGATTTTAGTGTGGCATAGGGTTAAAGAAAGATTTTGGTGTGGCATAGGGGTAAAGAAAGATTTTGGTGTGGTATAGGGGTAAAGAAAGAGTTTGGTATGGCATATTGGTTGATAAAGAGTTTGGTATGGCATAGGGGTTGAGAAAGAGTTTGGTATGGCATAGGAGTAAACAAAGATTTTAGTGTGGCATAGGGTTAAAGAAAGATTTTGGTGTGGCATAGGGGTAAAGAAAGATTTTGGTGTGGTATAGGGGTAAAGAAAGAGTTTGGTATGGCATATTGGTTGATAAAGAGTTTGGTATGGCATAGGGGTTGAGAAAGAGTTTGGTATGGCATAGGAGTAAACAAAGATTTTAGTGTGGCATAGGGTTAAAGAAAGATTTTGGTGTGGCATAGGGGTAAAGAAAGATTTTGGTGTGGTACAGGGGTAAAGAAAGAGTTTGGTATAATATAGGGGTTGAGAAAGAGTTTGGTATGGCATAGGAGTAAAGAAAGATTTTGGTGTGGTATAGGGGTAAAGAGAGATTTTGGTGTGGCATAGGGGTAAAGAAAGAGTTTGGTATGGCATATTGGTTGATAAAGAGTTTGGTATGGCATAGGGGTTGAGAACGAGTTTGGTATGGCATAGGAGTAAAGAAAGATTTTAGTGTGGTATAGGGTTAAAGAAAGATTTTGGTGTGGCATAGGGGTAAAGAAAGATTTTGGTGTGGTACAGGGGTAAAGAAAGAGTTTGGTATAATATTGGGGTTGAGAAAGAGTTTGGTATGGCATAAGAGTAAAGAAAGATTTTGGTGTGGTATAGGGGTAAAGAAAGATTTTGGTGTGGTATAGGGGTAAAGAAAGAGTTTGGTATAATATAGGGGTTGAGAAAGTTTGGTATGGCATAGGAGTAAAGAAAGATTTTGGTGTGGATTAAGGGTAAAGAAAGAGTTAGGTGTGTTATAGTGGTAAAGAAAGAGTTAGGTGTGGTATAGGGGTAAAGAAAGAGTTAGGTGTGTTATAGTGGTAACGAAAGAGTTTGGTGTGGTATAGGGGTAAAGAATGAGTTAGGTCTGTTATAGTGGTAAAGAAAGAGTTAGGTGTGGTATAGGGGTAAAGAAAGAGTTTGGTGTGGTATAGGGGTAAAGAAAGAGTTTGGTGTGGTATAGGGGTAAAGAAAGTGTTTGGTGTGGTATAGAGGTAAAGAAAGTGTTTAGTGTGGTATAGGGGTAAAGAAAGAGTTTGGTGTGGTATATGGGTAAAGAAAGTGTTTGGTGTGGTATAGAGGTAAAGAAAGTGTTTGGTGTGGTATAGGGGTAAAGAAAGAGTTTGGTGTGGTATATGGGTAAAGAAAGTGTTTGGTGTGGTATAGAGGTAAAGAAAGTGTTTGGTGTGGTATAGGGGTAAAGAAAGTGTTTGGTGTGGTATAGAGGTAAAGAAAGTGTTTAGTGTGGTATAGGGGTAAAGAAAGAGTTTGGTGTGGTATATGGGTAAAGAAAGAGTTTGGTGTGGTATAGGGGTAAAGAAAGAGTTTGGTGTGGTATAGGGGTAAAGAAAGAGTTTGGTGTGGTATAGGGGTAAAGAAAGAGTTTGGTGTGGTATAGGGGTAAAGAAAGAGTTTGGTGTGGTATAGGGGTAAAGAAAGTGTTTGGTGTGGTATAGGGGTAAAGAAAGAGTTTGGTGTGGTATATGGGTAAAGAAAGTGTTTGGTGTGGTATAGAGGTAAAGAAAGTGTTTGGTGTGGTATAGGGGTAAAGAAAGTGTTTGGTGTGGTATAGGGGTAAAGAAAGTGTTTGGTGTGGTATAGAGGTAAAGAAAGTGTTTGGTGTGGTATATGGGTAAAGAAAGAGTTTGGTGTGGTATAGGGGTAAAGAAAGAGTTTGGTGTGGTATAGGGGTAAAGAAAGTGTTTGGTGTGGTATAGGGGTAAAGAAAGAGTTTGGTGTGGTATAGGAGTAAAAAAAAATTGAGATTGCATAGGGATATATCAAGATCATCATATTCACATGCCAAATTAAATAGTGGTCAAAGCAGAATGGAATCTTGAAAAGTTTTATTCAGTACAAAATATGGATTGAACATCCATATCAGATTTTAGCTCTGTCATGTAATATTAAACAGATAAGCAACAAGAATAAGGTGTACATGTGTACCTTAGATTTGCTTCATCCTACCAACCCATTACTCTGTTTCATAGTCATACATGTAGAACCTGTATAGGTCATTAGATATGTGTTTACTGAGAGATGTAAGGAAAACAAAGGCTTAAAGTTTCTAATATTTCTTGTTCAAGTGGTACAAATGTGTTATCAGTTAAAGCGGTCACTTTAGTGAACCCTCTAATCCTTAGCAGCAGTTAAAAAAAGTTCACAGTAATAATGCATCAGATTGTAAACTTGTCTTGAACACAGAAGGACAGCCGTCGACAGTCAATCGATGGTGGAAATACACTTGAGATACCAGCAGTGATGCGACGTCCTTCAGTCGAAAAATTGGAAGCATTGGAACAAGAACGAAGGACTTCAATGTCAGGCCGTCGGGCCTCACTTGTTGATTTAATTCCAGACTGGCCCACATTACAAAAACGGGAAAAACCCAAGGAGGTATATAGAAATGTGTCATTTGGTTATATCTATCAACCTTTCAACTTACTCTTTCATTATAGTAGTTAAAATTTATCTGCTGCATTGTCCTAAAAAACTTACTTATCACCTTGATAATTCTTGATGTTCTACTACTTAATGCATTCAGCAACTGTATTCTTAAATATGGCAGAATTTGTTGCTTCAATTTGTGTCATACTGGCACTTCTGCATAGCATTGCTAGAGTGATCTATAACTACACTTGTGCTTCCAATCAACACCACTGTTATCACAATGTCTGAAACAACAGATATTATATAACAGTTTCTTGCAATTTTAATGCATTTAAATGTCTGATTGAATCACTGTATGTATAACATTCTAAAATCAGACATATTTTTATCAAATGTGACTAATGTTACTACATACTCCCTACAGCATACTTACTGAACTTGCACATTTGAATCTTAACCTTTCAGAGTTATCCCCCTTGAACACTAGGTTTTGCCATGTCATATTGCTAGGTGTTATTATACAAAATTGTATAGTGGATATACATTCCTATTATGCTTTCAATGTCCAGAGTTAAATTTTTTTATACTTTCACATGAAAGGTTTTTGATATTCCAGGGCACTATTTACACCTCAAAATACTTTTCGTACATCCCTGGCTTGAAAAAGGTTTGATATTTTGTTGATTTTTAAGGAGATTAATTTAAAAGACATGATTTGAATGGAGTATATGGAAAAAATTTTGTCTCCATTAAAAAAAATTGGATATTTGTAACTGCAGTATTTTGAAACCTTATCACTGAACTGTTTAAGACATAATGATTATGACATATCAAGGTGGGTAGCTTCAAATGACATGGAAAGTACAGTCACACCTGTCTTAATAATTAATTATCTCTAAGACTTACAAAAGTTGCAGGCGGCCTTTTATGTAGGGTGATATTCATTTAGGCATCAAGTGGATTTACTGGCGGTAAAACATCCAGAATGATCATTATCATTAGTAAATTCCCGTACTTGGAGCTTAAATTTCTTAAGAATTCAAAATTTTTAGCAATATCACACTGCCTTCAACAGCGAGTAATGTTGATCACATGACTTACATTGGTCACTGAATACGAAGAGACTGATGTAGATTGGTGATTGTTCAAGCCCTTTTTATTCAATCACCTTCCTCACCTTCCTTTTCCAAATGTTGTCATCTGAAGTGATGACCTTGGTCTGATTTGGAATGATATAGTGTCCCACATTGCTGCAGTGTTCATATATGACCAATGACTCTATTGATGTGGTCCTTGTTTATAACACTATGCCTGTTTTCTGATGTATTCTCACAATCATGACATTTGACATAATACAGTTTTTTTCTTTCTTCAAATTCTCTGTTTTTTCCTTCACATGGGCAAGTTGTTGTCTTAAAGAGCTATATAGTTTATGATATATGTTGATCCCATGTTGTCTGAATACTCTAGCTAAGACTTTTGATGTACCACAGATATATGGCATACCGATATTGGTTCTGTTTGGGCCACTCATGGTTTTATTTGGTGTCTTTTTTTCCCCGCTTTTCTGGAAGTTTAAAAATCCACTCTGATAGCCATTTACCCTTAGTGCAGCTTGCACATGCTCTGCTTCTGCCATTCAGTCTGTCTTATTGTCCAGTGAGTTAGCTCAGTGCATTAAAGATCTCACTACTGACCTCTTGTGTTCCAGATGGTGATTGGAAAAAAGTTGAGGTACTGGTCAGTGAGGTTTGGTTTTCTATACACACTGACTTTAGTTGATCCATCATCATTCACTTGTATATACATGTCCAAGAATGGTAGTTTGCCATTTTTTCTTGTTCTAAAGTGAACTAGATATGTGGGTCAATGGAGTTGAGCTGATTTGAGAACTCCTGAGCATGATACTGTACTTCAATCAAGGTATCATCCACATATCAGAACTATATACATAGTGGGTTCTTAGACAGTTGCAAGACTTTTTTCTAAATTGATTAATCTGTATAAATTGGTGGGCACAAGGGACTTGTCACCCATCTACACCAGTCTCTTCTTATCAATGACCATTATAGGTCACCTGATCAACATTAGTGATATGCAAAGACATTGTCATAATTTCGAACTTGCAAGACACTTATGTTGTAAGTATAGGAATTTACTAATGATGTTGTAAGTATAGGAATTTACTAATGATGTTGTAAGTATAGGAATTTACTAATGATGTTGTAAGTATAGGAATTTACTAATGATCATGAATTATCCAGAGCAAGCAAGCAACCTTTTCAGTTATATCTAGAATGATGTGGTTGCAATATTATGATGACCATAATGACTAGTTTGACTGTATTACATATTAAACATTACTAAGTTGTATATTTATACTGTATTTACTGACACTGTTGCCAAAATCCTTGGTATAGAATATTATGAATGAATGATATAGAAAACTAATATCAGACAAAAAGAAATCCTGGTGTCATAACATTATTGCATTATGCATTCAGACATTTGTATTATGATTTTTGTGCAATAGACTATTATATTGGGGCAGTATTGCTTTTTTTGAAATACTCAATAGATAAAGAAGTCAATTTATGCTTGCATGGCTGTTTTTCATGTTAAGGTCAATATTAATTAAGCAATTTCTCTGAAGGCTTTAAACTGCCAACAGTTTTACTTTGTTATAAAACTGGCATAGTTTGTCAAAACTCTGAGAAGAAAGCAATACATAAGATACACAAACACATACATGTGAACTTCCTGGCTGAGAGGGTTTACCTCCTAAGGTGAGGATATCTCTCATCCCTCTTGCCACATATTATGCAAAATTATTGAAAAATTTAATTTTTTCTATTTTTTTCACAACTTGCTTCTAGTGTACTGCATGTGATCATGTGACTGTTAACTTGCTTATGCAGGAAAAGACTATTTAGTTGTTGATTTCAAGCAGCATAAAACTATTTACACCCATTTGATTCTTTCAGCAGGGTGGGTTGGTTTGATTGTTTGAATTTTGTCCACATTGATTATATTGTGTGTGATCACAAGTAATTCTGAAAGGATTAAGTACATTTTTGGATGGCCGGATTACTAAACAGCCCAATCAGCATAAAACAATTGACGTTACTTTGATTCTCTCTGCAGGATTGATTCTGCTTTAATGCTTAAAGTTGGTGACATAAATTGAAGTCTATATTATGTGTGATCAAAAGTCATTCAAACTAGAGTAAAGATGTAAAGTTATTTTGATTTGAGTAGTAAAGAATTTAAGTGGCATAAAACAGCATCATTTTGTCTTCAGTGTTTAAAGTTTGTCAAGATGACTAAGATGACACAATTACTGAATTATCAGTAAAATGTTGAAACACCAAAATCTAAGCAACAAAAATATATTATGAATTTAGTGTTGGATGGAAAATGGAATTTCAGCAGTTGGAATCAAATTCGGGATATGAATATGTATTCTGCCCTTCCTGTAAAAGCTGATTTTAAAATTAGCCATTGTGGCAAAATGAAATTATACATTATGCATATTAACCATGACAACAAATACGGTAACACTAAAGTCCATGTTTGCAGAATCTGCATCAAATGTTGATAAAGATATTAGATATTAGACACATTTGCCAACTTTACAAGCAACAATAACCTCCCATTTATGGAAGGTAACATATCATTTAGTCGATTTATTACCTGACTAGGAAACAAAATTTCACATATAAATGGATGAAAACTGCTCACCCAGTGACCCAAGCTTTTGATACTCATTGGGATAAGAGAAAGATCAGTGCCACAATGAAAAATCCTCCATTATCATTGAAATCTTCTCTCCTTGAAGTCAAAACTCGTGACCAAATTTTGCAATTATCCTAATTTGTCCTAAGCAGACTTCTCTGTTTGGTCACATGTATGCAAGCAGGACATTAATTTTTTTTTTTCAGAGAGAACCACAAGTAAAATATACTTGAAATAAAGAAATGAAATATGTAAAAGGAGGGTTGTTTGAAGATGACAAATTTGGCAGATAAAGGAAGGACCTCACAGAGAAACTTTGTAATTTAAAGGGATTCTGCTTTTTTATTTAATAATTGTTTTTAAATTGTTGTGTTTTTATCCAAGAAGCTATGATATTATTAGATCCAAACTTTTTATTTATTAAGTCTTTACTTTAAAGATGACCAGATGCTTTTGATGAATCAACCTTCATTATGGGCTCATTGGAATTTACCTTAATTTTGGGGAGAACCCTGTACGATATAAACATCTTGAAGTCAATCAACATACCAAAATTTTTTAGACATTGCTCTTATTTTTAATAAAACATAATTCTCTAGTAAGTTAGGATCTAGACTTTTTCCCCATTTTACTGCCCAATTGTCTGTAAGATTTTTTTACCCACTGAATTTTCATGCAATATCCATCCATATTGCTATATAATTTTTCTTTCTTCAGTGTTTTAGACATTTTTTTCCCCTTCAAAATACACACACAAAATTGTACTTGAAAGGGAAGAAAAAGAAAATTACATTTGTTGCCAGTAGTTATTAATACACCCAGAAAAATAATAAGTTAAAAAAATGTATGAAAACTGATAGACAATATGGTATGTGGGAAGAACTGTTTTGAGTCTGGCAGTTTTGAGTTGGGCACTTTACAGATTTTGTTGAAAATGCAATTTTGCTATTGGTAAAATAATCCAGATTTATAGCTCTTATTTCATAGATGAGAGAACAAACAAAACTGAAATATTATAAAAAATTGTTTTCAAGCTCAGTTCTCAAAGCTTTTAAATTTTAGAGTTACATCCCTTGAATACTTCAACCAGATTATGCCAAAGAGGAATGACATTTTAAAAAAAAGAATATGTTGAAATTCACAATGCAAGAAGAGCCCAAATTAAGAGAATCTTGGTGGTTTTATGATTCTAACTTTTTTTTTTGAGTAAAGTTCAAGAATGTCATAAGTTTTTGACACATATTGAGCATGTCCTTGAGTTTGTGTTCTAAAAGGCTTGAGAAAATGGGGGAAAGCCTATGATGTGTGTCAGTGAAAGAGAACATGCTGACTTGCAGTCAGAAGCATAAATATGTGACCAGACTCTAGTCTCGGCTTTTAATTTGCTGCATTGAATTTCTACCAATATGGAGCTGTGCAACACTTACTCATCATTTGATTGCTTGAAGACAATGGTCAGGACCAATGTTTATAAGCTTGCACATATATATGCATGCAATGTTGAAGTATTTGTTATTCCAGTAAGTTTAGGCTCTTCATATTCTAGGCATGAGGAAAAAAGTTTTTGTCTAAGTTTAGTTATCTCCCCTGAAAAAACTACTTCAAATAAACCTTCAAGGGATGATTTTCTTTCTTAAAAAAAAAAAAAATAGATAAGTTTAAGTCAAGTGCTAAGCTAATTTAACGGTATAAAATATGCAATTATTTTGTCTCTGTCGTCAATTAAATGTATTTTTTTTTCAGAGAAATTAACACCGAGACCACTCACTTTTAAAATTGAAAATCGCTTTGATTCTATGATGTGAAGTTTTTTCAGTTTTATTCTTTCTGAGAAATTAACAAAAAAAAACTTGACTTTCAGCTTAATTGTTTTAAAAGTTAAACCCTATGGGACAGAATTCTAGGGAGATAACTAATTTTTATTGAAAAGAATTCAATTTTTATTTAGCATTACAGTATATGTAGATAGCTAAATCCCATTTCACAGATATTCAACATTTATGGTTTTTTTTATAAAGTTTTCTAGTAATATTCCTGGTTATTGTCATCATGTCTTTTATTTATCAGTACTTTAAATAGCTATGAAGAAAACAGGAATTGGTCCAATTATGGTGAAATATTATGTTGAGAATATTATGTACAGTTATTTTGGTTTTATTTTTGGAGTTTAAGTTTTGATGGATTTTGTCATTGCTAGTAGCTGTGAATTTAAACAATGAAAAAAATTAGGATTAGTAGATGAAAAATTTGGATTTTATTTAGTGGTACTTTTAACACATTGGCTATATCATGCCAAGAAAATTGGAGCAAAGTGCATTTTACAAGGACACATTAGACAGTCAAACCATGCTTGCCTGGGCAGGTATTGAACCTGCATCCATTGGATTTCAAGTCTTATGCTCTTCCAACTGAGCCACAGTGGCTCCTAAAAAAAATTAGGTACCAGAGGTACATTCACAAATTTCATGACCCATGAAAATGTCTTGTTTTTTTCTTTCCTTGCAAAATTATAAAAATGACACTCCTGAAAATAGAGCTTTAATATTGAAGCAATATGATTTAAATAAATATTTTCTTTTCTGTTGAAAAATCGATTGGAGGATAGAATAGAAAGCAGACATTAATGTGTTTTCAGTGGATGTTTCTGTTTTCTTCAGCTATTCATTGACTGGCATCAACCATATTTTCTCAGAAACTTTGTCATTTATGGTATTGAAATTTTTACTTTAAAAATTCAATATTTAGTTAATGAATAGTATTTGTATGAGTGTTAGTATTTTATTCTATATGGGACTTAAGTGTAAATGTATGGTATATCCTGTTCCTACATGTTCATCTCTTTCCTTAGAAAAATATTTATATAGAGGTATTATTTTCATAAATTCATACAATTCCTCTAGATTTAGCTTTACTTTAGTAGATGTTTCTTTTCTTGTATTTAAAATCATATAGCTTTTGTAGAACTTTAATAGTTTTAAAATTTTTAAATGTAGACTTCTTCACATGGGAAAATCACTTGCAACTTTTGATGCATGACATCAGTGTTGCATGTTCTTTCTGCAGCTGAAAGTCTTTGAATGTATTTTCCTTTGATTTTTAAATTTTAATAATTTCTTGAGTTTCTTCCTTTGATTTTTTTTCTTTCTTGTTTTACCTTGGCTGTGAAACAATTCTGCTTTAAGAGTCTCATTTTGTTTAGTATTTTATATTTTCAAAAACCAATATTTTTTTACACCAGTAAGTTTTAATAATTTCAATTACAAATACACATTCCTATTGTATGTGTATTTTAAAAGATAGGAAAATTTAGTCTAATGTACTTTTAATATTCAGCTGAATCAGTGCCCATATTTTTATACTATCAAGATTGTTACTGGAAGTACTGTACTCCCTTACTATAAGGCACCTCAGTAGAATGTGGTCATGGAGCTCATTTCATTATGCAGTAAAAATAATACACTTCATTATAAGGCAACCTTGCCCTTCAGGCTATTTAATATTTACTTCCATGAACAGTGGTATAGGGATGGAGTACAGTCCTGTGTGCTATAAGTTTACGCATGGTTACAGATGTACATTTTGTCTCAGATTCTGCATTGGTTTAGCATGTCTATCTACAAGTAATTTGCAAAATGTACACTTGGAAAATCAGTTATTCATATACAGAAAACTATTTTTATGCAGAAAAACCAAAAGGTTTTTATTTTCAACTTCTAAAACTTTAGCAATGTCCTTAGAGTAGCAAAGAATTTGCTAGAATTCTTCGCTTTGTGATTAGGTGTGTGTAGACTTGGATTTGGATATGTTTGTATTGTTCTTTTAGATAAACAAAATATATGCCATCTTTTCTCCAACAAATTTTAAGGACTTCATTTGTTGGAGGTAGTGATGATGATTCTTTTCATGATCTGCTGTTTTTTCTTTATATATATATATATATATATATATATATATATATATATATATATATATATATATATATATATATATATATATATATTAGGAGGTCATCAATGTCTTGATAAAATTCAGAATTTTCAAGTTTGAAAGAGAAATTTAGATGTATTAGTTTTTTAAAGTTCCTTCACAAGAATAAACATAAAGTTGCTTGTTTAAATAATGTTTAATTATGCACAGATTTAGATAAACTTGACCTTTAATTCCAATCAAAATAATATTGGCAAAATTCAACATTTATCAGTGAAGCAATACATGTAATAAATGACAATTATTAATCAAGATTACATTCCAAATAGAACGACTGAAATTTTATGTGTTGAGTGTTTTTCCTATGCAATTCAATATAGGTGCCAGATAAGTTTTTGAAAGAGCTCGATGACAAGAAAGTGATAGAAGGAGTTCAGGAGCTTTTGTTTGAAGCCCAGTTCTGCAAACCTGGAGCAAAGTACAGATGGTACAAGAACAAACTTGAGATCTTCCATGGTGGAAAGTTTCATTTTGATGTTGATGGGCTGACCTATAAGCTCATCATCCACAATGTCAAGCCAGAGGATGCTGGGAAATATATCTTGGAATGCAACACTTGTAAAACTTCTGCTTGGCTTTATGTGGAAGGTATGTGGATAGAGTTTATAATCAATATGACTATAGAAATGGGGGGAGGGAGTATAGCATTTTCGACTCACCAAATTTAGTATGCAGATGAATCTCAGGATGGGTAACTCCACCATACTAGAAGCACAAAATGAAAATTTTTGTCTTGGCTTTTTTTTTTAGATGGTATTTTACTATATTTGTCTTGTACTATTTTTCATTAATACTATTATACCAAATATAAGTCATTGTGACCCAGTTTTATGCTTGATAACTTTGTTTTCCCAAGACAATTTACTCATGTCTAGTGATACACATACAGCAACTATTTCTGTAGTTCATTGATTCCATGTTATAATTTCTACAGTAAATTTTATGCTTTCTCTGTCTGACCAGTTTTATATGTATATTAGCCTTCTGTGGAACTTTAGTATTTCTGAGGAATAGAAATCTCACCCATTTCTTTGTATTTATCACTGTAATGCATAGTTTGTTAGAATGGTATAGTGAACTTAAATTTGTTCTAGAGAGAGTTGCATCCCTTTAGAATGTCATCTTCACTAAGCCAGCTGATTAAGTTAAAGAAATCTAATTATAGATGTCTTCATTTTGTCAAAATTGAGACAGAGAGTAATTTGGAAGAACTCTGTAACTTAGAGTTATTCATTTTTTCTGTCTCATTTATCCTCAGTAATAATTTATCTATACAGTAGAACCTGTCTTGAAAGACCACCCTTTCTGCCAGAAAAATTTGGTCTCTCAAGACAGGTGGTCTCTCATAACAGGTCACAGTGCTATATAATCATTAATTTTGTGCATTGAGAATATGGTCTTTAAAGACAGGTGGTCTCACATAGCAATGGTCTTTCAAGACAGGTTTCGCTGTACTAAAGATCAACAACCTTGCTGCCTCAATAATTTTCACCCTTTCATTTTGTTTTTGTTGAGTTTCATTGATGCTTGTTAATATATTTTAGAAAATTATAAAGATTGAATATCCTTCATAAGTTCTACTGGCTTATGACAAATTTTAATTTTACGAGATGCAAAACATTGATTCAAAATAATTTAAAATTGTAAGCCAGGCATACATCTGTTTCAGAGGTGTAAGAGTTATTTCCCATGGCATAACATGCAGTTTCTTTTATTTTTATACAGTAATGTCATTAAAAGCTATGACCAGGGATTTAGACTTGAATTCCCCTCTGTTTTTAAGATCCATTCCTGTTTTAAAACTATGGGTACATTCCTGGATTGTTCATAGAAATATATTTTTTTCATGAAAACTTTTATACAGTGCTACCTGTTTATGTCAACATGCTCAGGCCTGAGGAAAAATTGTTGACATAAGTGGCTGTGGAGATAAGTGTTTGTGAGGGAGGTCGGAAAAAAGATATTAGTTAAACCACAGGAGTCTGCAGTTTTATCAATAAAGCATGGTGAAATTTCTGATAACATGAAATCACCTTAACAGTATTATAAAACCATTAAGGTGATTTTATGTTGTCAGAAATTTTGTAGTGATTTATTGATAAAACTGCAGACTCCTGTGGTTAAACTCACACAGACAGAGGTGAGATGACAGTGATACGTAACCATGAGCACTTTAGTCTACTCTGCCACTGTACATGAAGACAAAACCAGTGTGAAAGACACTTGTATAATGACAAATTAAATTTTTGTTACCTTTGTGTAATAAAATCCCTAATAAAATATTGCATTGGTTACATCCTGATATGAAAAGTATTATGATATTCAATGTCGGCATTATCACTGTTATTTACATGCTTCAAGTACATGTACTTAAATTGGCCTAGATTTTGGTCAGTCTGTTCTTATTGAGGCTACCAAGGGGATGGGGTTATTCATGGGGAAATTAAAAGTCATCATGAAAGTAGGCAAAAGCAAACAAGAGATATGCAACTGGTATGAAAATGAAGGCATAATAGTGTATACATTGACATGTGCTAATTAGGTATGAAAAGAAAGTGATTCTTACGATACAATACTGTAACAAAGTTAGCTCAATACATTTAAAATTTTTCACAGACACCTTTGCGAGATGCCCCACCCTCAACTTCCCTTAACATCCAGATATTTAGATTCCATAGACTGTAAATTTAATCTGCATTTACACTTCCATTGGTAGCGATCATAAATAAAAATATAGTTAAAAAGGAAAGTTTCACAGCACAATAAACATGTTTTAACCACAGATCACTTTAGAAAATGCAAGAATCTGATCAGATTTCATTTAAGTCGCAGTGAAAGGCCAACTTTACAGGATTAAACAAAACCCTGTTTTTGTGCCTGTTTTTTTTTTTATTATCTGACCACAACATTAAAATCTGCCAGCAAGATCGACTAATTGTTTAATAAAGTACATATCAGAACTGGCCACTTGCTGACACAAATTGATAAGGTGGTAAAATTAAAGCCTAGTGGCAAGATCAACTAATTGTTGAACAAAGAATGGGTAAGAACTGGCAGCTTGTTGACATAAATGATAAGACGACAAAGGATTTGTTCAAGCTATGACCATAGGATTCTGTTGACATATAAGTTTATTTTTTATCTCAAGGTCAACATAAGTATGACAATTTTGGTAGTAATAGTAGACCAAGGGACCAAGACTTTTTTTGTCAAGATAGGTGGCTTGTTAACTTAAGTGATGCAGACATAAGTGGGTAGGACTGTACATACAAAATACCACTTGTACAGATATTTTTTAATATTTCACATACTGTAGTGGAAGTATTAGTGGTGGAGAAACTACAACTATTTACCTGTCTCCAGTGGAGATCATGAAAAAAAGATTTGTCATAATTTACTGCCTTAGATATTTTAACTTATCTGTAGAGGCAATCTCAAGCATATAAGTTGGTTTTCATCTGACTAAATTCATAATGAACTTAAATGAACTTAAATTAACTGTTGAAATAATTAACTGTTGAGATAATAGCGTCTGTGGTGCTATACAAAAAAAAAACCCACACAAAAGGACATAATTTGAATGTGTGAATGAACTTTTTCCTAAAAAAAATTGTGACCCCAAGAGTGAGATTTCCTAATCCCACACTGGGGACATCACATTGCTGAGTTGTGGTGGTAATGAATCTTGCCCAAGAAATTGTGACCCCGAGAGTGTAATTTCTTACACCAGTACATGGTTGTCATAGGGGCTATATGAACCTCTTCCAAGAAAATGATCAATAGAACAGTGGGATTTCCATATCATAAACCTGTGCCTGGATTTGTGGGTAGTGATGAACCTTTTCCAAGGAGTTGTGAACCATAAAGTGTGGTGTCCCTATTTCATATTGATGTGCATGGTTAATATTTTTTTCTGGTATTCTCAAGTAAATAAATTGCGGGTTTACAACAAAATGGCATACAGTTGGTACAATCATTGGATTAGGAGGATATGGTACGCTATGAAAATGTTTTTCTGTCACTTAAGAGCTCAGTTTAAAATATTGTAATATGATTCAGATGCAGAAAGAGTATGTGAATTTGTATCAACCAATGGAAAAGTCATAGCAGAAAACAGGAACAGCATGCCAGTTAAGACTATTTCTTATTAGATAAATGTGTTACATAATGGTAGTATAGTTATACTGGTTGTTAAATGGTTCAGTTATACTTGGTGTTGGATAATAAAGGTATACTTGGTGTTGGATATTACAGTTTTAACTGCTATTGGATATTACAGTTATACCTGGTGTTGGATAGTACAATTTTACCTGGTATTGGATAAAACAGTTATACCTGGTGTTGGATATTACAGTTTTACCTGGTATTGTATAAAACAGGTTCACCTGGTTTAGGATATTACAATTATTTTTGGTGTTGGATAACACAGTTTTACCAGGTATTGGATAGTAGAAAGCATAATTATACCTGGTGTCAGAATTTTGCATAAGACATAAGGCTTTGCAAATAGTCTGCCACTATGTTCAGATCCAGGGAGCAGAATGTTTTCATAAAACACCAATGTGTGGTGACAGATATTTTCTCACATTTCTCATGAAATAGTGGTAACAAATAACATGGTGGAGCACCGAGTGGGCTAGTGGTTTATAAAGTGCTGACCATTACGGATCACTGCCATCTCACCTCTGTCTGTGTGAGTTCGAGTCCTGACTCGGCTAAAGTGGGTAAGTGAGAAAGCCTGCCAGTAGCTTCTTGTGGGTCGGTGCTTCTTCCCTGAGTTTTCCAGGTTTCTTCCTCCACCATTAATACTGGCTGCCATGTATAGCCTATCGTGTGCTAAAAAATGGTGTTAAACCCTACAACAACAATAACAACAACAACAACAAATAACATGGTGGATAGACTTTACAGATGTAGCCATCTAGTGCAACCAGATGAAATAGAGTTATCCCACATTGCTTTCTCATGTGGGCAAACTATCATGTAAATGCAAGAATGAAACACATATCCTAAATATTAACTACACTTTTTGATGTAATTTAATGTCATTATGCTTGTGACATTACATGTCTGACAGTTTTGATATCAAGATAGTTTTGTACGGTTTGGTGTTTTAAGTCACAGACACATATACATTATTTAGTGCAGAGGCAATTGAATTAAAATGCCTTAGACACAACAGAGTCCAATCTATTCTGATTTGACAGTAGGATTTGAACCTGCGTTCTTTTGGTTACAAGTCCAGTATATTAACCACTGAGCTACCCATCTCCTCAAATAATAATATCAAGAAGGAAAATTATGTTGCTTTAACACAGTATTGAATATGTTTTTATTCATGCTTTCAGTGTCCTTTTTAGCAGCTGCCTCACTTGGCACTCATTATTAAGAGGTTAGTGTTAGGACTGGTTGGGGTAATGTGACTGGGTGGGCCATAATAATACATGTCTGTGGCATGATGCCCCAGTGCTAGACATTACTATAAACTGCCACAATCTAGAAAGTGTAGCGATAATCACTAAAAAAATTGTTAAAGCTGTGTTAAAAATAAAAAACAAATAGACACATACTCCTTTCTAGTCCTGTAGACATGTTCTGTTTAATATTCCCTTTCATTTAGACCTCATTTATACACATGATTCTTTTATCTTTTCATTCCTCTGCAGTTTACAGAATAGCACATGTAATTAGTAATTGTTCAGTTTTTGCTACATTGATAGAAAAATTATAAACACCAAAAATTAAACAATGGTAAAACTTAAGATAATTTACCAAAAGGTTTTTATGCCACTATAGGATTATCATAATCATGACCTATATATAATTTTTTGAGAACTGGCAGTACACATCTAAAGCCCTGTTGGATGCTATATTATTACAACCTGTTTTACATCTGTTTGTATGTCTTGTGCCAGGAATCCGTAAGTGAATGTGTATTTTAAAAACTTTTGATTTGTATTTATATTTTTATTTGAAATATTTACATTTCAGCTAAGGAACCTGAATATGACTTCACACAGAAACTTCCAGAAACCTATAAAATCAAACGGAGGAAAGAGGGCATGCTGGAGTGTTTTGTGTCTGACACCAAGGCCAAGGTTAAATGGTTCAAGAATGGAGAGCCTATTGAGGTAGGAAATTCATCTAAGATTCTGCTTTGAAAACATCACCCCTTAGTTACAAAAGTAACAATGAGCACAACATATGAACACCTATTGTTACACATGAAGTTAGGAGCACAGCATGGTAACAGTATTAATTAGGTCTTTTGCTACAAAAATAGCCATGAACACAACATATAAACTCTGACACAGAAATAGCCATGAGCATGGTATATGAACTCTGATACAAACATGAGCACAACATTGATGAGTCTAATAGTTACAAAAATACACTTGATCACAACATATGAATTATGATATAATGCTGTGAGCATGATGTGTGAACTCTGACACAAAAATAGCCATGAGCACAACATTGATGAGTCTAATAGTTACAAAAATACACTTGATCACAACATATGAATTATGATATAATGCTGTGAGCATGATGTGTGAACTCTGACACAAAAATAGCCATGAGCACAACATTGATGAATCTAATAGTTACAAAAATACACTTGATCACAACATATGAATTATGATATAATGCTGTGAGCATGATGTGTGAACTCTGACACAAAAATAGCCATGAGCACAACATTGATGAATCTAATAGTTACAAAAATACACTTGATCACAACATATGAATTATGATATAATGCTGTGAGCATGGTATATGAACTCTGACACAAAAATAGCCATGAGCACAACATTGATGAGTCTAATAGTTACAAAAATACACTTGATCACAACATATGAACTTTGATACTAAAAAGACACAAGCATGACATGTGAACTGATACAAAAATATCCATAATCAAAACATCTGAACTCAGATTAATGAGCCCATCAATTACAGATATAGCTAAGAGCACAACAGTGAGGAATCCCTTAATTACGAAAATAGATATGAGCACAATAGTAATAATCCTCAGATAAAACTAATACTCATGAGCACAACATTTGTAATCTGATTGAAGAAACCAAGTTGGAAAAATAACTAGGAGCCCAACATGCGAACTCTGCAATATGCTACAATATTGATATTTCTGTAAGTTATGAGTTGATGAAATATCAAAATTTTAGTTTAAAACCTGGAAAGTGTTAATAGTAACCACAGATACATGTATATTGGTATGATACAGAACAAACCCAAGATGTCTGCTCTAAAATATATGTCACTTATGTAAAGATTCCATTCCTTAAACTTGATTATATCATGTTGGAGTTCAATTTTTATGCTTATGATTTCTTGTTGGCAGTTTTTTGACCATGGTGCTAATTTGATTGCAAGAATTTTAAAATTATTTAGATTTCCAGTGACTCAGTCAGTGTTGAATCAGTCTGAGTATGTTCTAGCAGCCCATGATTCTTGCCAGTCCACATCCACTCCCAATACCATGTGTAGTCAGGCATACCCCATGACATCAGGTTTTCATATAGAGGATTATGATTGAAAAACCATGAAATAAATTCTTTATGTTGTCGAGCTTAATCAGAAATCTGTATTAATAAATGCCCATAACGATTAAATGTATTTTTGTATAGAAAAAATAATGGCAAGCTGTGATTCAGGTATACATTGTACAAAGCGATAAAATCTCTCTCCTTCTTTCTCTGTCTTTGTCTCTCTGTCTTTGTCTTTGTCTCTCTCTCTCTCTCTCTCTCTCTCTCTCTCTCTCTCTCTCTCTCTCTCTCTCTCTCTCTCTCTCTCTCTCTCTCTCTCTCTCTCTCTCTCTCTCTCTCTCTCTCTCTCTCTCTCTCTCTCTCTCTCTCTCTTTTTTACATGGCTTTTAGATTGGATAATGTATCCTGTATATTAATCATACTTGACTCTAAGTCTTACAAAAAATATTCTGACCAATCAATCACTTCCAAGTTTTGAGTCACACTGTATTATTCAAAATATTGAGTAAGAATTTGTGACGGAGAGTCTTAAAAGTCCATATGAAAAGTCAATAATAAAAATCCTTAATGCAAAATATTTCTTTTTTATACTAAGTATTGCACAAAATGGAGTTGTTATAAGTGTCTGCACTCTATAGATACATTTCCTATGTATGCAACCTGCCGAATAATCTAGCGATGTTTATGGAGTGTCTTTGTTCTACTCTGAGAGACATCAGAATAGTCATCATCCTCAGTTTCACTGTCTGTGCTCAAGTACATGAACTGTTGATTTTCATATGAGAGATGATGTTGCAGGAACCTTCCTGTTGTAGCATCTCCCTGAATGTGTGGCTTAACTTCAACCACTTTTTTGCTTGGCTGCCATGGTTCTTGGGTTTTGGATCTTTTGCGATAACCAGCTCCAACATGATCCTCGGAAACTACAAGCCGATGCTCGTCATATTTTTTCAGGAGATTATTCATCCATCTGGGAATGTTATGAATAACCTCAATCTTCTTAGGTTTCTTGGTTCGAATTGTTTCCCTCTGGATGGAATGCATTGTAGGATGTTGATAAAGATTCACATGCTGACCTTTGTTCCTGTCATATCTGCCAGATGTAATCCATGCCTCAACATCGTGCTTGTGTTGTTCTTGTATTGTAATAGGCCAAGTCCTAGTTTCATCATCATGCCCTTTTTGTTGATTCTGTGGCTTGATGATGCTGGTCTTTGATGGGTTGCCACCACCAAGTCCTCCTTTATCGTCAACTCCTTCTCCTGCCTCTAGTTTCTTCCACCGCACTGTCTTTATGTCTCTATCCTCCATTAACTCTAATAGTTTATCTTGATCAGGGAATCCAACTTTTCTTGGCTTGCGATCAACAATGGGAAGGAGTGGAAGAGTTGCAGGAGGGATTCGCTTCTTTGACGCCCTCTTCCTGGGCAGTTGATTTTTCTTGCTGACACGAGGATAGAAATACCAGAACATCAATGTCTGGAGGCAAGTAATGCTTCCCTCTGGAATGTCTTTGTTGTCCCAGATGCATTTCTTGATTTCAGTACCAGTTGGTTTGATAGGGATCTTTAACTTTACCAGCCAGTTTGCTCTATAGATGTAAAAGACCTCTATATGAGATTTTGTCTGAAGAAAGATAGAAGTCCTAGTTGTAATACCACAATCATACAATACCACAGAATCTGGCTCAATAAATTCTTGTCCAGAAATCATGAAATGGCAGTTGGACATTGACTGTCCAGTTTTCATTGAAAGCTTTTGCTTCAGTGATCCAAAGGTCTGGTTTACATGGACACTAGTTTTGTATATGGTTCCATCAGTTCCATGAACAAAGATGGGAAACTTTTCAACTTTTAGGTGTATAGGTGCCCTGAGATCTTGTATTACATCCTGCAGTTTAATTGCGTTTGGGAGTTTGTGATCATCAATGACTAGTTCATACAAAGTTGCATTTGGTACCCCTAATTTTTGAAGTTTTGATTTTACGTTTCCAACCTTCTTTGAAGGAACCATTTTAATATTCTCAATAATTCCATTCCCAAGTGCAATTTTTATGGGTATTCCAAACATGAGATCATTGTCAATGGTTACCATCATTATATTCATCATAATCACTGAATGTTGACTCACTTCTCCAATTACAGAGGTTAAATCCAGGATAGTTTTGTCTTTGTATAACCGGATCAGATCCACAGGAACATCAGTAACCCCATGAAGCATGAATGCTACAACTGACCAGCGGTCAAACTGGGACACATGAATGTCATATTTATCACCCATTTCTGTGATCACCTTGACCACTTGCATGTTAAGCTTACTTTCTTTACCTACAGTAGTTATTATGATGGTGTCCCCATTTCGAATGTTGAAGTGACCTAAACAGTAATCCAAGGGAAACGATTTGTGCTGATACTGTAGTATCAATACATGTATGGGAATGTATAGTTCATGAGCTGATACCTGTTCAGGGCCGTACTTGCTAAATGTCCTTCCAAAGATTCTATAAATTATGTCGGATCCTGTATTGCAGTGATCCGTGTAAAGCCGATAGGATTTTCCCCAAAATGTTTCCACGTTTATCAGAAGGCTAAAGGTTACTTGTATTAACACATGGAGTGTTGCTTTTTCTCGCAAATGATATTCAAACATTCGTCTGCAATTTTCCATTGGCTTATCACGATACAATAAATCCTGTTGATCAATAGGTATTCCTTTGACCTTCTTGATGTAAGATTTCACTTGGAAAACTGTAGCAAAAGGATCTATAATTATAGGAAATTTCTCTTTAAGTTGATTAATTTCAACCATAACTGTAACATTTGACCTTGGCATTATCATGACAACACAGCCTGGTTTAATGGAATAAACATCTTTTATTTCCTTTGGCTCTTTTTCTCCAGGACCAAGAACCATAATTTTTTCATCCTTTCGATTGAATCCCAATTGATCCTCAGCAAATTTGACAATTCGATACAATGTGTCATCAGGTATTGGTGTGAAGAGGGTAATATTGTCTTGTTTTTTATATGACCACACAGCAATTGCACGTCCCACGACTCCATTGAAGTCAATATCAATATAGTCTGCTATAGACTCTGAGGACTCATTTGAGTCTAAGTCAGAGTCACTATCCATGTAATCTCCATGGTTGTAGTTAAACTGAAAAAGAAAGAAACTTTGATAGGGCATTTAGAGATATCATAATTTATTTTACCTCTTTGCATCTCAATATTTAATCCCATTACATGTACATGGTTACATGAGAGTTTACCTAGTTTTTTTTATATAAATATCCTCACTGCAGATGTTACAATGGAAATGGGACATGTCAGAAAAAAGTATTTATATAAAGCAGGGAAGATCACTTTTCTGATCATAAAAATGGCTGAACTGTATATTGTATAACACCTTCATAGAAAGGACATTTTGGAACAAAAGACAGAAAGACAAGGCATATAAAAGTAGCAGGCATATAAAAAATGTGTACATCATTTGATACCTATTATATATATATATATATATATATATATATATATATATATATATATATATATATATATATATATATATATATATTGGAGTGGGCTTGGCATAATGCTTTCTTGGAGTTATTACATTGGAGTGGGCTTGTGTTTATGATAACTCTTGTTGAGAAAGTAGATCTTTAAAGATCCAAAGAGATAGAGATATTGGAGTGAGAGATGACCCTACCGCACAGAGATATTTGAGTGAGACTCCACTGTAGTAACCACCCTAGTAAAAGTAGTAGAAAGAAATAGTAGAGAGAGACCACCCTAGTAAAACTTGTACACAAAGATGTTAGAGTGAGATACTACACTAGTAAAACTGCTGCACATAAAAATTAGAGTGACAGACCAGTCTGCTGCACAGATGTTAGAGTCCAACCTAATAAAAGTTCTTTGCAGAAATATTGGCTAGAGAGACCACCCTAATAATATTGCTACACAGAAATATTAAAGTGAGAAACAACCCTACTACACAGAGATACTGGAGAAAGAGACAACTCTGCTACACATAGATATTAGAGTGAGAGACCACTCTACCACACAGAAATATTAGAGACCACTCTACTACACAGATATATTAGAGTGAGAGACTGCCCTAATTAATCAACTTCACAAAAATATTAAAGTCAGAAACCATCCTACTACATAAATATACCAGAGAGAGACCACTCTACTTACAGAGATATTAGAGAGACAGCACTCATTAAACACAGAGATATTACAGCAAGAGATTTCCCAACTAAAACACATATTATAGTGAGAGACCAATCTTCTACACAGATATTTAATGAGAGTCTACTATTACACAGGGATATTAGAGTAAGAAACCACACCACTCTAGTAAAACTGCTTCAGAAACTATAACTATTACTGCTACTCTAAGAAATATTTGCTTCAAACAATAGACTGAATCTTATTGTTGAACTGTTTCCTACGGTTGCTAAGGTATTCAAAATGAATGTACAATAGTTGTAATAATCATATAGTGAAGAATCTCAGCAGAGGGCTCTCAAGAGTGGTAATATTGCAATAAATTACAATTGCTGTTTATCTTGTGACAGGCATTATGGAATTATGAATGAGAATAGCTTGGTTACGATAAATAAGTGCTAAATAGCAGAGCTTGGTTTCCCATTAGGGTTAATCTACTATATTTGATTGGGCACTTTTCATTTAAGCTTTAGAGAGTCTCTTTTACTGATGATCCTGATCTACTGTGTGCTGATATTTTGATGGAACATGAGGGAGGGATTTGAGCCAAAGGATTTCTTTCCTGAGTACATGTCATATGTTTGATAAAGCATGATTGAGGGATTTGAGCCTCAGGATTTAAAGCAATTTTTAATTTGTCATTTAGTTGGGCATGAGAGACAGATTTAAGCTTCATGTTCATAGTCTTTACTAAGGATATCTGTAGAGATTTTGACTGGGCATAAGAGAGGGACTTGAGCATATGGGTCAAAGTCATTCCTGAGTATATCTGAGAAATATTTGATGGAGTATGAGGGAGTGACATTCGAAGTCATTCCTGGCTATATCTGAGAAATATTTGTTGGAGTATGAGGGAGTGACATTCGAAGTCATTCCTGAGTATATCTAAGAAATATTTGATGGAGTTTGAGGGAGTGACATTCGAAGTCATTCCTGAGTATATCTGAGAAATATTTGATGGAGTATGAGGGAGTGACATTCAAAGTCATTCCTGAGTATATCTGAGAAATATTTGATGAAGTATGAAGGAGCGAGATTCAAAGTCTTTCCTGAGTATGTCTCAAACATTTGATTGTATATGTAGAATGGGTTTTGAGCCTCAGGTTCAGAATGCAAAGCATTCTATGTACCATGATTAGTTTTACACAATAATTTGTTTTGTAACCATTCTTTGTCTAATGATTATTATTACATGATACATTGCTTTGTAAATAAATTGTATGCTTGGTATCTCAAAAGGAGTTTTTAAATACAGAAAGAAACATGCATCTCAAGTGGCATGTGAAATTCCAGTATATGTATTTGAATACTGCTGACATCAAAGAAGTGCTCATGTTAAAGCAGCCCATTTTTTTCTCTTAAACATGTGACATTTACATAAGCCAGCTGATATTCTTGGATTGAAAGATAAAAGGTAAAGGTCACAGGAAATATTTTGAAAATTTAAATGATTTCTGCACTATAATTATTTTCTTGACCATGTAATTTTTTCCGATTGTGAATGGCTTGCAAGAAAGAAGCCTATTGATGCATAGGTTAAAGGGTGAGAGGTCAAGATAGTTTTGTTGCAACATGTAAGATGTCTTTAATCAGATGCCTTATAATGTTTCCAAACTTTGAGTATTGTTTGCTGATTTGGGAATGAAATAGACTACAATTGGGTTAGACAGCTTAAAAGTTAAGGTCATAATGACCATTTTCATAAACAACTAGTCTGTTGGTTAGAGTCAGCTTAGAGTCAAGCGATCATCATCATTCAGCTCTGATAGTTCCAACATATGGAACTGTAAAAAAGGGTTTGGTCATGATTTGCCCTTTATAATTGGATTTTGGTCATGATTTGCCCTTTATAATTGGATTTGATAAATATTGTACATACTCGCTTATAATGCACTAGCAGGTCTGGATCTGTGCAGTTTGTTATTACTAATCAGAACAACAAACAACATAGACCCTGATCTGCAGGTGCATTATGCTATGGCAGATTTGGATCTTTGTTGTTTGCAGTTTGAATCGACTTATAGGCTGGTACATAAGGTAGAGAATCTGTGATATTGGGCATAAATCTTTGGCTAACACTGATTTTTGTACTTTTGTTAACTCTGGTCATTGATCTAATGGCAACAAGGCAATGAAGACATTGTTTCAGATTGAAAAAACAGGCAAAAGTTTTGATTTATAATAATAACAAATACGATTGCTAAATGGTCAGAAATTTTGTTATGGCTTCCAGTTTCTGACAAATTATGGATTTGAGCTAAGTGCTTCTTCCCTTCACCATAATTGTTCAGTATTTCCCCCATACATTGCATACATAATGTAGATTGAATTAGTTCAGATAAAGTACATGTTATTTACATGCTTCAAGTGATAACATCTATAAAGAAATACATTTTTAGACCTTCATAATATGTTTGTTAGACCTTTACCTGTGCATAGTTTTCTTGGTTATTGTCTCTTTAATTGAACAGCCAAATTTTCTTTGTAATGGTTTACCAGGCATTGTTTAGAAAAAGATTAGAATTTAACTGAAATGTGATAGTTTCAAAGGAGATACAAGCTGATTGTCTTCAGCTAAAATGACTTATAATTTGAAACTGAACCCTTTTTATTTAAATACGCATTTTAGCACTTAGTAAACTTTCTTTTTAATTGAATACAAGCATAGGAGTTTTTTCAGATGATTTAAATGAAGTTTAACAAAAAAATTTTTCTCATTGTTTTGAAACTGATATTTAAGCCCAGATTTAGATTACTTTAAGACAGAAAAAAGGTGAAGCTATTGTGTATTGAATCAAATCTTTACTGGTCTGGTAATTCCACGATTTCTGTTGTTTATATTGGATTAGGTCAAACAGCTTTAAATAACATTATTCCAAGTTGTCAACTTTCATATCATCATCATACAAGGCATTGCCTTTTGGGACCTTTGAAGTCTCTTGGTATATGACCTTTCAGATGAAGGCAACCATTGTTAATTAGCAGTCACACCAGAGTTTGAGTATCATGTCTGATCTAATTACACCCAGAAGGGTACAAAAATTATCTTTAATAATACTTAGCCATGGTTAGAATTTAATGCTTGCAAACTAAGAGTTAATTGTGGATAATGAGGGTTGAGATTTCAAAGTCTTGTAAATGTTGGTGATACAAAGCAGATTATGGGCAAACTTGTTATCAGCAAATAAAAACTACAGTATTCAGCTATCAACGCATTTTTAAAAATTCAAATGAAATTAAAAAGCTACACTTGAAATGGAGTAAATTGTATCCAGATTCCTTCTTAGTTTAAAGAATCATGCGCTTAATATAGATTCATCAGTATAATTGATATAGATATTGCCAACAGAAATTATATTATTTTCTCCAGTTGTGGAAATATTAAAGTTTCAAAAAAAATTACATTCATGTTGGGAGGAAATACTCTATAATGTTTTGCCTATTTGTTTGTGGTTCATTTGTCATATTATTGATATCATTGACCATTTTTCAATGGCACTTTTACAAAATTGATACTTAGATGCATCTCCATACATATAATTTAACCATACTAATGTAGGTCACTGTGACCTGATTATCACACCTGATTGACTTTTTGACCCTATTTTACCTACACTAATGTAATTTGACACATAGATGCATTGTCACAGGGAGATTAACTCCACCCCAGACTCATGCTTGAGTGACTTTTGTATTTGCAGTCATTTATTTCAATCATATGCAGCACCACCACTGGTGGCCAGTGGTGGTTAGAGTGTCCAACTCAGATGAAGGAGGTTGTGGGTTCAAACCCCAGCCGAGTCATACCCAAATACTTATAATGGTACTGACAGCAGCCTTGCTAGATGCTTAGCATAAAGAGGTTAATGTTAATGAATCCTGTTCTAATGAAACTGTTTTTTGAAATTCACTCGTGTTGGTGAGGGAATTCATTTTTTACAAGTAAAGACTTGTTTTTCACATTGATTATTGTGCGTTCAGATAAGAATTCAACGATTCATACAGTTTGCACAAAATGACATACAGTCTAAACAAATATGTAACTAAAACATTTGTCTGCAGTTATCAATTTTCTTCACATAAATAAAAGTCATCTGTCAATCATGGTGATTTTTTTCAAGGACAGAAACAAAAATCTAAAAAAAGAAATATACTAATCAGTGAGTGAAATATTCTCCAATTATCCAATAGGTCACTTTTTAGCTTACAAGGTATAATGTCAATGTCACAGATGTGCAAGTTGCAAGGAATTGCATTTGATTTATGCAAGACCTCATTTCAGAAATTTTATCTCCTAACCAGATATTTTATGTCTATATTGTAATTGAACAGATAGATGATTACAATTTGCACACAATAATGTATTCATCTTAAAATCAGTAGATTTTAACTTACCCTTCGTGGAAGCATAGGTGGAACAAGGTCCCTCTGTATGAGTGGTCTCCCATGCTCAAAGGTTGCCATCATATCTATTCCAGGTGCATATTCAACAATTTAAGCATCGTATGAGACCCTGAATGGGAATACACAAAAATGAATGCTAACAAGTCATAAAAACAGGGTTCCCGCTGGTCATGGAATCCTGGAAAAGTTTTGGAATTTAAAAAGTAACTTTTAAGGGTCTTGAAAAGTTATGGAATTTGTCAAAACCTTGCAAAGTTTTGGAAAAGTCATGGAATTTTGTGACAATGGAGTTAAAGAAATTGTTTGCTTCAAATTTCATAGAGCACCAAGAACCAATTAAATAAAATGGTAAAATTACAATCAATAATGTTTCAATTCATAAAACAAGAATAAGTTCCCCTAATGGAAGTATCACATGATTTCTGGTATAGTTCACTAAATAAAAGAAAACAACTGGAAAGTAATGTGCTTTGTTAATATTGTAAATAGGAACACATCCAAAGACTACATAGGATTGTTTACTTTTTTTCTTTTGAATACAAATTACATTGAACATTGGATTATGACATAAATTACTACATAAGGTCAAAGTGTGCTAGCCCAGGTAAATTTAAAATGTACATATTAAAAATATTTGTTGTTAACTTTTGTTGTTATTTTAGATTAAAAGATGTCATTCTTTAAGTTCAATTACTTGACAATGCAAGATAGCACAGTCCTTGAGTTTTATGAAATGGCCCTGGAAAGTTTTGAAAAAGTCATGAAATTTGTATTTGTTAAGTTTGCAGGAAACCTGTAAAAAGATAAGGAAAATAGTTATTCATTGAAATGAGACAACCTCATCACAGAGGTCATGTATGCATAGATTATTTTGTTATTTCACCAAAACCTAATCTCATTACTTGATTTTGGAGTGAAAATCATGCCCAAGACAGATGGCAGTGGCTGACTCAGTCTGGACTGGGCAGGAATCAAAACCTCACAATCTCAGCCATGACTTGGTTATGCTAAAGCCAAATCCCAAAAATATGTGTCTTTCAGGTCAGCGAACTATCCTTGTTTCTCATTGCCCACCCTACCACCCTTTTCCCCCCATGTTAAAAAGCACAAAAGAAATCACATTAAATATATAATGATGTTTAAAAACAACCAAGAAAAACCCTCAAAAGAAACTGACCAGCTTACCCTAATATTAAAACCAGTGCAATAGTAAACATTTTGTTTCTTGGCCTGACCACTGAGCCAATGTGCATGATCTCAAGGAGAGAGGGAAGAGATAAATATACTGATGAGGAAATAAATTTTAATTTACCTATGGTAACTGACGAATCTCAGGATTTATGTGTGAATTACCTAATCCTGTAACTTTGTAGAATCCTTTTGAAGGGCATATTTTAAAGCAAACCATAAGAAATAAAGTTTATTTCTTTTCTTAACTGACTTTTCCAAAACTAACCGTAGTTTAGGCATGAAATATATTCTTGTAAACGTTTCATACAGATACACATAGCTTGTCAGGAAAGAAATATCAGTGTCTCAATGAATTGTCATCTTTTATATCTGAAAGCAGAAGACATTCAGTTAATCACTCAAAATATATTTTTTAAAAATCTTTACAAATTTCACTTGTGCATCAACTCTCCAATTTAGGTTATTCAAAAAATAATATTGTTGTATACTGAATCAAATTTAAATTAACTACAATAGAATTAATATTTCTTCACATAATTTGATGGAGAAGAATAAACTTCATGTTGTTGCACTGGCTGAACTTTAGATCAGATGACAGAATCCAGAAAGATATCAAATAAATAAATGGGTAAAGAAAGAAAGAAATGATATATGAATCCCTTTTTTTGAGGGGGCCAGCAAAATATACTCTATTAATGCACCAATCTTTGAAATAAAGTTTATGCAATTTATTAATTCTAGTTAATCTCTTTATCACATTTAAACCAGATAAAAATGAATGTTTTTCATATTCTTCAACACCATTATAACTTAATATCAGGGAGTAAAAAATTTGTAAAGTAGTTTGTTAGCCTGGTTATAGATCTTACAAGCATTTGAATCCAACTTTAACAAATAACTGAGTATCAGCTTAACTTTGAGGAGGCCACAAAGGTAGTATATTAATCATCACATCAAACTTCCTTCAATAACTCTATGGCTTATTTTCCCATTATTCACATATGAAGTATCGGACTTAATCCAGGGCTTTACACCACTGAATATTAAATTGGTAGATGGTCATGAAGATCTTGTTAATGCCGTTCTCACAGAAGCTGATATCTAGTATGCACAGTACAGTAAATCTGTATGAGTGTACACCTTAATATCAAGAACACATATATAAAGGAGACTGCTCTGGTGGTCTAGTGGTTAGAGTGTCCACTTCAGATGAAGGAGATCATGGGTTTGAACCCCAGCCTAGTCATACCAAAGACTTGAAAAAATGGTACTAACAGCTGCCTTGGTAGACACTCATCATTAAGAGGTTAGTTTTAGGACTGGTCAGCCTGGTGTCAGGATAATGTTACTGGGTGGAACATAATGCTACATGTCTATGGCATAATGCCCAGGTGCCAGACATCACTATTAACTGCCATGCTGCAGCTGAAATTTTTTTAAAGCTATGTTAAAAATCCAGATAACACACATGCATATGCGTGCACACACACACACATACACAAAGGACATTGTTGAATAACCATAAAAATCCAGATCACACACATGCATGCATGCACACACACACACACACACACACACATGCACAGAGGACATTGTTGAATAACCATTAAAAATCCAGATCACACACACACTCACACCATTACACAGAGGACATTGTTGAATAACCATTAAAAATCCAGATCACACACACACACACTCACACCATTACACAGAGGACATTGTTGAATAACCATTAAAAATCCAGATCACACACACACACACACACTCACACCATTACACAGAGGACATTGTTGAATAACCATTGCAATAATGTCACACAGATGATAACTCTTTATTTTATGGACTCTTCTTCACAAAGTTTGGTTGGTTTCCTAATGATACTTACAGCTCTGTATTGCAATATTGTACTGAGGAAATGGGTGCTTTTCCCAATGACACACTGAGGTATCCAACCCATGATGACCTGGAAAGGTATTGAGCACATAATCTTTTGATTACAAGTCCAGTGTTCTGCCAATTGAGCCATCATTGTTCCCCTGTCCACAAGGGACAAAATTCTGTTGTTTTGAACTTTAGAGATAGGTGTCAATGTAGTTTGCTTGCAGTAGGGATCACACTACTAATTCACCTTGCCATGTATGTCTCATATACTGGTGTTCAAAATAGTAAGTTTGAGATACAAAAATTATTATTTCTATCAGATGTTGTTTTAGAGTGTATCAGTAATTATCAGCAAAATTACAATCTTCAGCTTATTCTTTGTTGCATAAATTTGCACAGTCTTAATAAGAGGATGTTTAAAGTTCTCTGCTTGAAAATAATTTATGGACAAAAAGAAACAACAATTTTATATGGATTTTACAGTGTATAAATTGGTTTGATATCCAGTAGTATTTGTTGCCTAATCTTAAAATGGTACACTATGTAATATGCAGTATTCTTTGCCTTGTTATCTTAAACTGGAACACTATTGTATGGAACACTATAATATACAGTATTCTTGAGAGTGTAATCCTAATATGGATTACTGTGTAATATTTAGTATTCTTTGCTGTGTAATAATAGTATGGATCACTGTGATACACAGCATTCTTGACTGTAATCCTGGTATGAAACAAAGTGTGCTATGAAGTATTCTTGGCTGTACAATCCTAATATGGAACACTGTGATACACAGTTTTTCTTCACTCTTTAATTCTAATATGGAACACTGATATACAGTTTTCTTTTCTGTGTAATCCTAATATGGAACACTGTGATATACAGTTTTCTTTGCTGTTTAATCCTAATATGGAACATTATGATATACAGTTTTCTTGGTTTTGTAATCCTAATATGGAACACTGTAGTATACAGTTTTCTTGGTTTTGTAATCCTAATATGGAACACTGTGGTATACAGTTTTCTTGGTTTTGTAATCCTAATAGGGAACACTGTGATACACAGTTTTTCTTCACTCTTTAATCCTAATATGGAACACTGTGATATACAGTTTTCTTTGCTGTTTAATCCTAATATGGAACATTATGATATACAGTTTTCTTTTCTGTGTAATCCTAATATGGAACACTGTAATATACCATTTTCTTTTCTGTGTAGTCCTAATATGGACCACTGAAGTATACAGTTTTCTTGGTTTTGTAATCCTAATATGGAACACTGTGGTATACAGTTTTCTTGGTTTTGTAATCCTAATAGGGAACACTGGTATACAGTTTTCTTTGCTGCATCCTTATATGGAACACAGTAATATAGTTTTCTAGGCTGTATAATTCTAGTATGAATGACTGATATAGAGTATTCTTTGCTGTTTAATCCTAATAATTTGGAATACTGTGATATAGAGTATTCTTTACTGTGTAATCCTAATTTGAAACTAAACATCCTTCAGAATTCACTGGCACTACAGTAATCATGTAAGTGTATATAAGGCTTAGTGACTTTCTCTATGACCCAATAATTTGCATGATCTAACACACAACTCATTACACTTTCTGTTGCACCTTCAGTTACATTATTTTTCATTACCTAGTAATGAAAAGTAGATAATGCATTTTATTTGAGTTTTGTTATGCAATAACAGAATATATACCCAGTGTTCATTATTATCAAGTTGATCAAATAAAGATGATCTCTGTGTAGACAATCAGTTTTATGTTGCATTAAGGGTTGGCAGTTAGCTTAATTTACTATATTTGATATTGACCTGATTATATGGGTGTATACATACAATTTAAGTGTCAGGAATCCTCTGATGGATTCACCATAAAGAAGGTACTTTGATATTGATTTATATTTTTTACCAATCCAATATGGTTGCTTGATTACAATGAAAATTGCCATCTGTACTTACTTGTAAGTTGAAGCCAACTGCAAACTGCACAGACCCTGATCTGCAGGTGTATAATACATTGGCAGATCTGGGTCTTTGCAGTTTGATGGGAGTAATCATTAGAACAATAAATATAAACCCAGATCTGCAGGTGCATTATGCTACAATGGATCAGGATCTGTGTTGTTTATAGCTTTACTCAACTTACAAGTGAATATATATGGTACTTGATCTTGACATGAGATTGTAAATTACATCAATTTACATTCAAAGAAGGTACAAAAACTGTATTGAAAGATAATACTTGTCAATGGACATGCTAATTGATACTAGTATCAAAGCCCCCTTGAATCTTTTCACATGCTAATGTTGATCTTCTACAGCAAGTATAATGGTTTAACAGTGGTCTCTGCATTTTCTCTGCACTTATATCTGTTGGCAGTACAATATCTTTGGAATAATCTATCTGCCAGGCAAACTTTATAAACTGAATAATTAAATGTTTGCACTTGTATTAGAATTATGTATGGTTGGTGCAGTCTTAAAACCTCATTAAGAAGCATGTATTGGTGATAAGGATTCCTTTGAAGATAAATCTGTAAGCATTGTAATTTTCATGCACATACCTTATGTACTTAAATATAATGCGTACATAAACATAAATGGTCCGGACCCTGATCTGTTAGGATATAATGCATAGGCACAGTACAGTCTACACTATTAATTTATTCAGAGCATGTACTGCACAAGCCCTATTAAGTGGAAACTCTTCTTTTTGGTTAGATTTGTAAAAAAAAGTCCTTTCTTGAGTTCAAATTTTTTTTATATCTTAGCCTGATTTGTGTTTGGTAAACAACTGCTACAGCAAATTAAACATGCTGTAATCACCAAGTTCATATTCGGAAAGATATTTTCATCTCCCAAGTGGAGAGCACCAAAATGGGCAAAGGGAACTAACTCTTCTAATATGTACATACATGTAATAGGGATATTATTTAAGATTCATCGATGATGATCGAGTCTTGACTTTATGAAAACTACCTTAATAATAATTTTTTTTTAAAGCTTACAGTGGAAGCATTATGTTGAATATATTTTTATAACTTTCAATAAATGCTTCCTGGACCCATCTTGTCAGTACATTACGCTTGATTCAGGGTCCATCTTGTTCACAGTTTGATGATTATTATACATGTGTAAATATGGTAGTTAAGGGAGATAAACGGGGTGTAGTAACATCCCATAAATCATATTCAGTATTTGACAGAAGTAATGGGACCTTGGATGGCTTTGTGATCTAAAGCACTCACTACAGTCTCTGTGTGGGTTTGATTCTGAGGCTCGGCAAGTGTGGCTGTGTGAGAGCACTTTTCAGTAGCTTCTCTTGGGTCAGTGGTTTTTCCTGGGATTTTTACCAGGTTCTTCCTTCACCAGTATTAGCCACCATGTATAGCCTGTCATGTGCTACAAAATTGCATTAAACCCAAAATAGCAATAGAAGTTGCAGATGAGAAGGTGATATATGGGCATCTTTTGAGTGGATTCCCTCTTAAACTGATAAAAATATGTTTTTGCTTAATTTGGCTATATGGTTTTCTGGGCATTGATGTTTGAAAGGACACATAAGTTTATGTTTCCAAAGTACTCTGGCATAAAAGTTTTTTTTTTCTTCAAAATATTTATTTCTTATTTTGTAAATGTCTTGTGTTTTACAGCATAAAAATGTAAAGGAATGGAACAAATGTTCTTGCTTCATATCACTACCTGATGATAATTGATATACACAAGTATAATGGTGCTAAATATGTTTATGTGATACCACTTATATTTATAGACTTGGCATCTGCAAGATTAGTTTGGCCTACTAACATTGATTATTCAGCTGATTCTGGTGTATGTCATGTTTTAGTTTATTCCTGGACCTTATATCTCATCTTCAGAGTCATAAATTTAATAGACAAAGGTATTTACCAGAGAACAAGCAAAAGCAATGTTTATTTTTGTTTCAAAATTTAGTCTTTATTCATTAAATTTCATACAGTCACTTAAAACCAAAATACCAATACCCCCAAAATATATATTTCTTTATTTGCTTATTTTTTATGCAAACCTTTGATCAGAGTGCCAGTGTTATAAAACTTGAGTACTTCTTTGTAAATGTAGTTTAGTTTTTGCTATATTTTTAACTTAGCACAGTTGACTGATAAGATCACAGTGGTGAAATAAGGTCACAATGGTGAAATAAGATCACAGTGGTGAAATAAGGTCACAATGGTGAAATAAGATGACAGTGGTGAAATGTTGTCTTACTGATCAAGTTTAAAGTAGATTAATTATGACATGATAAGACAGACTCTAGTGTCCATGTAGTTGTTTTATATCTTCTAATGCACACTAAGCTGAGATCTCAAATTTTTTGGTACTGAAAACAACTTTAGTTTTGCTCTAAAACCAGGACTTCACAGTTGTGGGTTAAACCAAATATGGATCAAGTCTCTGGAATTTGTTATATAATGTTGATTAGTGAGTTATAAATATAAATGGTGCATGATGTCATTTTACCCACTAGGCCTTGTGCCATCAGGCATATTTTTTTCTGACCAATATATGATAGGCATTCAGTAAACCTTCTTGTTGTTTTATAACCCCAGCCTAGTCATACCAAAGACTTATAAAAGTGATACTAACAGTTGCCTCATTAGACACTCATCATTAAGAGGTTAGTGTTATGACTGGTATACCTGGTGTCAGGATAATGTTACTGGGTGGGACATCATGCTACATGTCTATGACATGATGCCCTAGTGCTAGACATCACTATAAACTGACACATTGCAGATGTTGTAGCAATATGACTGAAAATTTTTAAAGTATGTTGCAAATCCAAATTACACACACAGATACACACTTTATCCAAGTGATAATTTTTGTGTGTTGTCGAAGAGGGACTCTTCAATAATTGTTGTGAAACAATTGAACTTACTGTTTCTGCCTATATGCATTGTTTTACCCTGCAAAGATGTATGAGGATAATAATATGATTTATTATTATTATTAATATTATTATTATTTTTATAAATTGATCCTTGTATAATTCAGTTGCAAGTCTTTGAAAGTGAATTACAAGAATAAAGTAGATTTTAAAAAAATAATTGTTTAACTATGCCCCATTATGGAAAGAGCAAAACAAAAAAAACCTTTCAATTTCAATCTTAAATGCCCTACACCCCTCAGAAAAATCCTGTGATTTTAACTGACAATGAAAAAATGTTTTCCCCATGTTAGAGCACAAGCTACTTCATCATGTATTTGTGTTATGTTACAGAAATTATACAAAGACTCCTAACAAGACCTCAAATTCACAAACTTTATTTAAAATATAACATTTGCATTAAATAAGTCATTATGTGACAGTCTATCGTTAGAGAAGGCTTTGCAAATATATCAGATTCAGTAAAAATAATAATAATAATAATAATAATAATAATAATAATAATAATAATAATAATAATAATAATAATAATGATGTTGTTTCTGCTGATGTACAAGCATTACAAATTTTTTGTTAATAACAGGTGCTTGGGAAATGTTTAAAACTCCAGCATTAGAAATTCTTTGTAAAGTGCAGTAATTTGAAAAGCTGTATAGTTGATTAAGAAAAGAGGAGTAATATAAATACCAACAGTATACCTATAATGTTACTAATGAATTTTTTTATGATGAACAGGCACTTCAGTATCATAAAATTGAAAATCACTGGTAGTATTCCAATGGAGAAAGCCCGGTTAGAATTTTAAACAATAAAATATAAATGTGCACAAAATATAAAGATACTGACCTTTTATATCCACATTCTTGTAATGATGAGTGAATTTTTTTAGGAAACGAAGTTAATTAAGTGGCATATAACTCACAAATACACTTGAATGTATGTATTCAGTAGCATGAATTCTAACAAATGTGAACAAAAATAATACCTGTGCTTTATTAATAGTTGCTGTTCCATTTCTTTATTCACAATCCATATTGAAGAATGTTGGTTTCATGTTTACTTTTCACTCCTTTGTTTTTTAACTTCAGTATAATGTTAAAATAATTTTGTTTTCCCAACTGTTCAAGAAATTTTAGAATAGCGATGTCAGCATTTAAAGTCCAACCTCTTTCCAGTTTGCCATTCTAAGTTTGTCACCAGATTGTTGAATAAGTTATTACTATTATTATTACTTATTTGTTGAAAAGACACCTCTATTCTTCTCTGTATTACACTGTGATCCATGATTTACAAGATTTGAGCTCCTGTGGTTCTAAACACTAAATTTGTGTGTGGCTTTGTTGAGATAATTGAGTCACTGGAAGGTCTGCATTCTCTTTGATAAGTGACAAAGACCCCATGCAACACTTGAATGCCTTTGCTAGAGATATATCAGTTGTAAGATACTCTTATAATCAGAGCTTTTTACCATAAAGACCAGGATATTTGTCTTGGGGTTTCTTCATGTACCATGATCTGCAGTTTAAGAAATTGACAAAATTATACAACCCAGTATAATTCTTGTAACAACAACATCACAACCACCCCCACCCACAGATTGTTCAAATTAATATTTAAATGTTGTTTTAAGTAATGACAAATCTGGGTCTATACTTGGTTAGGTATACACTATATCCATACAAGACCATACTCAAAATTGTACATATTCCAAACCCTTTGTTTTTTAATTATTGTATCAACCCTATGCAAAGGACATATGTCTAAAAAAAGGAAAACATCATGGTGCCTCAAGTTTTCTTAATTTTACATTGTAACCAGATTATAAAGGCCAGTTCTTTAAAAAGGACAAAATTACATGGTGCCTTGAATAACTTCAGTGTACATTGGAACTGTCTCTCTCTTACACATATATGTAGGACATAGTTCCCTTTGTTCAGTCTAAGGTGGGTGAGAAAGCCTGCCAATAGCTTCTCATGGGTTGGTGGTTCTTCTCTGCGTGTTCCAGGGTTCTTCCTCCACCATTAATACTGGCCACTATGTATCTTGTGCTGAAAAATGGCATTAAACCCTACAACAACAATAACAACAACATAGTTCCCTTCACTATATACTGAATCCTGTATAAATGGCTCAGTTTCAAAGTGCCTGATTGAATGTCCTTCACTCTGCATCAAAACAAGCTTATAAAGTATGCATGACTATATACAGGACACAATCACATAGGGCGTTATTTTTCATTGTTCAGTGAAACCTGTATATAGTGGACAAATATTTATTAAAGGAAAAAGTTTCACAATGCTTGGACTAACCTTTAAATGTTCTTGGAACTTGTTTGGAAAGGACATAAAAGTTAAGTTCATGGTGTGTTGAGTGTCTATAGCTGTACATTTAAACCTGTCTATAAAGGACACTGAAAGACCATTACATTTTGTCTTTTGAAGACAGTTGTCCTTTGTTTTTGAGGTCGCTTTGATGGAAGCTCAATGGAGTAATTGCTTTGGCATTCACTTTAGCATGCACTTCAGTACATCCTTCCTCATACAAGATGAAAGTCAATTTTACAACAATTTTTTTATATGCTCATTGTTCAAGATTTTAGTTTTTAAAGAAATAAAAGGTAGTAAGGACATGTCATGATGATCTTTAAGATAAACCTATCTTATTTCATTGAATTAAACATCTAAATGGCCTTTATTTCATGGTTAAATTTTAGATGTATTTGTGAGTGTGAAAACATTAAAAATGACTGCAGTTTCCGTATATACTCACTTTTACATCCAATCCAGCTGTAAACTGCATAAACTCGAATCTGCCACTGCATAATACATTGGCCAATCTGGATCTATGCAGTTTGTTAGGAGCAATCGGTAAATAAACAACTTATACCCTGATCTGCTGGCACATTATTTGGTATCATATCAGGGTCCAAGTTGTTTGCAGATTGATTTCATTTTGTATGCAAAGCATACAAGTGACATACCATATATACTCATTTATAAGATGGAACCAACTTCAAACTGCATAGACCCAGATCTACCATCACATAATGCTCTGTCAGATCTGGGTCTATACAGTTTGTTTGGAGTAATTAATAGAACAAACAACAGAGACCCTGATCTGCAGGTACATTATGCTGAAGCAGATCAGAATCTTTGTATTTTGTACTTTAATGTGACTTACAAGCAAGTATATATTGTATCTTTAGATAAGTACCCTTTGGTAACAAGTATTAAATGTTGGTGCTAATTGCTTTAACTCATAAGTAAATCAATATTGACTAATTAGCCAGTTATGATCCACCTATTTAGACTTAATAATACCTAAAATTCCATGATCAGACTAAAAGTTTACCAAACTGCATTCTAGAGTCCATTCTATTTGTTGCTACATGTAATCATATTGCCAAACTGCATTCTAGAGTCCATATGATTTGTTGCTAATCATATTGCCAAACTGCATTCGAGAGTCCATTCCATATGTTGCTACATGTAATCATATTGCCAAACTGCATTCTAGAGTCCATATGATTTGTTGCTAATCATATTGCCAAACTGCATTCTAGAGTCCATTCCATATGTTGCTACATGTAATCATATTGCCAAACTGCATTCTAGAGTCCATATGATTTGTTGCTAATCATATTGCCAAACTGCATTCTAGAGTCCATTCCATATGTTGCTACATGTAATCATATTGCCAAACTGCATTCTAGAGTCCATATGATTTGTTGCTAATCATATTGCCAAACTGCATTCTAGAGTCCATTCCATATGTTGCTACATGTAATCATATTGCCAAACTGCATTCTAGAGTCCATATGATTTGTTGCTAATCATATTGCCAACTGCATTCTAGAGTCTATATGATTTGTTGCTACATGTAATCATATTGCCAAACTGCATTCTAGAGTCCATATGATTTGTTGCTAATCATACTGCCAAACTGCATTCTAGAGTCCATTCCATATGTTGCTAATCATATTGCAAACTGCATTATAGAGTCCATATGATTTGTTGCTAATCATATTGCCAAACTGCATTCTAGAGTCCATTCCATATATTGCTAATCATGTTGCAAACTGCATTCTAGAGTCCATATGATTTGTTGCTAATCATATTGCCAAACTGCATTCTAGAGTCCATTCCATATGTTGCTAATCATATTGCAAACTGCATTCTAGAGTCCATATGATTTGTTGCTAATCATATTGCCAAACTGCATTCTAGAGTCCATTCCATATATTGCTAATCATGTTGCAAACTGCATTCTAGAGTCCATATGATTTGTTGCTAATCATATTGCCAAACTGCATTCTAGAGTCCATATGATTTGTTGCTAATCATATTGCCAATCTGCATTCTAGAGTCCATATGATTTGTTGCTAATCACACTGCCAAACTGCATTCTAGAGTCCATTCCATTTGTTGCTAATCTTATTGCCAAACTGCATTCAAGAGTCCATAATGGTTGTTGCTGAACATTTTACCAAACTACATCAAAAATTCCTTATGATTTGTTGCTCACCATATTGCCAAACTTCATTCAAGAGTCCATTCCGTTTGTTGCTCACCGTATATTACCAAACTACATTCAAGAGTCCATAATATTTGTTGCTTACCATGTATTACCAAACTACATTCAAGAGTCCATACCATTTGTTGCTCACCATATTGCCAAACTACATTCAAGAGTCTATGCCATTTGTTTCTCACCATATTGTCATATTGCCAAACTACATTCAAGAGTCCATACTGTTTGTTGCTAACCATTTGACCAAAATTGAAATTATGCAGTTTATTACAGAGCTGATATTTTACATCTCGCCATGATGCAGTTTGGGCACGTGTTGACATGGCCCATCCATACATTGCTATGTCTTATTCCTTTGATATTTGTGTTTTAATGGTCAGATTCTTAAGGCACTTGGTGGAGCATTTGTTTTCAATACACATAGTCTGATCCATTACTCAATAATTAATACATATATGATCAGATCATTTAGGCACTTCTGAAAGTCAGCAATAATTGACAGACCCTATTTATTCATAAGCTAACAAAAATAAATGACAAAACACAAAGTGTACTTATAGTTGAAATATTCATTGGTGCTATATATGGCATGCTTTGTTTATGCAGTTACCAATATTATTAATCGTTTTGTTGGAACAACAACCTGGCTATTTAATTAGGATTAAAGATGATGGTTCCTGCTTTGTTTAATGAACAGAATACCATTCATAGAAATCAACTATAAATCATGAATTGCAATCATAAAAAATGCTGGCATAATGTCCAATTGCATTTCAAGATAAATAAGCAGAAATAAAAAATTGTTTATTCTGAATCATTTCCAGTGCTCCAAGCATTTCAAGGTTGAACACACTGGCAATAGACCTACACATATTAGGCATATTTGAGGCGGAACATGATCTACTGTATACACTTATGAATCAAGTCCTTTGGTAAACAATATAGACCCTGATCTTCTGTTGCATAATGTGCTAGTAAATCTGGGTTTATGTTGTCTACTGTTTGCTCCTAACAAACTGCATAGACCCAGATCTGGGTTATTGCAGTTGGACTACACTTATAAGCAAGTATATATGATAACTTACATCTGTTTCTCAGCAATTAACACTGCAGCAGGATAAACATTATGAGGCCATATATCAAGAGATCATGCGCCAGAGACCTGTACACTGTTGTGTATTGGTATAAAATGTGTATTGTAATGTAGGAAGCTTTCTTTTTTGAACCATTTAAACTCTACAGCCAATTCCTTTATCAAGACTTGCACCCCAATTGAATGCCTTGTAAGCAAAAATTCCAGCTATATATCCTGCTAGCATGTCAGACTCGCTGTTTCCAAGGATACTAGATCCAGTTCACTTTCATGTTTTTTGGGAACCTGTTTTTGCAGTTTGATGAGATATTGGACTTAGCTACTATTTCCTTGGCAAGATATAGGCAATAATGTGTAAAACTGCTGTCAAAACCAACATTATATATATATATATATATATATATATATATATATATATATATATATATATATATATATATATATATATATATATATATATATATATAATGAGCTTATCTATAACAGTTGATACACATAATCTGCATAGTTGAAGTGAATCTGAATGATATTCCATATTGAAAATGACTTGCCCTATATATTCAATTACAGTTGCCCTATATATTCAATTACAGTTGAGTCAACATAGATCCTTATCTGCCATATTATGATACACCTACTAATCAGGGTTTTTGTTGTTTGCACTGCATCGATCAGGTTCTGCCAATACTATACGCAACCCCAGATCAGGGTCTGGGTAGATTACAATTGAACTCATAAGCAATTCATATTGAACTCATATGTGCAATTGCTGCACATAAATATGGACTTTTATAATTTTGTAGAATTTAGGAAAGAGTAATCTGAATGAAGTAAAGTTTTCTTTAATACTGCTTTACTTTGGATTACATTTTGTGTTCTTATTTCAGTAGTAATAACATAAATTAACTGTACTTTTAAAAAAAAATGTGGAATGTTTGAGATCTTTCCAGTAGATACAAAAAACAAAAAACACATGACAAAGATGATATTATACTTAAATAGCAATATAATGCAGATGAATTGTTTATAAGGAGACCAACCCCTCTCTCTGTGTTGTAGGAATGTGTATTGTTATTCAGCTCAAATGTACTAGAATGAGCTCCAATAGGAAGTAATAGATAAACCTGGTAATGCAATGGACCCCATAATCAAACTAAAACCATTGTATTTTAATTGGTTTATCAACTTTCACTATCTACATGATTCTTGCTTGTAAATAGAGGTTTGATACATGCACAATTCTCACTTATATAGAGGTTTGATACATGCACAATTCTCACTTATATAGAGGTTTGATACATAAACAATTCTCACTTATATAGATGTTTGATACATAAACAATTCTCATGGTATGGAGGTTTGATACATAAACAATTCTTGCTATATGGAAGTTTGGTACATACATGTTTCTCACTGCACAGAAGTATGATACATACATGATTCTCACTGTGTATAGATTTGATTGGTTTCAGAACCTAGTTATTTAAGGTATATTCAACACTGTTTAGGCTCCTTTTTGCAATACTCTTTAATCTGTTGCCACCAAACTTTCATTGAGGTTGTATCTTGTGATCCTATCTAGGGTTCATTAAACATTACAATCATATGAAGCTGTCATAACCTTTGGCAATTTATCAGATCTCTTTAAAGTATAAAACTCGTACTTTATGAAAGATTATTTTATTTCTGTAGTCTCAGTTTGGATCAAACATATAGATTGGATAAAGTGATACCAAACAGCAATTTTGGGTTTTTTCTTTCATCTTGATACCAACCTTGCATTCCATTGTATTGTCACCTGGATTCTAGCCTATCACCCATTTTTATTAAGACACAAAGAGACCAGTTCTGTACCCTTCATTATAAACAAATTAATAACAGTCCAACACCTCTCTTATAGACACCTAGATACCAGTCAAGCATCCCTTGTTATGGACACCTACATATGAGTCTAGCACTCCTCATTATAGACGAATGCATACCAATCTAGTACTCTCCATTATAGACACCTACAAACCAGTCTAGCACTCACATTATAATAGACACCTATATACCAGTCTAACACCCCCATTATAGAAACCTATATGCCAGTCTAGCACTCCCTGTTATAGATACCTACAATTTTACCAGTCTAACACTCCCCATTGTAGATACATACATACTAGATTAGTACCCAACTTTAGTAAAACCTAGATACCAGCTCACCTTTTAATAGACAACCAACTAATCTAGCAACCTTTGTTCAAAGCATACATCTTTACTGACATCAAGAGACCAGCCTAACACTCTTCTTTATGGACGCATAAAAACAAGCTTTGCACCCCTTTGCAGACACAGATAGCAGCCTCGCACCCCTTCTTATAGACTCATAGGTATTAGTTTAGCACACCACATTATAGACACCTAGGTCCCACCCTATCATCCCACCTTTTTGTCACATAGATACCAGTCTTGCCCACTCCTAGATAATAGATGCCAAGATATTTCTAGCCTTCTTCATAAATGCTTCAATACCAGTCTATTACCCCTAAATTCTATAGACACCCATATAACAACCTAGTAACCCTCTTTATAGACACCTAGACACCAGCACAACACCACTTTTATAGACATATAGGAACAAGCCTAGCACTCGGTTTTATAGACATGTAGATAATGGGTTACCACCTCTCTTTTTAGACTTCTAGCCATGTACCAGTATTTAGAGACATTTAGATACCCGAATCAGCACTTCTTTATAGATGCCTAGATACCAACCTTGCACCCCTTTTTATAGACACTGGATACAAGCTTTGCACCCCTCATTTTAGACACCTTCATACCAATCTACCAATGCTCTGTATAGGCATCTGTGCATTTTTGTATTTCACAAAAATCTGTCTTCATCTAAGACCAGCTAAAGCTTTAGTTATTACTTTTTAATTTTAAGACATCCATATTCTTTGTTCTTTATATTATTTTTTTTCCGTCCAGGCCATTCCAGATAAACTTGCCATCCAACGTCGGGAGAACCGCTGCATCTTGAAAATCTCCAATGCCCAACCAGAAGATGAGGGCCTTTATTCATGTAGCTGCGGCGATATCCAGACTGAATGCAAACTAATCGTGGAAGGTAGGCATTCATTGTTTAGTTTCAGGAGTTTAATTGGATATATTTAGTGATGTTGAAGTTCATCTTTAAAGTAGCCCATGTTAAGAATAACTGTAATTTCATGGGCTTTGCCCAGGCAGAGATCTGCATACATTTTAATGGGCATGTTTCAGGCTGTTATTTTTTTTATTCTTTCATATATCATTCCAGATAAGCTTGAACATTTAAGCATGGTAATTCTATTTGAGAAACTGCCAAAAAATACCATCATTTTTATAGTTCAACCTTAACCCATGTTTTCAGCATTTTTTCTCTCTCAATCTCTCAAGGGTAGTTTGATATACAGTGAAATAGCTGCAAAAGTTGCAAACTCAATGGAATCATAAAAACTTGATTGAATGAGGGACATTATATAGTAAATTATGATGAATCTAGGTATCATAAAAGTTGGGTAAATTTTTATCACAAAGTCTTTGCTGACAAAATGTTTTACCATTTAATGATTGGCAAATTTAAATCCTGTAGCTAGTGTCAATGCCATTTCTTTTGGACCATTTTTTGTGTAAAAGTTTGGAGACAGTTGAATGCTTCTGCACAGAGTGCTTGCTGATATTTTGAAATTTCCAGCATTATATAGAGTGAAATCTGTTTTGGTGGACATGATCAGTAATATGCCTGCTTACAAAGGAAATATGTCCCTTTTGTTAAGGTTCATATCATTTGCCTTTATATAAGGAACATTACCTATAATTTGCAGATTTCTGTGGTACATTGTGTGTCCTGTATATGCAGGTTTTACTATATATAAAGTAGTTTACATTTAATGTCCTGTATATGCAGGTTTTACTATATATAAGGTAGTTTACATTTCATGTCCTGTATATGCAGGTTTTACTATATATAAGTTAGTTCACATTGTGTGTCCTGTATATGCAGGTTTTACTATATATATAAGGTAGTTTACATTTTGTGTCCTGTATATGCAGGTTTTACTACAAACAAGGTAGTTTCTTGGTGCTTGGTGTGAATGTGACCATCATATATCTGTTTTAAGAGCTTTTATTGTCCAAACAATCACTTGTCCCACTTTCCTGTGTGTGTATGGATTGTGTTTTCCAGTGTAGAACTTCAGTTGATGAATACTTTTTCTAATCACATAAACTTTCTTCTGTGATCAGAATGCACACAGACCAGGAAACTCCCAGGTTCACATCTTAATTTGAGCATTCTTTCTTTCACATTAATCAGGATAAAGGTTAATTGCAATTTCATCCACAACCAGAGTGACCATCTTGAAAAACATGTTATTGCTAGGCCTTCCACATAGATGGTCATATCAACATGGGGATTTCAGTAAAAGACTTCTTAAGAGGTCTAGTTGATCCTATATGAAAATGGTGCCAATATGAAGTCTAAATATGGCTGCCACAATGTCCATCTAAAAAATCTCTTCACTACCTGGTAGTCTGTGGAAAGTCATTTTGACATTAGGTTTTCATCAGAATTTAGTTTTTGAGTCTAGTTGGTCCTATATGAAAATGACTAACCCTTAGTTTGCCCACCATGATGGCTGTCTTGGGATTATTATTATCTCAGTTCTTCACAAATGAATCATTATATCAACATGGGGTTTTCCACAAAAGACTTCTTATGATACCTTAAGCTGGTTCTAAGTGAATATGGGTGCCATTTGTTCATTCAGTATGGCTATGATGACCGCAGTTTTGACAGTCTTGTTGTCACTTCTACCCCTGAATGGATGATCATTATAACATGATGTTTTCAGCAAAAGACTTCTGAGGATATTTACTTTGTCATAAATGAAAATGGTGCCAATCTGATGTCCAATATGTCCACCACAGCAGCTGATTTGGAAATCTTATTATTGAAGAATATCAGATTGTTTCAGCACAATAGCTTGTAATAGGAGAAAATGGTCTTGAATTTCTTCATATTCTTTTTACCCAGTAGAGCATCAGACTCTATGATGAATTCTTGTTTATGAAAGAAAAATCAATTTCAGATCAGAGTTAAATTGCAAACTGTATTATTATTTTTATCTGTCATGTTTAAACACTGCAATAAGAGTGGAATTTATTTTTTTACCTGTTCACATTTGTGTCATTGCATAAGCTGTTGTGACTATAGAGCTAAGGTCAAATACATTAACTTTTCAGCAGAGGTGTCAAATCCAGGCATTTTTTCATTGATTTTAATCAAATGAAATTTTATACTGTAGTGTTCAGCAACCTCATTTCTACTTGTTTTAAGTAGTTTTAGGTACAAGAAGGCCAGAAATCTACCATTCAGAGCTTTTCATTGCCATGACTGGTATGAAAATAAAATGTTCTAGATATTATGTTTCTGTCCCATCTGTGACTGGTATGAAAATAAAATGCTCAAAATATAATATTTCTGTCCTATCTGTGACTGTTATGAAAATAATACTCAAAATAATATTCTTCTGTATGATCTGTGACTGGTATGAAAATAAAATGCTCAAAATATTATGTTTATGTCTCATTTATACCAAATAAAGTAGAAATTTGGTTGTAGAATTCTGAGCTTTATTTTTGTTTAGATCACCTGATCATAAGATGAATTTTGCTTATGGTAAAGTCAATTTTGAATTGTTTGTCATGCATCATTTATTTAGAATTGCTGTTTGTAACATGTCAAACACCTCACAGAATTTGATGCAATTTGATGAAAATATTGTCATGAGGCTCATTTAAATTGTTAAAATGATAATCTGTGATTAGATATACATTGTTACCTAGAATTGAAAGGCCCTTAAATGATTCAAAACTGGCTTAACAAAATTTGACAGAACTTGGTAGAAAGCACTCTAGGATATATGGCTTTCAAAATTTTAGAAATATTGTGGATTCACTATCAAATATGGCCATCATTACTGAAAATAGAAAACATAAAAATGTCCTCATCTTAAGATGAACATGGTAGAATATGAATAAAATATAACAGAAAGCATCCTTATTTCAGATTTGTAAAAATGATGCTGATGGGCAGTCATATATGGACACCTTTATTAAAAATATAAAAAAGCTTTAAATGACTTGTTTTCAGAAACTTTTTGGAAGCATTCAACAAATTTGATTTTATAAAAAGACATGGCATGAGCTTTCGGATTGACAGCTTTCTTAGATTTTGCTGTGAACTATAAATTTATTGCCTAAAAAATAATGATTGGTCAAATAACAATGATTGGTCAAACAATTGGTCACTTTGTAAAGAGAATAGGACTTCTTTCTCATTATCCACAAATCAGAGTACAATTTTAGTTTTGGCAGAAGCATGAAAATTAATACCCCTAGAAACAAATTGAATTCATACTATAATCCAGTGTGATGTTCCTTGGTCACCTGGGTCACCTGGCTCAGTTCAGATTGCATTGTTATATGATCATCATAATAAAAACCAGGGCCTGTATACATTCAGTTTGATGCTATGGGTATCCTAGCCTGGGTTGTCTAACCTGCTTTGGCTTTCATAGCTAAGCAGTGGAAAGCGAAACTAATGCCTGGAGTAAAAATGAATACAAAGTGCCTGAACTTTTGAGGCAAGATGCTAGATGTGTTTACTAAATAAATAAATTTATAAAGCAAAACATGAAATTAATAAAGCAAAACATGAAATTAATAAAGCAAAACATGCAAATTCACATCTTTAAGGTAAACAACGTTAGAATTTAAAACAGTAAAGAAGAGTTTTAAATCGATTTATCAGTGTATTAGCCTAACTTCATTATTGAGATAATGCATATTATAGTTTGAGCTCAGTGATATCAACATGTGCATAAGGGATCAGACTGTATGTTCTTGGTGGAAACAAACTTAAGGAGGCATGTTTTTTTTTTTTGTTGAGTATTCTTCCCCAGACTGATATCCGAAGATTCTTATAAACTCTTATGTTATCTGTTTTAAAAGACTTTATTATCTTTTGAGCTCAAAATAGCTGAGTGAGTCAGGCAGAACACTTCATTTGATCCATGCACAAAAAGATGAAAACTGCTTGTGAAAGTAACAAACATTACCTCTGCCTGGTCTAACAAGAATTATGTCAGTTTCCGTTGTTTGATCATGTCTGCATGATATACAAAATAAAAGTGTAATATTTATGGTTAATAATGTTGAGGTACCAGAACTTATACTAGGCTTACTTTCTGAGTATGTAATCTTGATAGCAGTTGTGTTTATCAAACTGGAATTCCATGATTGGTTACCATATTTATTCCAATAAAAAGCACTACCATTTTTTGTGTGTGTGTTACCAGCACAGACCCATATTCTGTTGGAACAGAAGATGCTGTTTGCTCGGGGTCTATTCTTTTTGTTCTTAGTACCTACAATTTCAGGTATATGGTATAGACCCAGATCTGCTAGAATACAGAATATGTTATGTCAATGTCTATACTCTTTGTCCATTATACATATATCAGATAAATATTATAGACCCAGATCTGCTAGAATACAGAATATGTTATGTCAATGTCTATACTCTTTGTCCATTATACATATATCAGATAAATATTATAGACCCAGATCTGCTAGAATACAGAATATGTTATGTCAATGTCTGTACTCTTTGTCCATTATACATATATCAGATAAATATTATAGACCCAGATCTGCTAGAATACAGAATATGTTATGTCAATGTCTATACTCTTTGTCCATTATACATATATCAGATAAATATTATAGACCCAGATCTGCTAGAATACAGAATATGTTATGTCAATGTCTATACTCTTTGTCCATTATACATATATCAGATAAATATTATAGACCCAGAACTGCTAGAATAAAGAATATGTTATGTCAATGTCTATACTCTTTGTCCATTATACATATATCAGATAAATATTATGGACCCAGATCTGCTAGAATACAGAATATGTTAATGTCTATACTCCTTGTCCATTATACATATATCAGATAAATATTATAGACCCAGATCTGCTGGCACAGAATATGTTATGTTAATGTCTATACTCTTTGTTCATTGTACATATGACATCAGATAAATATTATAGACCCAGATCTGCTGGCACAGAATATGCTGCTGTTCAGTCAGAGTATAGTCTTTTCATACCTAGTATTTATGATTTCAGATAAAACCATAGATACAGATTTGCTAGCACTTGCCAAATTTTCTTGTATTTGTTGATCTTAATTGAATATCTTGTAACTATATAACAGGATATGAAACATAGGTTGATAATATCATAGGTACTAAAGTGTATCTAAGTGTACCTTGTGCAGATATATGTTGCATATCATTGATGATGATGATAATAATAATAATAATAATAATAATAATAATAATAATAATAATAATAATAATGATAATAATAATAATAATAATAATAATAATAAAAATAATAATAATAATAATAATAATAATAATAATAATAATAATAATAATAATAATAATAATAATAATAAAAATAATAATAATAATAATAATAATAATAATAATAAAATAAAAAATTTATTTAATGATAATAGCTCAGTTATTATATACTATTCACCTATGAGACCTTCAGGATGAACAAACTATTGCAAATACAAGAAAGGAAAGTAAAGAAAAAGAAATTGTTAAGCATGCTTAAATACATTAATTGTAAAAGCACAAAGTTCATAGGAAATGCTTTAACAGAGTAAAGTGCATGTATTTCAATATTTACAATGAAAACTGCTAAATTTTGAGATAGTAGTCATATGATATTGTGTTTTGAAGAACACATTCAGATTTGTTTCTGATTTGATTGCTTTGGAGAGTTAATTCCATACAACAGCACAAAAGTATGCAAGTGATACTTCAATATGAAATTCTCTGTTGAATATTCCCTTCCGGCCAGCGGCCACTCACTTCTTATGGCCAGAATTTCTTGGCACCAACTAGTTTGTGTTCAAAAGTACCCCTCAAGAATGGTCACCCTTCTAATGCAGCTAGCAGTCAGCATATTAGTACAAAACTGTAAAAATGTTCCTCTCACAATCGGCCACTTTTTATTTCAAATGCATCCAGAACCAGTAATTAATTCATATCATGACATAAGGTAAGTAATCAGACTATATCATTAATACCTGTCTCCCAATGTCAAGTTTCCATTACTGAAAGAAGGGTGGACTAAGGTACATGTAACACTAAGATTATCATTGTCTATACAAGCCAACTTTACAATAAATGTGCTCAACAATGTTATGATAGAGTTTTCGGCTTTTCTTTGATGATTTCAACCAGATGTAATTGTCAAGATCAGCACAGAAAAATTAACCTTGAACAAAACAGGGTACCAAACAAAAACTGAAAAATCATGTGACAACACATTGCTTTCTTTATGAAGAAGGCATTTTGTCCACTTTACAAAAAGTTTGTCTGCATAATTAAATCACATACAGTTAGAAACATCCGAATAACTCATTAACAAACATTAATATGTCATCATGTAAACAGAGACTTTTATTTTAGAAGAAAGTCAGTTATTCACCTTGACGATATTGGGATTAGGTGAGGAGGGTAGACTTGATGAAGAATTTTATGTAGAAAAGACTTGAATAAAACAATTTTATTTTGAAAAGAATTGAATAAACAATATTGTGACTGATAAGGAGGTTATTCAGCAGCAGTGGGAAAATGGAGCAAATGGAAAGAGAATTATGTATGTACCAAGATTTAAAAGACATATTTGAATGGCATTTCCAATGTACATGACAACAGTGCCCACTTGCATATTATGCTTATGCAAAGAATAAAAACTATTAATGTATATTCAGTTATATATAAGTCTATCATTACAACAAGAAGAACCTTTTAATAATTAATGTTACTTTTAAATGAAGATATTAAATGCTTTGAAATATGTAGCTTTCGTAATATATACATTACATATACTTCTCCCAAAAAATTGAGTCACCCTCAGGAAAGGCCACCTGTTTTATAAGGCCACTTTCCCAGTGCAGAAGGTGTGGCCGTAGAAGAGGATGACCACAGTATTGCTTTTGGCAGTGACCATTTGTCATTGATCTCAGTTGAGATCCATGGTGCTTTTCTTCTGACTGAAATATTCCACACAAATATTGTCAACATAGTTCAGTCTTTTAATTTGGACTTTTGTTATGCTATTCCATATTCAAATTTCAACCGTTTCAATTTCAATAATAGAATTATGGATTGTATCATATGATCTCACTTATAAGTCAAGTCCAACTGCAAACTGCACAGATCCAGATCTGCTGTCACATAATGCACCATCAGGTCTCTGCAGTTTGAGAGGAGCAATCAGTAGAATGAACAATATCTACCTTTATCTGCAGGCATATAATGCTATTGCAGATCAGGATCTTTGTTGTTTGCAGTTTGACTCTGATGTTAAGTGAGTATATATAATACTAGGGAAAAGGAAATTTGTTAGGGATCAAAAGGTCAAAGGTCAGGGTCACTGTGGCTGAAAGAAGGGAAATAGTTTCTGCACAACTACTTTATTTTTACATCACAGACAACTGGTAAATGTTATGCAGGTGCAAAGGAAAAGCCTATTGACTTGGGGTTTAAAAAAAAACAACAACTGTCAAGGTCACTGACTGAATAATGAAAAATGGTTTCTGTGTACAGTTCCAGCTCTTGATGATGTATCTTTAGTAAAGTTTGTGGCTTACACTTTTGGCAGGACAGAATTTTATTGATTTTGCTGTTCAAAGAGTCAAAGATTAAGGTCACTGACTGTAACAAGTAAAATGGTTTTTGTGTAATAAGTTTAGTTCTAGACCATGTACTTGACCAAAATATGGCCTGATCTATTGATTTGAGAACAAAAGGGTCAGAGATATAGTGTCATTGTGACTTAAAAGTAACTTCTGTTCTAGAGTAAGTTTCTCTGCCAAACTTTATGGATAGCTTTTACTTATGGTAATAATGACCTTTTGTATTAAAAAGGTCAAAGGTCCATGTCATTGTAATTTTGTTAAGAAAATAATGGCTCCAGAGGGTATACCTTGACTAAAGGTGAAGATGACTGGCATCAATTGGTGATTCATATCCAGAGAGACAACCATGCTGTACTAGCCATTAGAAGACTATTAACCTAGATTAAACATACACTTTATCTTTAATGGTACTCATATTGAAAGTTATTAAATGTGTTGATTAGGTATTTTATCACAGGGTGTATGGTAATTTGATTGTCAGGTATGCTGATCTGAAAAAATGAACTGCTGCTGCTGATCACTGTGTGGAAAGGAAAGCTATCTCTTTAATTTTAGCATCAGTCTAGCTCATCTTTACTTGCAGGAATTTAGAACCAGTTTAACACATCCTCACCCTCACCTGCATCCAGAAATACCTTCACTGAGAGCTGGGACTATCGGATTTAATTCATGTACAAATCAGAAAAAATTCACTCCAACTAGAGGAATTATTGAAAAACTGCAGCTTGGGCTTATTATTATTATTATTATTATTATAATAATCTTTTTAAAGCATTATAAGTTAATTATGAAGAAAAAAAATAATTGAAATTTACAGAAATTACTTTTTTCACTTGGTCCCTGTTGCTAAGTTGAAATTTTCTATTAATTATTATGGATTTTTTAAAAAAGCAAATGCTCTTTTTAAATTTGTTAATAAATTGTGATAACCTGCAGATGTGTTGACTGTATAGAAATTACAACCATGCTGTGGAATTTCAAAATTTCCTTAAAATTCAAGTGAATTTATGGCTTGATTTTCAAAGAAGGACTTGTGCCAGGACTTAAAGTATCATCTCAAAGTAGCAGGAAATCTAACATTCATTGAAATTCAAGGAAGTTTGTGAGTTTGCATTTATACCAATGCATTTTACGTATTTCGTGGGATAAAATATTAAGTTAGTGAAATCACATTTTATCTCAATGTCTACAGAACCAGAGTGGGAATTTATGAAGAAGCTTGAAGATGTTGAGGGTGTGGAAAGAGAAAGAGCCATTTTCGAATGTGATGTCAGTGATCCTGAAGCTGAGGTCACATGGTGGAAGGAAGACAAGGTATGAAAATTTAATTCATTCCCCATTTTCCTGATTTAAATTCAGTTCAAATCAATTTACAGTACTTGAAAGCTTTTTATATTTTAACTTGTTTTCCATGCTATTTATCAGACCATAATCTGATTATAATTTAATGGTGTTTATAAAGAAAAGAAATGACCACCACTCAGCAACCTGAGTGATGAGTGACCACTCATCAGTCAAGAAAAAAAGATGAGTTGCTCATCTCTACCTATCTACCACTCATCGATCAAGGTGACCATATGAGTGGATTTTGCTCACCCTTACCCACCTACCACTTATCAGAACAAGCAAACAAGTAGATCTTGCTTTTCCCACCCATCCACCCATTACTTATCGAGCAAATGAACAGTTTGCTAATTCCACCCATCCACCACTCATCAGAATGTGCAGCTGAGTGGATCTATGTATAGCTTTGCTTTTTTTCTTCTATTATTCTTTTTTTGTTGGTGCATAGTGAAATCTATCCGCAAATGATACCCAGTAACATAGACAACAACATTTTGTCCATTGTGGACAGTATTCTTTAATGCACAGGTTAATTGAAAATGAAATTGAAACTCAATTTTGCTTTAAACAAATTCAGTTATATGGAGGTGTCCTTTAAATGGAGGTGGCTTCTAAATTCAATTCAAATACTGTCAAGTAAGTTATATATTATTCCAGTTTTCTGGAGAAAAAACACTTCCCAAACATAAATAAATAAACTTCAGACTTTGGCAACACAAGAGCTTGGTTACTATGAAGAGGTAAATAAATTTCAGTCTCAGGTTTATGTATATCAGATGATGGCAAACATGGATATTCTTATATAATTCAGCAATGTGTGCAATTAATTGTGGGTAATTTTTTGCAAGGCATTATGGATACAACTGGGACAATGTTTTACTTTAGCTATTTTACCCCAATAACAATCAATATTCTTGCAGATGATTACCTGATACCAGTCATACACTTATATAAATTGTAGAAATTTACCCACAATGACTTGTAAAGATGATGTTAATCAGTACTAGAATTTATTTGCTACCTGTCATATTTCTAACTGAAACTTTAAATTATTTGCATGCTTGAAGTAACTGAGTTTTCATGTTGCCATGCCATGAGGTTAACATTTAAATTAGTGAATTGTTTTTTTTTAAAGGTAAAGAAGGATACACTAAGTAGTGTTCAAATAGATTTAAAGATAGGTTTCACTGTGATTTACTTTTTTATGCTTTTATGTACTTGTTTAATTCTGTGGGTGATTATGATTTAATAGTTGATTGTCTAAGCATATACAGTGTGACCCTGCTATAACGCAGGGAGCCATAGAACCCGACCGCATTATAAAGTGAACCATGTTACAAGCACACATGTAAGTTAGCAACAAATTTGCTGGGTTCTCCGAGGTGGGGTAGATAAAAGCGGGTGTGCAAAAACGTGTGCTTCATTGGCACAGTTACTATTTTAAATCAATGTGTATTAAATGAGAAAAAACACCTGCATTGATAACAGATTGTATCTATAATATATTATTTTATTCATAGAACCATGCATTGATGTATACACATGTATAGTTTATACATACATAACTAATCTAAAGCATGAATAGAGTATCAACACTGTATACTCACCCGTGAATATCATATACATTGAATCCACAATACAAGCATTTCCATCAAAAATATTCACACACATATTTAAAATATTCAGTAATTTTGTCAAAGATCAGTATGCAACAAAATTCAGTGGGAAAAATAAATAGCAAGTAGTACATAACGAATGATGAAACAGTACGTCCGAAGGTTAAAAAGCGGTGTCTGTATAAATTTCACAATGCTAATTTTTCTCATCTGTGATTTGTAATACTTTAGTATTGTTTGAAAAACTAATTTTCAGCTGCTTTCTGACTATAGCAATAAACAAGAGAGTGATATTTGCATGGAATGGACAACATTATTCACTGATCAACTGATTGCATAAAACACCTCCAAGCCACATGCACATGTTTGCAGCTTTCGTTTGTTTGATGTTTTATGAATCATTGACCCATAATTGGAACAAGTTTAGCTTAGTAATTGACTTTGATGATAAGTAACGTACTTAAATTAATTGATTTATAAATTTAGGTGAGAATCTTTTATCAACCACTACATTGTTTTTTGCACTTTTAGAAGAAATGTTTTCTGTGTATGAGAAAAATACATGTATTTGATATTTTGGAAGCAACACCACAAATGTCTTATTTTCAAATTTATAAGCAATCTCTTTTCCAAAATGATTACAAAACTTTACATAATTTATTTTACGTATTTAATTTTTTTTTATGAGAAAAATACAGGTAAAAAGGTAAATGAAATTTTGGGAGCCATGCCACGATCATTTTATATTAGAATCCATACATGATTTCTTCCTCAAAATAATAATAAACTTTCTACACATTTTTCACTTTTAAGAAGAAATGTTTTCCGTGTAAAAAATAATACATGTACATGTATATGATATTTCATGAGCCACGCCACAAACATCTAATATTCTAATTTATAAGCAATCTGTTTTCCAAAATGATAATAAAACTTTATGCAATTTAATTTATGTAGTTAATTTTTTTTTTTGTTTATGAGAAAAATATCGTTAATAAGGTGAATGAAATTTCGGGAACCATGCCACGATCGCTTTATATATCAGAATTTGTGTTATAACTGAGTTGGTTATAGCGAGTCACACTATATATATAAATAAAAAAAACACACACACACGATGCTCTGAAACAAATATTTAGCTTACATTTATAGAATTACTATGTTGTTTTTGTTTTGTTTCCTATTACTGAATATCTTGATATAACCATGCTTTTGTAATCCTTTGATTTTTTTTTTTTAAACATAAGATTGAAAACTGCAAATGCTGGTCATATTTATTTCTCTTCTACATCATAATGTATTGTTCATGTGACTATTTACATGAAATAAAACTTCTTTGGTATTTTCATTAACTGTTGTCATAGAATTATTTCCCTTTGTTAATCATGGAATTATTTGGAATAAAAAGTGAATAATATGATTTTCAATTTTTGAAATGTTAAGTCAGGTAGAACAACTGAAAATGAAGACTGGCTGTCATTCATTATTATAGGTACTTATATTCTGTACAAGATTTCTTAAATATTCTAATATCCACCTATACAAAAGCCCTTTCTTACTGGACAGTGTAATACCCATTTATTATTGGTCAAATATCATAACTTGCAGCAGAATAATTCATATTTTATCAGTGTACATTTACAAACTTTAATGACATTGTGATGTGTTCACTCTCTGGGATGTAGTTTCTCCAATAATTATGTATTTGATTTTGTTTTAATTTTAAATATTTTCCATAGTGTGTTAGAATTGCAGTACTACATTTTAAGATTTTAAGATTTAGATGATGGTTTTATTGTCATAAATATCCATTTTTTGGCTCTGCTGTTTTGTTAATGGTGAAACAGGGTTAGGTACCTTTTATATCCTGAAATATAGGACTACTGGCCCCAATAATTTTACAAATCTTTGAAGCATAAATTTTGTAGGAAATGGTCTGGGGATGGGTGTGTGGGTGTTAGGCATCTGTGCAAGCAAGGTAATAAGCTTCTAAACCTGTTTATTAATGATTGACAGTTGAACATTTAATTTAAATCCTAGCCTCCAACTTTTTAATTTTTTATCCTAACTATTTTTGTAACAGTCAAATTGTTGAATATTGTCAAACCTAGGAATTAGACTTCTTCACATGGAAACAAAATTACATTTAAAGTGAAGTTCTTTAATTTAAAAAAAATATCTTTAGAAAGGTAAGTGATGTTTACCTGAACTTATTTATCCAAAACATATTGAGTTTTTTTGCAAGCTTTTGGGAAAATAAAAAAATCTGTGATGCCTTCTCTTCTAATTTGTCTTACCCATTTATGTTTAAGTATGATTTTAGATTTTGCTTTCTTCCTATTTCTGTTTTTATTTCTTTTGAAGTTTCATATTTCTATTTAAATTTGTTATGTTGTTGCTTTGAGACTTTATATATATATATATAAATATATAAATATATATATATATATATATATATATATATATATATATATATATATATATATATATAATTAATGGCTGAATATTAGTATAGATTGTTTACATTATCTGATACTATTTAATTTTCTCCGTCACCTTTTTATATCATAGGATGGAACTCAAGAGGTAATGGGTGAACCATTTGCATTTGTGTTACTGCTACTGCTACTGATACATTTGTTTTACAATTGTTACACAATTCATCTTGATTTTCAGACAATGTATAATATCTGTTTGAGACTGAAGATATGTCCATATGCATGTAAAAAATTCTTTTGATATAAAACAGCTTCATTAACTTGAGATCTTATATGCTAAACTTATCATGGATTTTTTAATATTAAAAATAGGTTTTACAAGAGAATGTCATAAAGACAGAATATTTTCTTGAAATGAGTGAATAACAGATATACTAAACTAAATGGATGAAAAACCACAAGTGAAAATACTTAAGATGTTTACCCACAGGATGAAATATTTCCATTATTCACAAACTTTTGTTTTTATTTTAGGCTTAATCCTATTGGTTAGCAATATGTATTATAACAGATTGAAATGGCAGATTTTTTATGGGGTCCCATGCGGTGTCAGTGGTTTACTGTTTATGTTCTGCTATGTTTTATGTATATTTGCAAAGAAATTATAAGTAAAATTAATTTTTTCCAATTCATGGTAAAATAGCACCCAAAATAACAAAAAGATTTGAACTTGGTTTGTCTGAATACAAAGTCAACATGCTTAGCACTAAACCACAAAAGTATTTAAGAATAATTTGCCAAAAACATCAACGGGGATTGCAAATAATATATGACAACGAAAACATATGAAAGGTAATTAAAATCTAGTGATCGTACATATATAGCACATAAAAATGTTTAAGATGATAAAATAGAAGTTATAACTTATAAAGTTATAACTTATGATATGTGTTTACTTCTTTAAGGAAGTCTATAACATAAGAAAGACTAACTGTATCAAAGAGCTCCTTCATGTCTTGCACATTGAAATGTCTTGAAATGAAAGGTATATCTACAGTCTCATCCAGATCCAGATATATATATATATATATATATATATATATATATATATATATATATATATATATATATATATATATATATATATATATATATTCCTTGCATGCAGTGGATTATACATCAACAAGACCTACAATATATATGAAATACAATAAATATGCAATCTAGAACATTGATAAATGAAATAGAATGTATATGCAATGTATGTATATACAGCTCATCCCCACCCCCATTATAATGCAATTCTGGATATAATTCAGTGCTACTTGGATCACATGACCAAAATCATATGAATGTAAAAAAAATGGGATTGAAAGAAAATGAGGTTAAATTTACTCATCTTTTTTTCATATTAAAGGCATTATTTCCGAAAAGATGTTAATAGTGCTCTCTGTGCTACTGCATATCATGCTGACGTTCTCAACATAGCGCAGTTCCATACATTCATGGTCAGCGATTATGGACCACAACTACCATGTTATAACAAGGGAGTGCCATACATCTAGTATATTTTCATACATTTACAATGAACTTTTTGAAGAGCCAATTTTCCATAGGAATTTTTATGGGCTTTGTAACCAATATAAAGTGTGGAAGTTTGGTTTTATGTTGTTTTGAGGTTCAGGCAAGATTTTAGAAGAAAAAAAAGTATTCATTAGAGTTGTTATGTGGAGTTGATTTACTGCATTTATTGATTGATAACAAGATTAAATTTAGAACAAGTATATATTTTATCATCACAAACAGAATGAAATATAGACATTTTCCTCAAATACACAGTACTTATAGTCAGTCTTCCTTCAGGACCATTGTAATACAGTTGAACTGATAAAATATTTTGTTATCCAGGTTTATGGGTTATGTAATACTAAGCTACTTGTGAATTTATCTAATAACTTGCATATGGGCATACAGCTTGGAATAAAGCTGTTAGGATGTTACCTAGTGGAAAGCTCTCATATTTTATGACTGGGTCTACAACTTATTTATCTTTCTAGATCTTGTTTGCATTCACCATGATAAATTAACTTGTTAACAGCAGGTATTGCATGTGCTGGTTTTGTTAATTACATATGCATTAATCAAGCACTGTCATTAAAGGTCACTTTCAACGTTTAGTTTACATTTGATTATTATATGCCAAATAACTGATGACTACCAATATTGTAGTGGAATTGAGTCACGGTCATCGATTTTAGCACAGGAAATTACACGGGTGTAGTTATGTTATTTGAATCTAGACCCAGAAAATAGAAAAACTGCAGCATATTTTCAGGTGCTTTTTAAAAAAGTTCCTTATCTTTATCAGCCAAACGGCCAACTAAAATTCATTATTGAAGTAAATGGGAATTTTTTTTGCTTGAAGACATAGATGTATTGACTAATTTTGTACAGTTCATTTAAAGCTGGGAAACAAGCAAGATTCTATATATACTGAGCAACACATGCCTGCATTGACAATTAGCACAAGAGTAAAGGTGGTATTCTAAATAAGAAGTTGGTTTAACTATTATCAGATTGTTCATCTGAGGCGTTTTTCAGCTTCGATAGAGCTTCAACATCATTTCAACCAGATCATGATTAGTTAAGATGCAGCATATAATGCCAGTTTTAATAGACTCAGCAAGTGATGAGTGTCTGCTTTAAATTTCATATCCCATGTGTTCTGCCTAAATGTGAGGCAGATGTTTTCTTCTTCTTAAAGCAGATCTTGCCACTTCCTATTGAGTTGAAGGGGAAGTAACTCTGAAATATGTGTGCATTGAAGAGATAGAAGTAGGTTTGATGAGTATGAAAAAAAAAATAATTTATTGCATTCAGTTATTGTAGAATTGAAGAAAATCTTATGAAAATTTCTGTTTGGTTTAAAGTGTTTTAAAAGTTGTCATTTGAGTGCTAGTAATCATTTCATATGTCAGTGAACACAAATTTTTAACTTTTTAAAACTATTTTACAACCAGTAACATCAAAACCCTTAACATTTCCAGAAGCTCTTGAATGTTTTAACCTTTATTACTTTCACTGATAAGACTAAATGTTAATATTATCTTTCACAGCAAGGTCCTCCTTTGAAAAAAAAACTTTATTTGTTGTACTCTGAACAAAATTACATTGACAGACCTTTTTCCCTCATACTTTTTGTGGCCTGATTATTAATGTTGAATGTTTAAAATGATATAGCTGGAACAGAAAACCCTTTCACCAAATATATCATTGTAGGGGAACAGCAAATGAAGACTCTTTAAAGGATGGCCTAGGAATTTTTTTTTATAAATACTAACTTCACTAATTTATAATTTTTTCAATGCTTTTGCCACATGACCATTAATTTAATTTTAAATTTAAGTTTTATTTAAATCAAGTTTAATCTTAATAATAAATGTTTATTTTTGTTCAAATACTACTTCTGTGTTAACTTAAAGTAAAACACTTGTTTTAAGGTTTATTAATAGCAAGTTTACCATCAATAGAGAAAATTTAATTAATAAAATTTGTCTCTTTTTCAAATGGTGCTAACAATTTGTCCTAATTATTAGATAACTAGCAACATTAAGTTTTATTTAAAAAGCTGGTTTAATCTTAATAATAAACCTTAATCAGGTGAATAATTAAAATGAATTTTTGGTCAAATGCTGACTTTTGTTTCTTGGTTCAATATCAGCATTTGGTCTCTATTTTGAAATCTAATTTTCCCGAATGTATGGAATTTTAATACATATTGGAAGTATATTAAATAATTATTGGTGATTGTTTCTTAAATTCTTCCATCGAATTAATCCGTGAATAATTTGCCATGGAATCTTTTATTGCATCAGTTGTACACTTCTGTGCAGTTTTCACTTAAGTCAATCCAAGAACACTGTAACCTATATTTCCTACCACAGTTACTGGCATTAATCTTTGCATTTAATTTAGTTTCTCAGACACTATTACCTGCAGTAGTGCAACTTGCTATGTGAATGCTTCATATGAAGTCCTACAGCCTTAAGTTAAAACTAGGTCATTGTGACCTATAACTCATGTCATTGAATTGACTGTTAAGGTTTGTGTTCAAGCTCAGATTATCAGACTGATATTTTCAGTCATGTAACTTGTAGATATTTCATGGGAAGTAGGACACTCTTCAATCAAAAGTAAAAAATAGTATCTCTGGTTCCACTGATCATAACCATTACATTTTTGCTAAGTTTCTTAGGCATCAGATATGTCACAAAAAACTAAATTCTGGGATGGCTCATCCACTTATGGTAAAACTTAGGAGAAATGTTTCTTAGATGTACTGTGTTAAAAGTTTAGCAGCGATGATTCCTCAATGAGTGGTGTATATAGCAGTTCTATAGCAATATATGGAAATCTTGTACTTTTCCAGAACAGCTGAACCATTTTTAATTTGACATAGGTGTAACTATTTCTTAAGACATGTTTAATCAAAATTGTTTTCTAGGTTGCTTCACTGTTAGTAATGTTACTTAATTAGGAACAGGTGAAGAACCAATGTTTGACTTCTTCTCTAGAATGATGTAGATAATTTAATCAAATTTGGTAGAAGTTATTTTTTAGGACATTATGTTGGACATGGCTACTTCAGCAGTGTTGTGACTTCCATGGCAAATTAATGGAAAAACCATTTTCAACTTCTTCATCACAACAACTAAGCCATTTTTTATTTAAATTGGTATGAACATTTCTTAGAACATGCCCTGTCAAAGTTCATTTAGAGATTCCCCTAGCAACTGTGTGGCTTTCATAGCAATTGGGTGAAAAATAAGAAATGACACTTGCCTTCCATCAGGTATAGCTAGACATTATTGTCATAATCCATCTCATCTGATATGCCCAACTTGCTAATATTTATAAAAACACTATCATAGAACAACTTTCTTAGATGTGATCGATAGTCTTAACATGAACACTTTCACACTCAAATACAGTAGATGACAGTGCACCATCTATTATTCCAGCTAAAGTTACTCAAAGTTGAAACACGCTTAAACAACATGTCATATACTACCACTTGGTACATGCTACTTATAAATTTTCATGATATGGGTATATTTCAAGCAAAGAAACATGCCTTATTTTTATTACATTTGCAATTTTATCCAATTTATGACAGATGAGCAATATAAGACCCACATGGTTCTCTTGTTACTTTATTTGCATTTTTCATGGACAGCTTTAACATATGGAAAGAATGATCACTTTTACACTAATTCTTGTTTTTGAATGTATGTGTAGGAGATCAAAGCAGGTGGAAAATATGAGTTTATCAAGGATGGACACAAGCGTCGCCTTGTTATCAAGAACTGCAGCATCAAGGATGATGCTAAATACTCCTGTAAAATGCTGAGCCAAGAGACATCAGCACGCTTGTTTGTTGAACGTGAGTTTATCATTTATTGAATCTAATTTTTGTTTTCTCTTTGAAGCATACATGTGACATAGGCATCACTCTTACTGGTAGTAGTGTAACCGTGACATTGGCAGTATTATATATGTTGTATTAATTTTGAAAATTGTTTTATTGCTGTTACTGCTCCTCAGCAAAATATCATGGGGTTTACACCAAAATACTTATGATTCTAATTGATCATATATAAAATCTTCTAATGATGTATAGTTAGTTCTAAATGAAAATGGTGCCAGTCTCAAATCTAATATGGCTGCTATAGCAGCTACTTTTAAATTTTCATTGGGGTCCTAAGTGGCCATGTGGTCTAAGGCACTCACCTTTACCAATCACTGTTATTTCCTCTCTGTACACATGGGTTTGAGTTTTGGGTTTGGCCAATGTGGTTATGTGAGAAAGCTTGCCAGTAGCACCCTGCGGGTTGGTGTTTTTTCCCAAAATTTTTCCCTGTTCTTCATCTACCAGATATACTGGCCACCATGTATAGCCTGTCATGTGCTGAAAAATGTCACTAAAAGCCATACAATTATAAATTCTTGTTTTTGTTCACAAATATCATAGATGGTTTCAATACTCAGCAGTTAAAAAGTAACAAAATAGTCTTATCTTGAATTCCTGGAAATTTTTTTTTGACCACTAGAGGGACATTGTTCTTGGCATATGCTAATGTGTATTTTTTAATGGTATTTCTAACTTATATTTTTTAAATAAATTGTTTTGAACTGCTCATTGTTTTAAAATGGTTGCTAAAAACATGGCATTATTAGTAGAGTAAAATTGGCCTGAAAATTTGCATCTGATTGTTTTAGCATGATTCAGCCTAGAAAAATAAAACCTCAAGACTTTGTATTTAAGAGAAAATGTATTTTTACCTTGACATTGCAGCTGACATCAAATTCTTCAAGAAGCTTGAAGACAGAAATGAGCGTGAGAAGGGAACTCTTATGCTTGAATGTAAAGCTTCTAACCCACACAGTCAACCAGTTAAATGGTTAAAGGATGGACAACCTATTAACAAAGATGATCAGTAAGTATTTATAGCATCAAATGTAAAAACAGGCTGCAAAAGTATATTTTATTGCAGTCCTTAACTGTCAACAATTTCATGATTTGTCCAGGCAAAAATTGACAACATGGAAAGGCTGGCAGTTAAAGGGGAAAAAAGGGCAGAAAAGACAAACAGATATATAAGTAGACAAATGAATTGTAAGATATATGGTAGATAAAAGACATAGAAAGATATGTATTCATGTACGTAAAATGATGTATACCCATCAAGATAGGACAATGAGGAATAAATAATTTTAAGGGAAGACAGAAAAAGACAGAAAAATGGATAAAGTCAGATCATACTTTGCAAATACTGTGTTTGTATTTATGTAAGCATTATTAGGAAGCCATAATTTTTGTTATGGACTCTTAAGTACTGTTATACCCACACACTGTCATCAGGAGTATTGTTATATACTTCTTCCATTCATTCATCTTTCCATCCAGATGCCTGTCTGTTCCATTACCTCAACAATGGGGTGGCTTTTCACAAAAAATTGATACTTAACTTATCCATTGGTAGCCATATATACAAGAATGTTAGTATATGTCTTATTCATCAGGGTTCTCAGTGATAAAATTTTTGTATATAGCTGAAAAACCCTTTGGTAGCTTAATTGGTTGAGCATAAGACTTGTATTTAATAGTTACAGGTTCAGCACCCACCAAGACCAACCCAGGTTGGCCGCATCATTTGTGTCTTTTGAAAAGGCACTTAACTTTCATTAAGAACTAATAATGTGATAAAACCAAACAAAACAGACAAAAACAATCCCTTTGTAATTGTCAGGAATGAGAGGTGTTGGGATTTAATTTGGCTAAAATAATATTGTTTCCAGATTATGTAATATATAATAAAAGTATGGGAATCAGCAATGGTAAGTCATCATAATTGCTTCGGTTAAGATTATCAATATTCACTGAATAAAGAGTACAAGAGATCAGAGCATGGTAAAAGAAGTTTGGATCATGGGAAGAAAGTTAGTATGGAATATAATATAGTTACTATGATGGAATTAACTTAATGATTTTTTTTTTGTTTTTTACAAATTGGGTTTGAGCACATCATTATGTAAAATATATTATAGATCTTTGAATTTGAATCACTGGCTTAAGAACTCCATGCATTTAGAAAATAAGTTTTGTCATTAAAAGTTCATTAAACGTTGATTTATAATAAAAAGTCCTTCAAGTTGTCACACAGCTCCTTGAATTGTGCCAAAATTTTCTTGAATTTACCTGAGCAGATACAAAACATTTCACTAAATAAAATATATCATTTTGACAAAGTATTTTTGTTTTCCTATTTTCTGATGATAATGAATTAAAAAAATAGGATATAAATGGGTGGCTGAAAAATGCTTTTCACCAGTATTTACAAGATGTAGTACAAGGCACAGATATATATTTTACTTATATCTTTGTACATATTTATACAGTGATAAACAAATTACCATATGGACTAAACTCATTTTCCATAAGAAAAATTACTCTTTGAAAACTGTAGAAGTTCTTGAAAAGTCCTTGAATAAAAACCTCCCCATGCCTGTATGAATCCTGGGATCAGTATCTTGATTGCTGTGAGTAGATAAATGGCAAGATAGAATGAGCATATTTAAGCAGAAAGTCTGTTTAAAAAGTAAGAAAATACTTGGTGGATGGATCTGTAGAGGACAACACTGACTAAATATATACAACATTTTCTAGAACATTTTCTTTTTGTAGACAGAATTTCTATGTTCTTGAAATTTTTATTTAAATTTAGCCCATTTAAATTTTTCATTTAAACACAGTCCAGATTAAAAATATTCACATACCTTGTTTTCATAAAGTATTTTATTTAATTTAGTTCCAGATGTTTTTATTTGATTTGAAAATTTGTTTATTAGGTTAAAAAGTGACTGTTGAAGATTTTAAATTGATTAAAATACATCAATGGGAATTTTTCCTTGCTTTAACTGTGTTTCTACCAAATTAGCGATACTTCATTTAAGAATTTTTTAAAAATAGTTAAACTTTTATTACAGGATTACTTTTAAACTTAACATCATGCCATTAAAAAAAATTTATTTCCCAGGAGAATGGAGATATCTAGGAAGGGTGAATCATACAAACTGATCGTCAATAACCTGACCCAGGCAGATGCAGGAGAATACGAGTGTAGAGTAGGAGATAGACCCAGCAAATGTAATGTCACCGTTGAGGAATGTAAGTCATTTTTAAACATTTCAACAGAAAGCCTTTTTAAATTTGATTATGGCAGATCAAATGTCTCATATGCTTTTTCTTGACTTTTTTACCATTTTTCTTAATATGACTTTTACTGTAATTGTTATTGTTTTCACTATTTAATAAGAAGTCACAACCACCTCATTTTAATGTCCAATCCACTCCAGAGTTTATGACAATTCAGCACACTAAGGTAACAAGTGATGTCACATCATTGATATCATTACATGAAGACCATGCCATTTCAAACTGCACTGTAATTGCTGATTCTACAAATGTAAACATCCTTAAGATTATATGTTACAGTGTTTGAAAATAATGTAAAGAAATGACACATTAGGATGTAGTTAGACATGATTCCCACCATAATAGTACAAGGGGCATATAATGTTATGTTTGTTTATACTGCCAGATTTCTATCACATCTCTTAAGGTCTGTGAATCTAGAAGAGATTATGAGATGGACTGTTGTCCGTTATCTGTCCATACATTAACACAAGTTATCACTGTTCCTTCCTAACTACTCAGAGGATTGCTTTGAAACTTTACACACACATTGATCCCATGGTCTAGTTGGTTCTAAATGTAGATGCTGCTGCTTGGGCATCCAATATTTTGAAAATCTTGTTACCACTACTCCTTCTGATTGGAGGGTCATGTCAGCAAGCAGTTTTCACTGATGTGATGCATAGGTGATCCTTAATGAAGATGGGGTCTATATGATGTCCAGTATGGTTGCCACAGTAACCAGCTTAAAAATGTTGCTATAGTTACTCTTCCTGAATGGATGATCATATCAACCTGGATTTTTCACTAAAGGACTTCTTGTGATGTCTGGCTGGTCATAAATAAAAATGGTGCCAATCTGACATCAATATGGCCCTGACATCAATATGTCTCAGACATCAATATGTCTCTGACATCAATATGTCTCTGACATCAATATGTCTCAGACATCAATATGTCTCAGACATCAATATGTCTCTGACATCAATATGTCTCAGACATCAATATGTCTCAGACATCAATATGTCTCAGACATCAATATGTCTCTGACATCAATATGTCTCAGACATCAATATGTCTCTGACATCAATATGTCTCAGACATCAATATGTCTCAGACATCAATGTCTCAGACATCAATATGTCTCTGACATCAATATGTCTCAGACATCAATATGTCTCAGACATCAATATGTCTCTGACATCAATATGTCTCAGACATCAATATGTCTCAGACATCAATGTCTCTGACATCAATATGTCTCTGACATCAATATGTCTCTGACATCAATATGTCTCAGACATCAATATGTCTCTGACATCAATATGGTTCTGACATAGATATGGCTCTGACATCAATATGGCTGGCACTTCAGCCCTCTTGAAAATCTTTTTATCACTATTGCCCTGAATAGATGGTTTTATCAATATGTTGTTTTCACTAAAATATTTCAGATAAGGTCTTGTTGGTCCTAAATAAAATGGTGCTGATCTGACATCCAATATGGCCACCATGGTATCCATTTTAAAAATCTTGTCACCAAAACTTGACTTGAATAAATAGTCATATTGACCTGTTGTTTTCACCAGAAGACTTATTATGATGTTCACTGTATCTTAAATAAAAGTTTTGCTGATCTGATGTCCAGTATGGTGGCTACCTTAGCAGACATCTTGAAAATCTTGTTCTTTGCTGTTCCTTCTGAGTGGAAAGCCACTTCTTGCTATATCAACATGGTGCTTTCACCAGATGACTTATGATATCTGGTTGTTCTAAAGGAAATAGTGCCAGTTGTACAGCCAATATGGTTACCATGAGTACTGTATTTCAAATTTTGTTGTCATGAATCCGTTTGAATGGATGATCATTCTGACTTGGATTTATCACCTAGTCCTAAATCAAATTGGTTGCTACAGTGACTGTTTTGAAAATCTTGTTGTCACAGCGTCTCCTGAATGTAATGATCATTATGACATGAGGTTTTCACCAAAGGACTTTTGATGATGTCTATATTGTCCTAAATGAAAATGGTGTCATGCTGACATCCAATATGTGACCCACATCAACCAATTTGAAAATTTTATCACTAAAGAATGTCAGAGATCATTTTAATATTCAACAGTGAAAAGGAAAAAATGAAGAAAAATGTAATTCATATATTTTTTAACACAAGCAGCTTCCTGTTGTTCTCTGTTACATTATATTACTTTGATCTTGTTGCTATCAGACAAAATTGCCAGAAGGAGAGTCAAAGATATCAATAGTGTGCCTTGTTTGTTTTTCTACTAACAGAAAAAAAGTACATGTAACTGCACATTAAGCATATAAATATATATACTTATTATCAAATTTTTTTAATTATTTCTGATCAATTTTTTTTTTCTTCAAAATGCTATAGTTATCCTATTAGACCCAACAGCATGTCAACATTAATCCACAACTGTCTGATCTGATATAATCAAGTATTAATCCACATGGATGAAATATCATGTGATAAATGGTTTATTAATATCACAACCTCTTCCAGTTATATAAATCAATACTACTTAAAGGTAAGATGCAGCAAAGAAATAAAAGGTATTTACAGAAATGGCATAACTGATGCTTAAGTGTTCAAATATGGCTCACCCCACTCTATTCAGTATCAATAAGAGTTCCAATTTTAAAATTCACTCTGCATGATTTTTCTTGCCCAATAAACCAATTTTAGGTCAAGGTCCCGGTATTACTGATTGCCATAGAAAGGTATTTACAAACAGACAGAAAGACATATATTTACAGAGTGTGAGAATGATAATGATTGTAACATTCATAATGAATTTTTTAATATATTTATTTTTTTTCATAAAAAAAAAACTATAGGCTGTTGAACAATACATTTCCAATGTTTTACAGTGCCCAAACCACCCAAGGTTGATTTTAGCAAACTTCCAAAGGAGATCATAGTGAAGAAGGGAGAGAAGATCGAGATTGATATTCCATATGTGGGTAAGATTCACAGCTTAGTATTTTCTGGGAGGAGTTTATTTTGATCTTGTTTAATCAAGATTAAACCAATTTCCTGAATGGAAAAAATAGAAATATTTTGATGCAGATAGAACTTGTGTGTTGGTTGAAAATGCCGATGTTTAAAGAACACCCAGCAGCCAAAACAGCAATCACTCTGACCTGCTGTTGCATGCTGCTATGACTGTTAATGGTGTATGCTGTTTGTACTATTTATGTCGCAAAGTAAACATTTTTACTACCTATGATTTAAGATTTACAGCATAGATTCTGATCTGCTGTTAAATGCTACTCTGGCTGTTCAAGGCATACATATGCTGTTTGTACAATTTATGTCTTGAAGTAAACAGCATACACATGATCTGCTGTTACATGCTACTCTGGCTGTTCAAGGCATACATATGCTGTTTGTACAATTTATGTCTTGAAGTAAACAGCATACACATGATCTGCTGTTACATGCTACTCTGGCTGTTCAAGGCATACATATGCTGTTTGTACAATTTATGTCTTGAAGTAAACAGCATACACATGATCTGCTGTTACATGCTACTCTGGCTGTTCAAGGCATACATATGCTGTTTGTACAATTTATGTCTTGAAGTAAACAGCATACACATGATCTGCTGTTACATGCTACTCTGGCTGTTCAAGGCATACATGTGCTGTTTGTACAATTTATGTCTTGAAGTAAACAGCATACACATGATCTGCTGTTACATGCTGTTCTGGCTGTTCAGGGCATATGCTGTTTTTACTATTTATAACCTGAAATAAACAGCTTTGTAAAATGGGGGATCTGGGACTTTACTCTTAGGTGAACATTGTCAGTGTATTTTTGGAGAGCCAGTACAGTCAGTCACACCAACTTATATCATACAAATGTGGAACATTTAAAGCTTTTTGACCGTGGCATTATGTGACAGTAAATTACACTAATTATTTTTTGACATTATCATTGTATGTCAACCAGTTACAACAGCTTCTTTTTGGTGGTTGCATTATGTTGTCAGACAATCACAACAATTGCTAACAGCATTTGAAGTAATTGGAGCTACTCAGAGCAAAAAATTCTGTCGAGATACATAGCTATTTCTCAGTGCCTTGGTTTTTACATCTTTGTGAAACATTGTTTGTTGTAAATTCATGGTAAACATTCTTCTGCATGGATGCTGCAATTTCGAAAAACACCATTGATTCAAGGTGAGTTTTTGCCTGCAATTTTCTATAAGCAGTAATTTGTGAATACAGTTTACTGTACATTAAAACACTTAAGTAGTAGCTATTTGTCGATGTTGGTTTTCTGTTCTGACTAGCTCTGATTTTTGGGAAACACTTCCACCATTTATTGCAGTTAGCTGAAATATAATGCTAATTCATAAGAACCTGAAAAAAGCAATCAAGATGCCAGTGACATAGGATGGTGAGTTTGTCAAAAACCTTAATGAAATGTCCTTCAACTTAAATATTGACAATGAAGAGCCAATTTTCATGAAAACTACCATATTTCAGTATAAACAATGTCCACTTGTACATATTTTCCTTTTCCAGGAAGAGATGTGTTTTACAATAGATTAAAAGAAAATTGTCTAGGTTGTTTAAGACAAGAGGATCATGGCTCTGAAGCTGTCTATAGATGTCACATCCTTGTGAAATACTGAATTCACTGTATTCTAATTACATGGAATTCATTGTATTGTAACTATATTGTTATTAGTCTTACTTTAGAAAACACTAATGCTTACAAACCTCAATGGTCTTGTTCTTGGACTGCTTATGTAACTAAACTAATTTCATTTCCCATTGTTGTTGTTGTGTGACTGAACTGCAAATACACACAAGAGACTCGTAACTTGTTCATGTGAAAATTCACATAAGAGACTGGCAACTTGTTCATCTGGAAATACACACAAGAGACTGGTAATTTGTTCCTTTGGAAATACAGACAAAAGACTCATAACTTGTTCCTTTGGAAATACACACAAGAGATTGGTAACTTGTTCATTTGGAAATACACACAAGAGACTGGTAACTTGTTCCTTTGGAAATACACACAAAAGACTGGTAACTTGTTCATTTGGAAATAAACAAGAAACTGGTAACTTGATTTTTGATACTTGGGGAATGATTGGGTTAATTTGGAAAGGTAACTTTTCCAGTCGTACCTTTGAAAGAAATGCAGATATAAGACTGATACTGACAAAACATCTTAATTAGCTTGTTATCTTTTGCCAATCCTTCATGGGTTTAAAGTTGATATCTTTGCGAGCCTATCAGAAGAGAACTACATTGGAAGAAACACTGAAGAAAAAAATGTTATGTCTCAGTATATGTTGGAAAGTATCTCTGTATTTGCAAATGACCCAAAACTATTGGAAGCTTTCCTTCCTTGATATATAATTCAAAATGATTTACAGCAAATAATTTAGATTTGTGACCATTAGCTGAGTTTTGGCCATAGGATAACATGAAATAATAAATTGTATGAATGTACAATTTGCCCAGTGTGTATATCATAAAAGATGTTTAAATATGCAGTCTTTTGATTTGAGATGGATGCCATATGATGTTGACACTGAGGAGGTCTTACACTGTTTAAAAGAGTTTTATTCATATTTTAAAAATTGGCTTTGTTTTCAAAGGATTTAACTCATTTTTGTCTTTATCTTTATTTTGTCTATGATTCAGTGAATGCCTAAACTTTCTTGGCACTATGACGCCAAGATTGTGCTGTTGTGTCATTAAACACTATACATGCATAGCCATGCAGACTGTCTATACTTTTGTCTGAGATTACCCTACTTGATCCAGCAATATAGTGCTGTATGTCCACAGTGGAACATATTTAGCATTTTCTTAAGGTTATAATATTTCATGAAAATTGTATTTGATGTTTGTAAAGTAGTCAAGACATATCTTGAAGATCACTTTATGGTAAATTATTTTAATAATTTTCCTAAATTGCTCAAAAATGTGCACTCCATAGTGTTCTCATACACTTTGTTTTCAACCATTTACAGGAACACCTAAACCACAAGCACATTGGACCAAAGATGACAAATCACTCAATGAGGCCAACATGCATATCGAGACAGGAGACAAAAATTCCAAGCTTCTGATTGCAGAGGCAGAGAGGGAGGATTCAGGGGTATACTGTCTCACTCTTACCAATGAAGTTGGAACAGAGAAAGTATCTATCACTGTCAAAGTACTGGGTAAGATAGTATGATAATGGATCACTTGCAAAATGTACCAGTAGATTTGGGAAACAGATTAAAGTTTTTGAATGTTTGCCTTTGTTTGGTAAGCATTCATTCATCTCCTTGTCTTGCTAAAGATATCATCATTGTATGAAATTTACCTGAGTGTTTGGTATTTTGAGCTATCTCAGTACAGTAGAACCTGTCTTGAAAGACCACCTCTTTTACCAAAATATTATGTTCTCTCAAGACAGGTGGTCTCTTATAACAGATCACAATGCTATATAATCAATAAATTTGTGCATTGCAAATGTGGTTTCTCAAGACAGGTGGTCTTACATAGAAGTGGTCTTTCAAGATAGGTTTTACTGTAGTATGCCTTTAAAATTATACACATGCAATCAAAACTATAAAGTTTTATACATTCTGTCATTTGCTGATGTAATATCACCTGGACAAAATGGGCCATGTTTTAACAGGTTTAAGTTTCACCAGGTCTTAAGGCCAAATGAGCTTATAGGATGATTCTTCATCTGTCTTGTGTGTCATCCATGCACAAATTTTTCAAAACTTCCCAAAAGCAACTAAACCTTATGTTCGTTGTTTTACAAATTTTATCAGTAGATGCAAACCACCACCCAATATGGCAACCATTATTGGAAACACAAATTTTTTAAATTCCTTCTCAGGATAAGCTCGACAGAATTTGTCCCAATTAGTAAGCAATCTGGCATAAAGGACTTTCCCATTTGTACATATGATGTTGATCTGCAAGAAAGTATTGCCAATATTACTAAGATTGAAAAGATATTCTGTCCCATCCTCACTTGCCTTTTGTACCATGTGGTCAAGGTTAGAGTCAAGAAAATTTGCATTAAAGTTTTGGTTAAGGCTTTTCATATACTTATATTTCTTAAATCCCATTATGTATTTTCTCCATACTTAATTTAAATAAATATGAAGCTTAAAAAGTTGATGCAGTGACATGCAAACTTTTCTTTCAATCTTGGGATCAAGGTGACAGCCATAGAAACTTTGCATTAAGGTTTTGAGGTAAAGTATTTCCATATTTTTCTATACCCTTGGATAGATTTTTTTCATAATTTAGATGAAACATTATGAAAGTAAGACAAATCATTCTGCAGCATGCACTCTTGCCCTTTATTCATGGGGCAAAGGTCAAAGTCAGGCAATAAAAATTTGTATTCAGTTTTGATTAGAGATTTTTCATTTAGTTATATTTCCTTAATTAATACATCGAATGGATCATTATGATGATTCGTTCTATGACATGCTTGCATTCTGCTTTTGATCTTATTAAAGTAACATGTTTGATAAGGAATCATTTGGCCATGATCTCAATGTGCAGGCCTTGGTCTTGTTTTATGGATGATGCTGGTCTGCCATCAAATATGGGAACCATTACTAAAAGAGAAAAACCTTTAAACAATTTCTTCTTAAATATCATTAACAGAAAATTTGACAGATTTGAAAGAAAGCATTCTTGCATGAAGGGTTTTCATTTTGTTGAAATGATTCTGATCTGCTATCAATGTCACTACCATTACAAAATAATATAACAACCGTTAAACAACTACTTTTTCAAAGAGTGCTCAGTGGAGTATTTTGGCCAGATTTGATACAATGTTTTGTCGAAAAATATTAAAAAACTATAATTGCAGCTTTTGTATATTTTATATTTGACCCTTACCTAGGGACCCAAGTAAAGACAACTGAAAAAAAAAATACTTATCTCATAGGAGCTAAGATGTGCCCCTTCGTATCCTGACAAACAGTAATAATGTTATTGATTCCAGTTGATATTAGATCATTGCACAAGGATGCTGACATGGCTGGGTTTTTTTCTATATTTTAGGTGAAAACTTTATTTTGTATTTTTCAAAGATTTATCGTTTGTCAGAAGATTTAAAAACTTTTATTTTGGTCTCCAAATTTTCAGGACCTTTACAAAGAAAAAAAATAAATTATAAAGATATGGAGTGATACAGATTTTAAAAAAAATATAAAACATCTTATTTGTTGCATTCTTTGCTCTTTCAGACAAACCTGGCAAACCAAAAGGTCCACTGGATGTTGTAGATATTTTCCAGGACCGCTGTGCTCTTCTTTGGGATAAACCAGAAAATGACGGAAACTGTCCCATCTTGAACTATGTTGTGGAAATGAAGGATACAGAGTCTGATGAATGGAAGAAAATCTGTGACACTGAAGACCTTGAAATTGATGTATCTGATATCACACCTGGACACAAATATTTATTCCGTGTGTCTGCCGTCAATGAAATGGGCCAGGGAGAACCACTGTATGCAGATACCGAGGTCCTTGCCAAAGATCCATGGGGTATGCTTTACTACCAAGCTTACAAAATATGGGAATTCATATTTTTCAATGTCAAGCTTGACATAGTGACCACCTTGCCATGCTTGTGTATTGATATATGTATACTCCTTTCTATCCTTTCATCAACCAATTTGTCTGTCCATCTACCCCTTTCTATCATTTCATCAACCTGTTTGTCTGTCCATCTACTCCTATCCTTTCATCAACTTGTTTTTCTGTCCATCTATTCCTTTCTATCCTTTCATCATCCTGTTTGTCTGTCCATTTACTCCTTTCTATCCTTTCATCAACCTGTTTGTCTGTCCATTTACTCCTTTCTATCATTTCATCAACCTGTTTGTCTGTCCATTTACTCCTTTCTATCCTTTCATCAACCTGTTTGTCTGTCCATTTACTTCTTTCTATCCTTTCATCAACCTGTTTGTCTGTCCATTTACTCCTTTCTATCCTTTCATCAACCTGTTTGTCTGTCCATCTACTCCTTTCTATCCTTTCATCAACCTGTTTGTCTGTCCATTTACTCCTTTCTATCCTTTCATCAACCTGTTTGTCTGTCCATTTACTCCTTTCTATCCTTTCATCAACCTGTTTGTCTGTCCATTTACTCCTTTCTATCCTTTCATCAACCTGTTTGTCTGTCCATCTACTCCTTTCTGTCCTTTCATCAACCTGTTTGTCTGTCCATTTACTCCTTTCTATCCTTTCATCAACCTGTTTGTCTGTCCATCTACTCCTTTCTGTCCTTTCATCAACCTGTTTGTCCATTTACTCCTTTCTATCATTTCATCAACCTGTTTGTTTGTCCGTATACTCCCTAAAGTAACCTAAATGTCAAAGGTTGTTATAATGGTCATTTTCTCAAATAAATTTGACAACAGAATCATGTCTACCGTTACTTTGGTTTGTTGTTACCGTACTTTGGTTTGTTGTTACATCTTGACATGTATGGCATCAGTGTACCAAAATCTTGGGGTGGGTAGGACACACAGGTGATTGCCAGCACCTTTTTAGCAAATTGCATTTCAAAAGCTAAGTCATTGATTCATTTTTAAATACATTGAACATCTGTTCTGGAGTAAATTCAATAAGAAAGAAACTACAGTAACTCATTGGTTAACATTCTTTACTCCAAACCGTGAGCTGGAGGTATGAACCCTGAACACAGTAGCCCAGTTTGGCTCCCATGGTGTGTCTTGGATTAATGCACTTAATACTCCAATTGCTATGGCAGTAAATAGTCATTTGTGTGCTGATGTGTCATTAAACATACACTTCTGTCTCCATCAGTCATTTCTTATGGTCTGAATATAATCTGTTTTGCTTGTTTTTTGATAACTTTGCAACACATTGTTGACTACATAACAACAAGGAAATGGGAGTGATGTGCCTTTATCAGGGACACACAAAAGCCATCACTCTGGACTGGCCTGGGTGGGTATTGAACCTTGGATCCTTTAGATTATGAACCCAATCTTTTAACAGCTGTGCTATTTCAGCTTCGTTATTTTGTTAAAAAATTGTTTGCAATGCTAAATTGTACCCAATTTTGTGATAAGCCCTTCCTTCAATTTCTCTTCACCAGAGTGTGCAATTTTGAAATTGTTCCTTTGTAACATTCTGAATTACTTTAATATTAATTCAAAATTACTTAATACCAATTAGGATACATATTTCCATGGGGGGTCAGTATTTATGGTCTTGCAGAAAATTTGTATTTTATGATCTGTGCGTGAATGAAAAAGTAAATGTTCAGGTTTGGTGTAGCATAGGGGTTAAATATATAATTCTTTCAGATAAAGACTGTGTGAACTGGATCATCTATTTATTTAATGTTGGTACAGCATTTTGAATTGCTGGCTTCAAAGATAATGTATAGGCTTTGACATTACATGATTTTATTTATCCCTTTACCTTGTGTAAGTACATTTGGATGCCTCTGCCCTATAATGATGTAAGCACTGTTCTTGTATTCTGCTATTTAAAGTAACTGGGTCAGATTCTCCAGTCTCCAAAATGGAGGCTGCTGATTTCATTTGGCATTTTCTTGAGTTTTGATAATTTGTAATTACAAATATCAAGTCAACTTTGAGTTGTGATGTAAATGCAGGCAACACTGGTTTTTCATTAATTTAATTAATTAATTCAAATGATTTATCAATGTAGACCAAGACAATCAACTGGCAGATTTAGAGGTTGAGAATTGATGGCTATGCTTGGTCACATGGCTTCATCATGATGAAAATGTTATCACAAGATTTTTAAGCATAATAAAAAAATTCTTCTATTAAAATTATTATACAACTATTGAAGAGCATATTTACTCTTGAATTAATCTAAAGTAAAGGTAAAATGGTTAACATTGATGTTGAACTTAACATGTACTTCACTTAAGTTAATTAGCATGCCTGTGTTTATCAGGTCCTTTGTGTAACGGGTGTCCTATACATAGCACACTATACTGTGTTACTTTGGCACATGTTTATTGACACCTTACAGAGCAGAAGACTCTATACCATAAATAATAGATTATAAGACAAGCCAGATTGCAAACTGCACAGACCCAGATCTGCTGGTGCATAATGCACCAGCAGATCCAGGTCTATGCAGTTTGTTAAGAGTAATCAGTAGAACAAACAAAATGGACCCTGATCTACAGGTGTGTTATGCTATGGCAGATCAGGATCTTTGTTCTTTGCAGTTTACCTTGACTTTTTAAAAAAAATATGTTTTTAATCGTAATTATGTTCTTATGTATACTATTCCTGCCTTCTACAGATCCCACTGACCCACCAAGTGAACCCGAGGTTTTGGACTATGACAAGGATTTCATCGAGCTAGGCTGGCTGCCCCCAGAGAGGGAAAATGGGGCTCCTGTTGAAAAATACATCCTGGAAGTCAGGGAGAAGGGAGGAGACTGGGTCAAAGTAAATATATAAACTACTTTTGTTGAGGAGCGAATGTTGGAATTTTTGTTGAGGAGCGAATGTTGGAATACAGACCTTTGTTATCTACTCTTGCCATTGTCTTTTAGAGTGGTCTACTCTTGCCATTGTCTTTTAAAGTGGTATTAAGGTTATCATTTTCTTGCATGGTTTCTTAATTTGCACTTTGACATGAAAATGATGAAAAATACAATTGGAATCATGGGACTTTTATTCCTCAGAAATAGAAATATTCACAAAACTACTCTAAAAGGTCACATTGCTTCATTCTTTGGGACACACATGCAGGCAGTATGTACGGAAAGGATTATGACTGTATGGCTTAGACTTTCAGAGTTCAAATAAACTGCGCTTGCACTATTCGATAATATGTACACTGTCTGTATGCTGAATAAATCCAAACTGTATTTTGGTACTGTAATATTTCCACAGCTTGATGTTTGAAGATTTTTCTCCACATTAGCCAGACAATGACAGTGACTAATAGTTTGAAAAACAGCTGTGGTCAGAAAAGGAATAAACTTATGATAAAAAGAAAAAAGAACAAACATTTAAGGAATATGGGATACAAATATACCTGTGGGTTTCAGATAACCTTGGGCAGAATGCAAATCAAATAATGGTACATTATAGTACATAATGGTAGATACATTTCACTTTTTACATAATTGTCTGAAATAAGTAATAAAAAAATAGACAAATACATATTTATATTTGTTTCATGAGTGCATAAATTATCACCTTGATTTCAAAGTCCAGAATCAGTGTTCATTTACATAGATCCACCATATTCACAATGGAAAAGGTTTAAGGTCTCCTAATTTCATATTTTTAAGGCTTGTGAAGTCCCAGGCAACCAGACCAAGGGAACGATTGATGGGTTAAAGGAAGGCAAGGAGTATGAGTGTCGAGTCTTGGCAAAGAATAAGGCTGGACTGTCAGACCCCAGTCCATCATCACCTGTAGTTCTTACCAAAGCCAGGAGAGGTATAAAATGGAATGCATCTTTAGAGTTAATCCCTCTTCTAATGACTCAAAGCACATGTATCCGGAGTCCATCAATCTGTCAATCTATATTTTGTAACCTCATCTTACAGAGTTTACCTGTTTATCTGGTATGAAATTTTGGTTTTTGTTATATATCTTTGGATTATAACCTTTAATTACCCAAGGGAGAAATTTATAGTAATGCAAGTAAAGTTTGGATTTGACTGGATATGTATTTTTGCGGTTAAATAATAGAGTGAATAAAGAATGTTGTTGGTCTTTTTGAATTGCCAGAGTTGTTACATTAGCGACAAGGATTGTGGACATTGTATGAGGTGATTTAAGTCAAGGACTTATCAGTTATCAAGCATATTGGCCCACATTGGTAAATTGGGCATATTTTGTGAGGTGAAGGGGAGTTTGCTAACTTTGTAGAACATATCAAGCAGTTTTTGAGGCAAACGAGGTCAAGGTTGAAAAGATGGTGGCAGTATATTTGTCATTCATCGGTCCATCATCATATGGCATCCTCAAACATCGGGTATCACCAGATCTGCTGATTCAGACAAAGGGTACAAAGATCTAGCTACAATGTTAAAAAATTACTACATGCCAAAAATATTAGTTATTTCAGAAAGGTTGAAGTGTAAAGAAAAAATCAAAAAGAGGGTAAAACTATGTTAGCATATATAGTGGAAGTAAAGAAGCTCCCTTCCCACTGTGAATTTTGGAACTTTTCTGTCAGAAGCACTTAGAGACAAGTTAGTGTGTGGTTTGACATCGGATTTATCTTTTGATAAAGGACCTGTTAAGAATGCAGTGGCTATGGAAATGGAAGATATGTAAACACAATTATTTAACAGTACTGTGAAATATGTAGCCTTCTTGAAAGAAAGGTCCAGAAGCCAAAGAGTAAACAAGTGATATATGTTGATCTAAGTAAGTAATTTAGTGATGTTATCATTCATTAAAATTTAATATTTTTTTTGTTTAATTTGTGGAGTGCATTTTAAAAAAGGCAAAATATTATATATCCTTATGACTAGTATCTTTAAATACCTGAGGGAGCAATTTATATGAACATAGGTAACATTTGGATAGTTCAAATTTTACTATGTATGTACACTTGCGGATAAATGAAGAGTGAATGAAGAACATTATTGGTCTCCTTGAATATCCTGCATTAGTGTTGTTTTGAGACAGGATTATAAGGAATCATTTTCAAATTTACTTTTCTCTTTCAAAAAGTACCATGAATATGAACAACAAACATAAAGAAAGGTTTGTTAAATTAGAGATAGTACTTTGCACAAAGGGGATCCTTAGTACAAAGGGACTTGTTAGTACAAATGGACTTTTTAGTGCAAAAGTACTTCATAGTTGCAAGGGACCTTTTAGTATAAAGAGATTCATAGCATATTCATTTCTAAAATTGACCTTGATCTTATATTCATCTTGACTTGCTGATTAGGCAATATCAGTTCCTTCTTGTCAACAAGTTTAGTTGATGCATTCATAACCAGATGAATAATTTAATATTGCAGTGAAACCTAAGATTGTGAACAAGAATGACCTTAAGTCCATACAGATCAAGGTTGGCCAGAGCTTCACCATTCCAATTGAATTCATAGGTGAACCTGCTCCACAGGCCAGGTGGTCTGTCAAGAGCCGTGTAAGTACAGTGGCATCAATTTTATTTTCTTTGTTGTGGTAAAGAGTTAGCCATAAAACTTTTCTTTGCTTTACTATAGAACAATTGTTATTTTCTTAATTTTATATAAAATACATGTCTACTCATATCTTTTTCGTACAACATATGCTGTCAATTTAAATAGTGCACTCAACCATTCTGGATTTTGCAGAATTATTACATGAGTTGCACAGGTCTTGAAAACCCCATGAATTTGATGTCTGGTCTTGAAAAACCCATCAAAATTAGACAGTGCAAAAAGACAATGAAATGTCCTTCTAAAAAGCCCTTGAATTTTGCTAATATTTGATTTATTACTATAATTTTGTGTTTCATTTATATCTATTTAATTATTTGGAGAAAAATTAGTGTTAATGATCATTCTGATTCTTCATTTTGTAACACATGTTTATTTGGATAAGACTTTAATTGCATGAGTCCATGGCAATGTGTATTTTGTATAGTACCGTATTTACCTCATATGTTCGGACACCGTTTGTTTTGGGGCACCATTTTTTAAAAAATATATAATTTTAAATGACTTGTGTTTTTAGACACAGTCTAAGAAGATCTGCTGTGTCGTTTTGAAGTAAAATTCATAGCTTGTTTGCCATTAATTTAACTGATACAAATTTTGCTTCATTTGCCCGCTAATATGGTTGGTTGTCAGTTTAGAGATGTTACACACAAAACCACTTCAAGCATGTGTGACAGTTATGACTTTGATTAGTAACAATGACCTCTGCTTTTATATCATTAAACAATACATCAAAGAATTGCAATGGATTAGTAAATATATTGGCATCATACAACAAAACAAAACCCTTAACTCTGAGGCATTATGTATCCCAGTTTTAAGATGCTTATTCTACAGGTAATGAAACCTTTTTGTAGATGATAAATATTGATTGTGGATGCTACATGTTCAGTACATCGTGTGCTCTTTTAACAAAATCCAGATGGCTGTCTTTTGTTTCTGAACACACTCTTTTAAAGAAATCCCACAAGTTATATGATTAATAATCATCACCTAGACATCTTCAAATCTCCAACATGCATCAAAACAATGTTTTGTTTGACCATTCAATTGTTTTGAGTCCGCAAGCTTTGCTTATTTTGAAGTTACATTTGGCTGGGTGGAAAAAAAAGAAAAAAGAGAGAACCTCAACAAATTGATCACTTTTATTTTAAAAAATACCAACATAATAATAGCACTGTCTCGTATATTGCAATTGGCTTGTTATTTTCACCCTTCCTAGTCATGTGTACAACACAAACCCCATACGAAGCCTCAGAGATCAGCCATCATACATGTACCATTATTTCTATTCATGATACTACCCATAAAATGTTTCTGTCATAAATATCTTCAGGATTATAATTCCAAAATATTTTTATTTAGTTTGTATTAATATCTTAATTACACATAAATAAAGCTTGTGTGTGTCTGTAAAGTAGATTTTAATGATCACTGATTAGCAGAGGGTTAAAACTGGATTTCAAGAATGCTAATATGGCGGTTTTTTTGGAAATTACGCACATAATTGTGGCTCTAATACATATGTATGGTTACATTTTCTGGTGGATGGACATGTATCAAATAGGGAAGTAATGCCTGTTTTTCATTCATTATTTTTTCCGACGTGTTTGACAAATTAATCGTTTTACTTCATGGCAGCATGTCACCATGTGAGTTAATGGTAACTTTGTTACAGACTGGATGAAGGGGCAAAAATTTATCTTCCTGTTTGTTTTTGGACACCTAATTAAAGAATTTAATATGTATTCAGACATCAAAAAAGGTAATTATTTTTTGCCATCCGAAAACATGTGGTAAATACAGTAAGTAAATAGATTTTGGGAAAATGAGGGATTATGCCCTTTCCTAACATATGAGAATGAAAAAACACCAATTGTTAGCAAGCACTTTGAAATCTTCCAAACACTCATTGATGATTTCTTTTGTGAAAACTGATTCTGAGAAAAATGATATGTTAGCAACAGATCCCATACTCCCGCTTGATGCAGTTGGTGGACCAAAGCCCATATTTGTCTTACATTTCTTTCCCAAACAATCACAGTTAAATGTGCCAGGGACATTTCAGAGAGTACTTAACTGTAACTCTTTCAATTCCAATGAATTGATTGCAAAACTGTTTTTAGCAGTGTCTCCATACAGTGTAATTACACACATTTTTTCATGTTGGGAGAAAAACTGCATACCTTTCAAGACTGGTATAACATTTTAGGAAACTTCTGGTAATATATGCATGGGAAGGTGACCATTTTGTGGTTGTTTAGTGATATATCAAAAACAAAAGATATGAAGTATTTGGGGTTCCAGTTTCTTGGGTATAATGCTGCAGATGACATGGTGAATTAGTTTATAAGTGGAGTACTAGAGAGTAACTTGACCATACAGAAACTTGTCCAAATAAATATGTATGGACTAAGTCTAAACTCGAAGTTTTTTTAATCTGATGTGTGGTCAGATTAAAGAAGAGTGCAATACATCCATCATGAATAAAGGTTCCTGCAGGCCGCATGCTGCATATAGTACTTTTAAGACTGGTGCAGTTTCACCAATAGATACAAGATATACCTTGATGATAAAAGAAAGGATAAGAAAACAGCAGGAATTAAGAAGGACGAAAACTTTACATCAGACAATTAAGATTCAAAAATTTTAAGAAGAGGCAGAAATCTGATACGGATGATTTAGTCACTAAAGCTGACGGCCTAAGGTGAAATGTCAGAGGCTTCGGAGCAAGTAACATCTCCCATTAGTTAAACAGTCATACTTAATACCTATCCTAAATAAAATGTATACAATTTAAAAGCAGAATGCAAGTTTCATTTCTTTTTTCAAACAATCAGCAAGGCACTGTCCTAAGAAAGTGAAACTTTTGTAAAAGTTATGTTTGTGAAAGATCTCATCATGGCCAGAGTTATCCAAAAGGCAATACCTATGATGTACATAACAGGCATAAAGAAAGCTAACAACTTATTTTCAGGTGAGTCCCAACAGAGTTGGATTAGAAAGAAAGGGAGGTGCACATTGAAGTGTTAGGTTAACTTTGAGCTATGGTAGGATCCTCCTCTCCTCCTTTTTTATACTGCTTCCTTATTTTTGTGACATGGAGGGAACTCCTCAGCTCTTTAGATAAAATCCTGGCAGCATCTCTTCAAAACACAAAGCATGATTATTTCAGTTTTTTGGAATAGTGTTCAAGCGTCATTCAATTTTGAAGGTGATTCAGGAAGCAATAAGCTAAGAGCAAAGCCCAGCAGAAATAAATTTCAGAACTACTGGTTGATGAAGCAGTGCAGCAAAGGGGAGTATTTCATTATTTGCCCATACTGCAAACAAGTTTAAACAATAGTACCATCCATTTTCTTGCAAGTGCAAAGATGAACACTAATGGCTTTTGCATTACCTTCAGATCCCCCTATTGAAATATGGTGAACAGCAAAGACATATTAAATGTTTTGAAAAATATAGACAATTATTTTACAGTCAAATCCACTTATCTCGACCTCGATTATCTTGAGAACCCACATATGTCAAGTGTTTTGATCCGGTCCTGAAAAAAATCCTTGTTTTCCCTGCTTATCTTGACCCCTGTTAAGTCAATAACCTGTTTATCTTGGGCATAAGTTTTGGTCCAAAGTAACATATGGACCAGCCTAATTAGATGAAATGCAACTTTTTAACATCAATCTCACAGAAATTATACAAGAAATGGTCAGCAAAAGTGATCAATTTTCACTCACAATTATGGTCAGTTACGGCGGTAGTCACATGTTTAATTTGTATTCTTTCTATTTTTGGTTCGTAAGAGTAGCTTAATCAATTAGTATATTATGAATATATCATGTACACTACTTGTCAAGGAGTTGCAAAGACAAGAATGTGCACATATTACATTGTAACTTTATTTTACGAAAGCGCAGAATCTTAGACATCAGCTATATGTTTCTTTAGGTACATATCAAATTTGAATTATGTTCAGAAATGTATACAAAAAACAATGTTTTGCATGCTAATTGGTTAGCATCTCGGCTGTCTTCAGCTTAAATGTTGAAGCAATTTTTAATTCATTGTTATCTTTGTAATTAAAATTTTGATTTACTCAGTTGCTAATAGATTGTCATTCTTCATCAAAGCAATCTTTAAATTCTATAATAATAATTTAATAATTTATTTGATTGATTGATATTTTAATGTATGTTAATTTGATCCTTACCTCAATTAATGTGATTGATTTCAGTATTAGTCAAGACTAAATTCACAGGTTAGCTGAATTATTATAAATGTTGTGTGTAATTTCAGGATAATTGAATTCTTTTGTGTGCAAAAAAGTAACTGAATGGGTTTAGGTGTTGTAAATCACTTTATGCATGTGATATAATGATTTTTGCTTCGAATAATTAGGCTGTCATTTTTCATGGAGAATGATTGATCAGTGTTGGGTATAATTTATGGTTAGAGTGAAATCATGATCAAATATTCTTGACTACAAGATAATGCATGTCATTGATTATTTATTTTTGACAGGAGCCTGGTGGAAAGGTAACTTAACATTATTTACAGTATAACCGTATTTCATTTATTATGCACAGCCATCTGTATCAGAATCATACATCAACCTCTAAGTTGCTCTTGTCCAGAGTCAAGGCATGCAGGCTTTTTCAAAGCTACTTCCCTGATACGTAAATATAAAGTATCATTATGAAACATGGGTAACACTCTTCAGGCAATGATAACATGGTATCAGAATCATCTTCAACATCAATATACTATGTTAGAGTTTTGCATTCCAATTTTTGCAAATAAGATAATGGGGGATACATCATTGTATAGGTTACAGATGAGACAGTATTTGACAAAACCCCAAGTTAGAGCAGGACAGTTAACACCTGTTTAGTATGTAAAGTCTGCCTTTTATGTAAATTCCTAAAATGGCAGACTTGGTAAAAAGAGTGCAAATGTCCTGAGATTGCAGACTTGGTAACAATAGAATGCAACAAGTCTCAAGATGGCAGACTTGATAATAATACAATGCAAGCATCCTAAGATGTCAGACTTGGTAACAATAGAGTGCAAATGTCCCATGATGGCAGACCAATGGTAATAGTAGAGTGCAAAAGTCCTAAATTGGCAAACCTGGTAAAAGTAGAGTGCAAAGGTTCCAAGAGGGCAGACATGGTAACAGTAGAGTGCAAAAAGCCTTATTATTTAAGAAATTTTGTTAGTGAACTAGTTGAAAATGATCTTCATGAATGTTTTTTTTTTATCACTGATGTGAAAGGAAAAAACTTGATAAATTATCCTTACTAATTTTCAAAAATAAGGTAATTTTCAAAAATAAGGTCATTTTATATAGGGACCAATTTGATGCCAACTGAAAATGATTTGAGGTTCACTTTTCATTTTCTGAGGTTGATGTATGAGTAATCAAACAGCTTACAACTTACAGCTAAGCAACATTTATGAATATAGTCCCTCCTTTGTATACTTATGTCAGCACTTGTACACAATCTGCTTCAACATTTATGTATATAACACTACCTTTGTATACTTGTCAGCAGTCAGCACTTGTACACAATTTGCTTCAACATTTATTTATATAACACTACCTTTGTATACTTATGTCAGCAGTCAGCACTTGTACACAATTTGCTTACATCATTTATTTATATAACACTACCTTTGTATACTTATGTCAGCAGTCAGCACTTGTACACAATTTGCTTACATCATTTATTTATATAACACTACCATTGTGTTGTTATGTCAGCACTTGTACACAATATGCTTCAACATTTATGTATATAACACTACCATTGTGTACTTATGTCAGCACTTGTACACAATTTGCTTCAACATTTATTTATATAACACTACCTTTGTATACTTGTCAACAGTCAGCACTTGTACACAATTTGCTTCAACATTTATTTATATAACACTACCTTTGTGTACTTATGTCAGCACTTGTACACAATTTGCTTCAACATTTATGTATATAACACTACCTTTGTATACTTGTCAGCAGTCAGCACTTGTACACAATTTGCTTCAACATTTATTTATATAACACTACCATTGTGTACTTATGTCAGCACCTGTACACAATCTACTTCAACATTTATGTATATAACACTACCTTTGTATACTTATGTCAGTAGTCAGCACTTGTACACAATTTGCTTACATCATTTATTTATATAACACTACCATTGTGTACTTATGTCAGCACTTGTACACAATTTGCTTACATCATTTATTTATATAACACTACCATTGTGTACTTATGTCAGCACTTGTACACAATCTACTTCAACATTTATTTATATAACACTACCTTTGTATACTTGTCAGCAGTCAGCACTTGTACACAATCTGCTTCAACATTTATGCATATAACACTACCTTTGTATACTTGTCAGCAGTCAGCACTTGTACACAATTTGCTTCAACATTTATGCATATAACACTACCATTGTGTACTTATGTCAGCACTTGTACACAATTTGCTTCAACATTTATGCATATAACACTACCTTTGTATACTTGTCAGCAGTCAGCACTTGTACACAATTTGCTTCAACATTTATGCATATAACACTACCATTGTGTACTTATGTCAGCACTTGTACACAATCTGCTTCAACATTTATGAATATAGTCCTTCTTTTGTGTACTTACATCAGCACCTGTACACAGTCTGCTTCCTTCCTTTGTGTACTTAAATCAGCACTTGTACACAGTCTGCTTCATTATTTATGTATATAGTCCCTCCTTTGTGTACTTACATTAGCACTTGTACACAGTCTGCTTCAACATTTATATATATATATATATATATATATATATATATATATATATATATATATATATATATATATATATATATATATATATATATATATATATATTCCTGCATTTGTGCACTTAATGTCAGCACTTGGTCACCAATTGCTTCCATACAGCAAGCATTATAATTTGGATTTCACTCAATATTTTCATCTATGACTCAATGAAGCATTTCTTTCTTTTATAATTGTATCCATAGTACAAATCAAAATTATTTATTTATTTGACATGATGTGAATACTTTCTAAAATCAATCAAGCAAGTTTTGATATATTTGACTCATACTTTTTTTAATTAGAATTACATGGTCCAACAACATTTTTCAGATTTTACAGAGGTTAATGAAGAACGTAATTTCTATGTATCAGTTGTGTATGTTAAAATCGTTATGTACATCAGTTACAACAACATTTAAGATTGTTGTTTTATCTCCATTTCTCACCTCATTGTATCATAAGGCATGCAGATCCTTTAAAAACCTTGACAAGTAATTTCTTGACATAATTTATGTAGACTTAGCTCATTTTTTTGTGATTTGATTTGGTTATTGAATCTATCAACTGAAAGTAGTGGTCATATGCCTTATTAGTAGATCCAGCTTGTTGGTGTAGAGTCATGTATATTTCAAAATGGGTCAGCTTCACCAATCCAATACATTACATAATTATTGTCATTTCTATAATTCTACTTTTGCCATTTAGACTATGTGTTTCCTCCCTTTATAGTTCACTGCAGCCAAAATAAGATTGTGTGACATTGCTTAGGGCTCATTTAGAAAAATGCTGCCTCTTCTTTTCTTTGGATTTATTTATTATGAAAACTGTTGTCCTAAATACTGTTAATTTTCTGCATCCATCCAGTTTTTTTGTATACATGATAAGAATTCCATGAACAATAAATGAATAAATGAAATTAGTACTGTATATACTCATGTACAATGGCATACCACAACAGACTTATTTGTTATTATATAATGTGTCATGAGATTAGGATTTTTGTTAATTATTTTACTGGTTAGACCATAAATCCAGATCTACTGATACAAATTATGCAATAATAATACTGTAATGATAATAATGCTCCTCACCAACATAAGTGTTTCCAATTGGCTGACCCTCCCTGTTTCTCATTGCCAATCCTAGCACTTTTTCCTCCCCATGTTAAAAAATAAAATCACATTAAATATAAAACATGTTTAAATAAGAAACCAACCCACCTACCCTAATTTTAAAAACCAGTGTAATAGGAAACATTTTTTTGTGCCTTATGACTTTATTTAAAGAGGGTAACACAGTTTGCCAAAGAGCAAATCTACCAAAGAGCAGACCTCATACAAAGAGTTTCTTTCTCTGTCTCTGTCTCTCTCTGTCTGTCTCAGTCTGTCTGTCTGTCTGTCTGTCTCTCTCTCTTTCTCTATATATATATATATATATGTGTATATATATATATATATATATATATATATATATATATATATATATACACACACACACACACACACACACATATATATATATATACATACATACATGTTCAAACAACCATATGAATAACAGTTTTAAATTATAACATTTATACAATGATGTCCTATTACTGCATCATCGAATGCACCAGTGGCCTAGTGGTTAAAGCATCTGCCTTGGATGCGGGAGGTCGTGGGTTCGAACCCTAGCCGAGTCATACCAAAGACTTTAAAAATGGTACTAACAGCTATTTCACTTGGCACTCAGCATTAGGAGGTTAGTATTAGGGCTGGTTGGCCTGGTGTCAGGATAATGTGACTTGGTGGGACATCATGCCACATGTCTGCTACATGATGTTCCAGTGCTAGACATCACTATAAACTGCCACACTGCAGATGTCGTAGTGATATGACTGAAAAATTACCTGGAGTGGCTGAGTGGTCTAAAGTGCTCTCCATTATGGATCACTGCCATCTCACCTCTGTCTTCGTGGGTTCGAGTCTTAGATCTCTTGGGTTGGTGGTTCTTGCCACGGATTTCCCGGTTTCTTCCTCCACCATTATTACTGGCCACCATGTATAGCCTATCATGTACTGAAAAATGATGTTAAGCCCCAGAACAACAACAATGACAACTAAAAAAATAAAGCTATGTTAAAAATCTAAATCACATACTATTACTGCATCATGCATATTCCAATTGCATTTGAACATTTCTGAGAACCACTGATATCATGCAAACAGACTGATAAAGGGCTTTCCTTGCATTGTGAACACATTTAATGCAGTTAGGAACTTTTCCAATGTTCAAGTGAAATTTTGGATTCCGTTGATAGACTTTCATTTGAATATATTTTTTAAGTACGAATGTGGTAATATGACATACTAGCCTAAATAATATTATCTTTATACAGGTTTTCAATTGCATATCAGAAATTCAATATAAAAAAAACTAATCTTATCTTTGTTGTTCTGGGGCCTAACGCCATTTTTCAGCACATGATAGGCTATACATGGAGGTCAGTATTAATGGTGGAGATCAGGATCTGTGTTGCTTATTCTACTGAATACTCCTAAAAAACTGACCAAGATCTTCTGGTGTATTATGTGCACTTAGAAGTTTGTGTGAACTTGTATGCAAGTGTATATAACAATAGTCCAACTCTCTACATGCTACATTACAAGATGTACACCTTCCCTAGGTGTGACTAAGTTTTGGTATGAACACATATCTTGATAATTGAGCAAGTTTATTTTATATTCTGTGGCCACTTGAAGCAATTTACAAAAAAATTATCAGGAAAACCCTGTCACATGTTCAAAAATATATCTTTTTAATGTTGGAAGCCCTTGTGAAGTTGCAGAGTCTGGTTTCTTTTACTTAGAATCTTAGATAACGTTGCACATGCTAGCTTGATCTGTTGCTGCCAAAAGCAAGATATGAAATATTTGCTGATGCAAAATTTACTTAGATGAGGACATAAATATCAATAACCATTTTTCGATAAGCATCTTACTGTATATACTCACTTATGAGTCCTGTCAAACTGCAAACAACAAAGCTCCATATCTTTCATTAGATTTAATGCTGGATAGTGAGTTACAAAATTAGGTGAGGACTTTGGGGGACCTTCCCAAATGGGGATACAGATTTGTCTTTTTGTAAGTGGCAGAGTGTAACTTTAAAGTAGACTGGTAAATCACCCGGCTCCCAACTGATATGGAAAGCCCTGCAGACCTGCCATAGCATAAAACACTTGTAAATCGGGACCTTTGTTGTTTGTGTTACTTGTACCCCTAACAATTTATTCAGACCCAGATCTGCCTGTGCATGGGGGTGGGGGTTGGCTTTATAGCCGGGCAGAAATATCTTTTGTAAATATTTGCCCATATTTTGTACAGGTGGGTGGTGGGCTTATCAATAGATAAATATGGTATCACAGGCTGCAAACTAAGTGGGTTTTTATCATTACTCATAGTTTCCAAATGTTTCTTCTTTAAGAACCCAGCAGCATGCTGATTTTCGATATGACTACAATCTATATTTTATGTGCATAATCTGTACATAATCTTTTGCTCTGCCTTGCCTAGTTTTGTAATTTATGCAGTTACCTATCTGTAATCATCCATGTCTGCTAGAGAGGCATTTATTTTGTCCCCTCCCACTTAATGGAGGACTTTGAATTGGATCTAAGAATCCATCCTTCCTTTCATACACTGTTTCTGCATAATAGCACCCTTAAATATTTTTTATTCTGATCAAATTTGGTATGTATCTTGATATTGATAGGTCTTGAGTAAATTGGATTGTCAGAATTTTGTTTTATCATTTGGTAGAGTTATAGCACATGGTTGTCATGGTTTCTACACAATAACTTTTTTTAATGAGATTAAACTGAGTTTGATATGCAGTTTAATATTGGTGAGGCCTTGACAGAGTTCAACTGTTATGCCAACACACTTTCATTTCCACACAATAACTACCTTAATTATTATTGGATTTTAACCAAATTTCTTATGCAGTTGGATATTGATGGAGACTTTAAAGCAGAGTTCGAATGTTGATGTTCATTGTCATCAAATAGCTGAGTTACAGTCGTCATTGTCAGATCAACTGTCTTCTATCCTGCACCATAAATTTGTTGATTATTATTTGATCTGAACCAAATCTGGCATGTTGCTTAATATTGACCTCAGATGCGAGAGGTTGTGGGTTCAAACACCAGTCAAGTCATATCAAAGACTTTAAAAAATGGTATTGGCAGCTGTCTCACTTGGCACTCAGCATTAAGAGGTTAGTGTTAGGGCTAGTCGGCCTGGTTTCAGGATGATGTGAGTGGGTGCGACATGATGCTACATGTCTACGGCATGATACCCCATTGCTAGACGCATACAGCAGATATTGTAGCAATATGACTGAACATTTGTTAAAGCTACATTAAAAATCTAAATCACACTCACACAGAGATGCACAGACACACACACATACACACACACACACACACAGACAGACACACATGCTTAATACTGATGAGACCTTGGCTATATTGACACCATGTTGTGTCATCTTTTACTGGAGTTGTAGCGTCTGATTGCTAGATCCATCCAATTTGGTGTTTACAGAGCAAGTCCATTATTTAATTTCAGCTAAATTTAGTATATAGCTTGACTTTCATGAGACCTTGACTGAGCTTGATTTTCAGTATTCATGTTATCATTGTTCCATCAGTGTGAATGATGTAGATGACATATAATGCTAATAAGCTATCTCAGGCAAAACGATCATGTCTGTTTACAAACTTTGGTTGAAATCCAGTCATAAATAAAGCAATTGTTGTGAAGTGATAGAGTATGTGCAAGGGGGAATTCTGTCAGTAGTTTCTGTTGACCCCCTTTTCCCCTTCCTACTTTTATTTTTTTCACAAAGACACCTATATTTGGCCACTTTATTTGTACATGAAATGATGTTATTTGTACATTTCTCCCTTTCTTAAAAAGTAGAATTGTCTTGATAATTCCACTTCTGGCAAAATATTGTAGTCTGTCAAAACAGGTTGTCTTCCATTGCAGGTAAAAATACTATAATGTGCTTTAAGAACCTGGTCTTTCAAGACAGGTGGTCTCATTGCAGTGATCTTTCAAGACAGGTTTTTTTATATTGCACTTTGTTATGATATGAGTTCAGATATAACATGGTACCATAATGGACCATATAACCAAAATTAACCATTGTATTTGAAATGGTCTGTCAAATATGGATTTTAAAAAAAGCAACATGAAATTTTATTAGATACCTTGTTTTTGAAAAATATTATCTATAAACAAAAATTATTGTTTCTATTACACCATAATTTAGTTAATATGCAATCCTCATTGTACCACAGTTCTCACTATTCAGCATTGACCACAATACCATATTGCAGTGAGGGAGAGCTGCTTACTATTACCATAAATCTCCATAGTCCGTTTTTCCTTCTGCTATTTCTTGATTGAACAATAAATTACTTCTGTGCTAAATGATCATTCATGCCATGATCGTTTTGTACACAGCAATATCAACTGTGCTCTCGAAGTGTTTCTTTTTAAAATTCTGTAAAATATTTGGTCTTTCATTGGTTCCAGATTGCTGGATTCATTGTTATTTGTTTTTATTCTGAATGGGAATTAGAGAACCACTGTCATTGCATAATCCTGAACTTAGATTTCATAACTTGACATTCATGTTCAACTTGTGTTATTTAGGATGGAACAGAGACTCCATTGGCACTCAATGACATTATGAAGGTGAAGAATGTTCCAAAGAACAGCACCCTGACATGTTCCAAGGCAGAGAAGAAAGAATCTGGAGACTATGTTGTTGTGGTCGAAAACAAACATGGCTCCGACTCAGCCACAATTGAAGTCGTTGTTTTAGGTATGTGTTTGGCATGATTATAAAGTATTTGTTCATTCCTTACTCAATATCATGGAACAGTAAAATCTGCCTTTGATATTTTGTTAACTCATTTTAATCCAAAAATAGATAATGAACTAAAACTATATAGTATGTTTGATCTATTTATGATATACAGCAAGATGTATTAATTTTCATAAAATGGAAACAAGGTCAGATGTACATTGTACATACTATACATGTATTTTATTTATATCATATACAAATACACATATTTACATTTCCAACAGAGTTGAGGTTGACTGCAGGAATCTGTTTTAACAAAGAGAGTTAACTCTTCATGTCTACTGAATGTCTCACTACAAAATGTAATTTGGCAGCTATTGCAGTATAGACTTGCTTGAAATTATGTTGCTTCTTGTTCTGAGCTTCTTTTTTTGTTCATATTGATTATATCAATTATATATATATATATAGATATTTTAAATTTAAAAATTGGTTTAAACAAAGATATAGCTCTACAAACTGTATGACTAGTGCCCTGAACACTGAAAGTACAGTAATCCACCTCTTGAACAGCCCCCGACCAGCGGCCACCTGCTTCATACAGCCAGAATCCCTTGGCACCAATGAGTTTGTCTTCAAAAGTACTGATTATTAATGGCCACTCCCCTAATGTTACCAGCGGCCAGCATATTAGTACAAAATGTAATTTATGCACAACAAAACAGTACTGAATTGTATGAGAAAAGATTTAATACATGCATTGTAAGAAATATGGGATACATAAGTATATGCATTTGTCTCTCTCTCTCTCCCTTTCTCTCAGACATGCCACTTTTCATTATTACCAATATTCTATAATATCAAACCCATAAATAGTATAACAGCCATACTTAATAAAAAATTTTTAAACAGTATTTAACTCTCTGTGGGGACTACTCATGGGCTAGAATCGGAATGTAAAAAGACTAGTTCCCAATCGTTGTTAGGCTGATCCCAGCATTATGTATTATTCTGGGGCTGATCCCAGCTCAAGTAAAATTGGTTCTAGGCTGATCCCAGCTGTACTAGTCTGATCCCAGCTCAAGCAAAATATGAAAATATGTGCTTAAGTAAATCCCAGCTTAAGTAGACTGTGAGCTGGGCTGATTCCAGCATGCTAATATATTCTGATCTGATCTCATCTTAACTAAGTCTATGTTAGGCTGATCCCCACAAAAGAGTGTATTCTGGGTTCATCCTAAATTCGTGGAATAGAGCTACACTGATCCCAGCATGAAGCAAATGTTCTTATATTTTTCCTATCTATAACTGTGAAAGCAATGTATTTCATGGGCATGACTTTTACGTTATTAGTATAGCTCATGAATATCTGATTGGGAAAAAATGCCGAATTGAATTTCATGTTTAAATATTAAATGAGTGTCTCAAAGAGGATGCCAGTTTATATTGTTAAATCCATTTGGAAGGACTGGTGTCTAAAGCTTATGATACTAAATTTATGTACACAACTGTTGCTGGGGAGATAGAGACAGCGTCATCATTCCAAAGTTCTAATTAGATGGTCCTCCATACCAGCTGCAGATAGTTGCAGATTTGTCACAGTTCGCAAGAATTCTTTTTCTTGGGCTACTGATTTCTCCAGCAACACCACCAGTCCAGCACAAATATAAAAATGGCACTTAATATCCAGAAATGTTTGTATTCCACTGAATGACAGTGAAAGAATGATGTATTGTAAGAGGATCACACCTCAATTAACCAATATAAAGTGCTTTCCAATAAACTTATATGAAGAGCAGTGCCCTATGATGTGGATGGCTGTATCAGTCTGTGCACCTATGAGACTGCCGAGCTGTCCACACACTATCCCCCCAAAAAATGTATTTCCCTGTCACAGAATGCCAGTAAAAGAATGACGTATTGTAAGATGGTCATGTCGAATGATGCATGAACTCATATGAAGTGAAGTGTCCATAAGATGTGGACATTGGTATCAGTTTGTGCATCCACAATACCTGAAAGAAGAAAATTGAAAAGCAGAACCAGGCAGTGGAAAGTGATATGGTGATGTACAAAATGACCTGAAATTGTATCCCTCAGGCAGATATATTTCTCAAAGGGATAGAACTGGCACCTAGCCAAGACTTAAATAGTACTGTCTGATAGACAATGCTTAGCACCCTTTTGCTGCCATAATCCTAAAATTACAAGCTTTTAATAAATTAAGATGAGAACCCAACAGCGACATGTGCTGGGCTTGGTTGAATTCCTGCCTAGTTATGGGAAAATCAAACCCACCCCACCCCAAGAGGTAAGAGAATATACCAAGATTTAAATGACGTTTTTGAATGATTTTGCAATGTGCAACAATACCCACTCGCATATCATGCCTACGTGAAGAGTAAAAGCTATTAATGTATATTCTGTTGAAAGAAGAACCGTTTAATGATTAATGTTACTTTTAAATGAAGATATCAAATGAAGATATTAAATGTTTTGAAGTATGTAGTTTTCTTACTATATACATTTCATATAATTCTCACAAAAAAATTAGTCCCCCTCTGGAAAGACCACCCGTCTTTTAAGGCCACTTTCCCGATGTAGAAGGGTGGCCAAATATGAGAGGGACCACTGGACAGCCATTTGAGGACCTGTGAATATAGTGAGTGATGATATGATGAGCCAAATAACAAACAAACATGTTATGTTATTTACAGTTGTGATTGATTTGCCATTGCTTACTGAGCATATGATTCTGTTGTTTTGTTTTAACACTTTACCTCATATAAGCACCTTCAGATGCCTTTAGATGTCTGTACCCAATTCACATGGAAGCACATTTTGACGCCTCTTCACTATTCTCATGGCAGCACCTTTTGATGCGTGCTGTCAAGATCAGCTATTGTGTGTTTTTGTAGTGCCACCTTCACGGAAAACTCCATATTAGATACTATATCATTGCTGTGAATAACCATTATGTCAAATCACATGGTTGCTGTTTAAGATCTGGTCGTAATCTGCTATTTAAAGTAATTGGGTCATATCCTCCACTCTTCAAAATGTAGGCTGCTGATTTTGTTAAGTACTTTCTTGAGTTTTCACAATTAAGATCAAACTATGAAAGTGTCAGTAACTTAAATATTATTTGTTCCATATGGCAAGAGAGACAGAGACAGAGAGTGAAAATAAGGAATACAGAGGGAATGTCAATGAAATATATTTGTCACATATTTGATTTGTTTTAGATAATGTGTACTAAATATGGAATACGAAAATTTTTATTATTTTCTTTTTAATGACTGCTAATAAATGGAAATTTGTCACTGTTCTTGTGTATATATATATATATATATATATATATATATATATATATATATATATATATATATATATATATATATATATATGTGTGTGTGCTGTTTTATCAGGTCCACCAAACCGTCCACGTGGTCCAATAGATGCCAAGGATATTACTAAGGATAGTTGCACTGTTACTTGGACACCACCTGAAGGAGATAAAGATGTTACGTAAGCCAGTTGTTATATATATATATATAAATTAAACTGCACAGGAATATGATTCTGCTATTCCAATGGGATATATTTATATCTCCTGGACAAAATTGCTACTTATTGTCATCAATCAATCTGTTTCCTTTTAATTCATAGTTGTTAAAAATGGAGGGCGATAAGTGAAAAGAATTATTTTCACTTTCCATGCAGACTAAGCATTTTAACTAAATTCAGTGTTTTCAGAATCTCTTTTTTTGTGGGAGCCTCTGGTACTGTTTGTAATACTGTTGGTTTCCATCTTTTGAGTAAGTTATTTTCCAGTACAGACCACTTTGGTGGCCTAAGTAGTTAGAGCTTTTGATGAAAGTCGCAGGTTCGAATCCCAGCCTAGTGAGACCAAAGACTTATAAAAATAGTACCAGCACTGAGCCAACACAAAGAGGTTAGTTTAATAGGATAATGTAACTAGGTGAGACATCGTGCTACATGTCTACAGCATGATGCAACAGTGCTAAACATCACTATAAACTGTTACTCTGCAGAAATTGTAGCGATAGGACTAAAAAGAAAGCTACATTGAAAATCCAAATCATGCACAACTAAAGCTTTATCTCGCATTCATTTTTCTAAGTTCACTGCAATTATGCTTGAGGGTGCAAAGAAACCTGTTGGATGTGGGCTTGCATGTGTAAAGGTCAAGGTAGCTGGGTTATTAAGAACAGAAATGGTTACCGTACAAAAATTTCAGTTGTCCCTTTACATACAAAACCTGAACCAGTCAAATGAACATGGACTTAAAAATGAACACAATCAAAATGCAGACTGAACACAAATGAAATGATCAATGCATTTTGAAGGAGACTGAGTATGCAAACACATAACACAGAAATTGCAGAAAAGTGAATATTAAATGCAAGTGAAATGAAATACAATGCATTTTATGAATTGAATTGAAAATCTGTGTATTTTGGCTGCGGCTATATTGAATGCTTTTTTAAATATTTTTGAATCAAATTCTGTACACTGATAATTTTTAATTACTTATAAGATATTACATTGTTCTAATAACAACAATAGATGCAATGAACTATTACTCTATATTTGTTAATTTATTGAATTTGGAATTGTTATTTATCTTAACTACAAAGCTGTCTTTTGAATGGAATGCATTTTTTATTTTATTATAGCACATATTTAATGAGTTAAAGTATGAAAGCAGTGATTCAGTCAGTTAAATACTATTAAAAATTAAAATTCTGTCTGGTAAATGAATTCTAAATGATTGAAAATGAAAGAAATGATATTAAAATGGAAACAGTAAATGCAAAATCAGAATACATTTCCAAGAATGTTAACAAGAAATGATGCAGATTTGAATGGATTTTTTTTTTTAATGAGTGTCAATGAAATACACATGAAATGCAGATTTGGTAATATTGCCTGTTTCACGGTCTGCACTTGAGTCAAACTTCACAAGTTGGTTTAAGTACAAATTAGTACATTAATGTGTTCAAGATTTAATCGATACATATTACTTGCTTCTTTCTGATCCCATGTAACCCATTCTTCAGGTCTGTACAATACAACAATGAATGAAACTGTTTCGTACAGCTTAGCTCTCTTTATAATGCAGGGGTCCATTAATTCCAAGCACATTATGTACTAAATCGCATTATACTAAGAATTGTGATATTTATGAAACCATGATATATTAAGAATAGTATAATATACAGAACTACAGTATAACAGGCACCTTGCTTAATTTGTTAAATAATGGTGTTTTGAAAAAGAAACGAAGACTTAGTTTCACCTTGTTTTCTTTCAGTCTTTATTGTTATACATTGATATAATTTTAGCCGTTGGGTCCATATTAGTAGTAGTACTTTATTATATCCAGAATTATGATATAATAAGACATGATATAATTGGATTGAGTTGTACATAGTTTGAGACTTTAATAAAGAGCAGGGTCATTTATATTAAGCAAGAGGTATATTTGCATTTGCTTATTGTATTACCATTATTTAAAAGTTGTAACATTTTTTCATGCAGTTTAATGTAAAACACCTTTTATTATCAATAGTTGCTAAAATTATAATTTAGTTTTCTGAAGAATAATTTCAATGCAAACTTTGTTTGAGTCAGAATTTTACAAATTTTCTGTATATTCAAGTTAATTCCCAAAAAGGGGTATTAACCCAATGTGAGATGGATACTGCATTAATAAAATGTCCAATGGCTGCTCCCATGCAATTCATCATTTGATCTGTGATGGCATGGATATAATGAATAATCAAAAAGATATAGCCCAAGTAATAATTGGATTAACTTTGGATGAATGAACTTCTGAAATCAAAGAAAAGAGCCTGAGAGAAGTTTGTAAGAATTGGTTTTTAATTGTTAGAGGTAATTAATAGCTTTTAAGTTCTTTTGAGACTTGAGAAGTGCTTTGTAATAGAACACAAAGACTTTGTACATGCACTATTGGGCATGTACCTCTCTATAAAATAGAATATTAGGAATTTAAAAAATGGGAAGTTATAGTAAAACATTTTAAATTGGGAATCATTGTTAAAACCTGGGAATTATTATGTTATTATCACATTTCAAAGAAGGCCCAGACTAAATTATGTCCAGGGTGTAAAGTTCATAAGTCATGTTAAAAAGGAACCACAGTACAATAGGTCAGTCTTTCTTTAGACCTCCACCAAAGAAGAGTTGCCCTTGAGGGCACATGAAGCTTAAGCTTTGTGAGTAGGTGTGAACAGGATCACATTAAGATAACAGGCTTTATTGCAATGGCTTCAATTTTAGAGTCATATCTGCATCAAAACTCTTCAAGTTTATATGATAGGTAGTTATGTTGCCCATTGAATTGTAATTCTGATATTTCTTTATATCCCATGATGGATATCATTCAAATTAACTGTTAAGGCAATATTGTATATCATTTATTATAGTTTCTCTTTGTTAGACTGATTTTCTGATTTTAGTGGCTACCGAGTAGAGAAGTGTGACATGCAGAAAGGACGATGGGAACCAGTCAAAACTGTCACTGGAAATGAGTGCAAAGTGCCAAAGCTGCAGGAGGGTCACGAGTATAAATTCCGTGTCATTGCTGAAAATGCCAATGGTGAAAGTGAACCGTTGGAGATGATTAGGCCAATTTTGGCCAGAAATCCATATGGTTTGAACCAAAAATATAATTACTTCAAAACTTTGATCTTGAATTTAATTGTTGCTGATAAGACATTACCTGAGATTTTCATAGACTATGAACTGATGCATTATAATTCATCCAACTGAATCACATTATGGCCAAGAGTAAAATGGTGCCACGCATGCCATATAAGCGCATCTATTTTTAATAAAGACGATTTTCTTAATATGACCACACACATTTTAATTTGTTAAAAAAGTTTTTTGCAAATTTTAGGTTTTAATAATTAGTATGTATTAGTCTCTGTTGGTTAGATGTGATTTGCTTGGCTATTTTATGTTGTTATCACAAATAAGAGATGTAAGAAAACAACCTTGACCTTGTGTAGCACATTGAATTTTCCAACTTCGCATTGTCCAATATATTTCGAACCATTATTTTTTTTTAAAAAGTGCTAAATATTCAATTACAGAAGGTTTATGTGATGTTTCTTATGAATTCTATATTTTCCTTAATATATGTGCCAATTGAATAATGAATGTGGCCTGTCTAATGAAAAGATACTGCCTAGATACCATGATGTCTGTTATTATTACCTTTCTGCCCATTGACAAGTTCACTTCAGACCGATATTACAAAGAAATATAACGCAAGCATGGCAGCGAAGTTTTCACTAAAATATTTTTGAAAATATTTTCACCCAATATGCTAATTGAATACATATTGGTATTTACATATTAATGTTTTAAGTATCAAAGCACAAGTTGCTGTTAAAACAAAGCATCTTCTTGTGCTTCGAACTTGTTTTCATGATGAAAATGATGACAGAATTGAATTACAGAAATCCGGCAGTGATAACAAATGATAACTTGTGGTGGAAATAATTAGCTTATTTTGAGGCTATTTCAGCAGTGCAAGAATATAATTTATTCAAGATGATGTTGCCTCACAGTTTATTTGCTTTTAATGAGGAGAAAGGTTATGACATCATGAACATCACGTGGAAGGCATATGTATGGGGTTAGATTTTTATATGGGAAGCAAGGGTTACAGTCAGTTAAGTTTTGATGATTCACTTGACAGTGCCTATACAGCACATGACATAAAAATCCTCTTGACAGTGCCAATAGAGTACATGACATAAAAATCCACTTGACAGTGCCTATACAGTACATGACATAAAAATCCACTTGACATTGCCTATACAGTACATAACATAAAAATCCACTTGACAATGCCTATAGAGTACATGACATAAAAATCCAATTGATAGTGCCAATACAGTACATGACATAAAAATCCACTTGACAGTGCCTATATAGAACATGACATAAAAATCCTCTTGACAGTGCCTATACAGTACATGACATAAAATTCCTCAACCTCATATATTATTTAAGTTGTATTATTGTAATATAATAAACCTTAGTTATGATAAGTAAATAATATTTTGAATGCCTTATAATAAATTGTTCCTATCTTCGTGAACCAAGGTTCTGATATGTTAACCCTATCTACACCTTAAACAATGTTGAGGATACAGAGCTCATAGTAGTATGCATCTTCATGACATGTAAATGTGGCATGTTATTGAGTTAATATCATGCAAAGTGTATTCAGTAAGAGAAAGAAAGATCTGTATTCCAATGAAGTGTTGAAATTTGCAAATTTCAGATGAGCCCTATCCACCAGGACAGCCACAGGCTGCAGAACAAGATCGTGATCACATTAAGATTAAATGGGAACCGCCAGAGAATGATGGAGGGGCACCAATCAAAGGATACGAGGTAGAGAGGAAGGAGCCTAAAAGTAACAGGTGGATGAAAATCACAAAGGCACCTGTACAGGTGGGTACAAGTTTAGACAAGAAACTGGAGATTTTGATAGGAAAAAAGAATCATAAACATGTATGGCTGACACTATACAAAGGTTTCCAAATGCATGCAAACAATGCCAACTTTTCTAAGCCATTTGTAAATAAAATTAGCCATAGAACAGTTCATGTACTTGTGCAGAAAAATGGCATTAAATCCTACAATAACAACATCTCCATCAAAGGGTTGTGGTGGTACATTTACAAGAACAAATTTCTTACAATTTCGCTACTCATGAATATCATCTTTTTACATTAATATATGTATCAATGGCATCAATGAGAACCAAGATGGGGTGGTTGTTGTTGTTGTTGATAATGATCTTGGAAATTGGTTTTAGTTAAGGCCTTGAAAAATAAAATACAAATCTCTACCATTTGAACTCACACCAAACATTTTCAGATTATGATATGATGCATATCATTTAAGCCTGAACTTCACTGGACTATTACTGCTCTGGTGGTCTAGTGTCTAGAGCATCTGACTCGGATGTGGGAGGTTTCTGGTTTGAACCCCAAAGAATAATTTAAAAAATGGTACTAACAGCTGCCTCGCTAGGTTCTCAGCATGAAGATGGTTTAGTGTTAGAACTGGTCAGCCTAGTATTTGGACATGGGTGTGATATGATTGTACATATCTGCAGCATGATGCCCCAGCACTAGACATCACACTACAGACATCATAGCGATATGACTAAAAAATTGTTTATGTCAAAATCCAAATCACATACATACATTTGGCTTTCAATGATAACATGCAACAGGCCAATGGCTATCAATGATAACATACAATAGGCTGATGACTATCATTGATAACATGCAACAGGGCAGTGATTATCAACAATTGTTTAAACTACATTAAAAATCCAGATCACACACACTTGGCTATTCATCATAACATGCAAGAAGCCAGTGGCTTATTAATGATAACATGCAACAGGCCAATGGCTGTCAGTGATAAAATGCAATAGGGCAATGACTATCAATGATAACATGCTACAGGGCAATGGCTATCAATGATAACATACAACAGGGCAATGGCTGTCAATGATAACATGCAACAGGGCAATGGCTATCAATGATAGCATGCTACAGGGCAATGGCTGTCAATGATAACATACAACAGGGCAATGGCTATCAATGATAACATGTAACAGGGCAATGGCTGTCAATGATAACATGCAACAGGGCAATGGCTATCAATGATAGCATGCTACAGGGCAATGGCTGTCAATGATAACATGATACAGGGCAATGGCTATCAATGATAACATGCTACAGGGCAATGGCTATCAATGATAACATGCTACAGGGCAATGGCTATCAATGATAACATACAACAGGGCAATGGCTGTCAATGATAACATGCAACAGGGCAATGGCTATCAATGATAGCATGCTACAGGGCAATGGCTGTCAATGATAACATGCTACAGGGCAATGGCTATCAATGATAACATGAAACAGGGCAATGGCTATCAATGATAACATACAACAGGGCAATGGCTGTCAATGATAACATGCAACAGGGCAATGGCTATCAATGATAGCATGCTACAGGGCAATGGCTGTCAATGATAACATGCTACAGGGCAATGGCTGTCAATGATAACATGCTACAGGGCAATGGCTATCAATGATAACATGCTACAGGGCAATGGCTATCAATGATAACATGCTACAGGGCAATGGCTATCAATGATAACATACAACAGGGCAATGGCTGTCAATGATAACATGCAACAGGCAATGGCTATCAATGATAACATACAACAGGGCAATGGCTGTCAATGATAACATGCAACAGGGCAATGGCTATCAATGATAGCATGCTACAGGGCAATGGCTGTCAATGATAACATGCTACAGGGCAATGGCTATCAATGATAACATGAAACAGGGCAATGGCTATCAATGATAACATACAACAGGGCAATGGCTGTCAATGATAACATGCAACAGGGCAATGGCTATCAATGATAGCATGCTACAGGGCAATGGCTGTCAATGATAACATGCTACAGGGCAATGGCTGTCAATGATAACATGCTACAGGGCAATGGCTATCAATGATAACATGCTACAGGGCAATGGCTATCAATGATAACATGCTACAGGGCAATGGCTATCAATGATAACATACAACAGGGCAATGGCTGTCAATGATAACATGCAACAGGGCAATGGCTATCAATGATAGCATGCTACAGGGCAATAGCTGTCAATGATAACACAACAGGGCAATGGCTATCAATGATAACATGAAACAGGGCAATGGCTATCAATGATAACATACAACAGGGCAATGGCTGTCAATGATAACATGCAACAGGGCAATGGCTATCAATGATAGCATGCTACAGGGCAATGGCTGTCAATGATAACATGCTACAGGGCAATGGCTATCAATGATAACATGCTACAGGGCAATGGCTATCAATGATAACATACAACAGAGCAATGGCTGTCAATGATAACATGCAACAGGGCAATGGCTATCAATGATAGCATGCTACAGGGCAATGGCTGTCAATGATAACATACAACAGGGCAATGGCTATCAATGATAACATGAAACAGGGCAGTGATTATCAATGATAACATGCTACAGGGCAATGGCTATTAATGATAACATGCAACATGGCAATGGCTATCAATGATAACATGCTACAGGGCAATGGCTATTAATGATAACATGCAACATGGCAATGGCTATCAATGATAACATACAACAGGACAATGGCTATCAATGATAACATGAAACAGGGCAATGACTATCAATGATAACATGCGACAGAGCAAATGGCCATCAATGATAACATTCAACAGACATAATTGATGTTATACATATATGGAAACAAGTACTGCTGATGGTGTATGTTTTAATTTTTTCAATTGTTCCAGAATAATGAGTTTCTTGACGACAAGGTAATGCCCAACAAGGAATATGAATACAGAGTTACAGCCATCAATGAAGCTGGACCATCTGAACCTAGTTTACCTTCAAAACCCATTATAGCAAAGCCAACCAAAGGTTAGACTGCATGCTTTTTGCCAATTTTCTGCTAATTTTGGTAACATAAAACTCAATTTTCTGTCATTCATATGCATGCTTGGCACAGATTGATTGCTCACATTGGTCCTGTCAGCAACAAGTCTCAGTAAGACATGAGAAGGCAGGATCCATTATTTAGTCGAGGCAACACTGAACCAGGATCGTTAAGTTTTCGGTATAATTAGTCCTTTTATCTTATTTTTATTTTCTGAATATAACTTTAAATTTCATCATAAATTTATTTACTGATATAAACTCACTACTTTTGGTTTATAAAAAGTCCTGAAGATTGACTTCTTTATAAATGAAGTAACATTGATTTTTGTAGGGTAATTGACAGCTCAACGTAGTAATTATCTGGCATTCATGTGCATATCCATACATCTGTTTACACCTTTGACTGACCTCAATGGTAATGTTTCTTTTACTTGACTACTAATTGGCAGACTTGACAAAAAGGGAATTCTCCTTTTCAACATAGAATAACTTCAATCTGTAGAAAGATAATGAAATTTTAGGAACAACTACTTCATTCACTTATTCAAAATAGAGGATCATTTAAAAGCAGTTTATGAAACCAGTCATTTCTTTCTTTTGTAATCAGTCAAGTCATTTGCAACCTGTCAAGTCATTTCTGTCTTTTTCAGCCAGTCAAGTCATGTTTGTTTTTGCAAGTCTTTATGAGCAAAAGATAATTTTAAAAAAATATGTATTTCATTGCAGCAAACATGTTGAAAGTAGGAAATGGAGTCAGCTGATAAACTTTTTTAATTAGTACTTATATTAATTAATTACATGATGTGATTCACTCTGATATACACACAGGACTCTTTGTGATGCTATTATCAGGGGTCTAGAGTCTGATCTTTGAGTTATCTGAGACCTTGAAACTAGTTATTCCAAACCACAGACTTGTATTGCTTCAGATATTTTACCATTTATAATACCTTATGATTACAACCATTACATCTCAAAATCCAACCCTCAGAATTTAAATTTTTGTGATCTCCCCTTTGAGTCAAATCCCATCCATACTTGTTACTACTTCCACTCATGCTAGAAAGAACCCTCTTTTAGATACCAAACAAAATCCATGTATCAAAATGGTGTCTTTCATTTGAGGAGTTTTCTCATACAAGGGAAGTATACTCCATCCATATTTCTGCCTTTTTTTTTATCTCATATCAAGTTTTTAACTTTTTTGGAACCTAACTGTTTCATGTGATATCCATGTTGGCACAATTTTGGTATACCTGCCCAGGGTCAAACATTTATTAGAACAATGTTGACAGAATTTCTCAGTCAAGAAAGCCCACCATTCCAAATATGTATGAGAAAAATGGAGTGCTCTCTCAATGGTCTGAGTGACTGTGCTTAAAGTATTATTAGTCAGATTGCTTTCTTCTGTGGCTTTTTGATGTTAAGAAATCAACACCCATCATTATAAAAGGTTACAGTTCCTCACTTGCTGACATGTTTTGTCATCACATGACATGTTTGTCATCACATGACATGTTTTTGCATCACATGACATGTTTGTCATCACATGACATGTTTTGTCATCACATGACATGTTTTGGCATCACAGAATGGAGGACAGGACCAAGCAAAGACCTTTCCAACCATCTGGCAATATTTGACTTTTCACAGCCCAAGGCCTTGGCTTTGTGCCTGAAATTGAATCTACCATGACTTTAGACATGGTTGAATAAAGCCCCACTTGAACTGTTTAGAGCACTATTGGCTCATATCTCTTATATTACTTGCTTCCTAATTACTATAGTTACAACAGGCAAAAATATTGAGATGCATGCCTTGTTTCTTGATCTGAGCAAATTAACTTATGATGGCCCCAGTTTTCATTGTTAAGAACAGGCTTCCAATCAGTCCTTTATTGTTTAACCTCTTTCTTTATTGGACTCTTTACCCCAGGGCCAGAGATGACTTTCTCTAGCTTTTACCTCCAAATTCGTTCATACTTAAGGGCTTATTTTGGCTCTGTTTTACCTATAGCAGCAGCATGACATGCTTCCTTGCTAAGTAGTTTGGCAGCTACTCAGTAATGCAGCCTATTGACTTCTTTTGGGGTCTAGTCATCAATGTCTGAGCATATGGAGCCATAACTAAAGCCTGTATATATATCTCAAGGTACAATTGATGACTAGAGATATTGCCTTTTATGGGTAAGGCAACATAACTCCCTCCATTTTTTACCTATTCTGCTAAGGTGTTATGATCAGGTAATGTATTTTTAAGAAAAAAACCAAGTTTTGGAGTAAAATATCTTAAGTAAAACTTGTCTATTCAGGCACACACACACACACACACACACACACACACACACACACACACACACATACTTTTCTATCAGTTGCATCCAACTGACAGCATATATTCTGCTCCAGTAGTAACTGATGAATAGACAGAATTTGGCACCAGTCACTATATCCAATTGGTGATCACTGTTTTCTGACTCCCACATATGTTGGCAGACAACTTTAACTTTTAAATGGCTAAATTTTAACTTAGCAGGACTGAAATTATCAGGCAGTGGTTAAACAGTATTATGATCTTTAAGTATCATTGAAGACATATTTTACTGCAAATTGGTTTCCTTGTATTATTTTGTGACATCATCACAGTAAGCAGGGGACAAAATTCAAATAATTTGCTTTTTTTCATTTCAGCATGGGTTTGATTTATAGTTAATTATTTCCCTGATTTTTTATTTCCTGACTCATCTTTTCTAGTATTATAACTAGAGTAATATTTTAATGACTTTATTTGTACAGAGGCACCTAAGATCAAACTTGATGCTTTGTTCGGAGCAAAGGAAATTCGTGTAAAGGCAGGAGAGCCTCTTAACCTTACCATGGGCATCTCTGGAGCCCCAACACCCACTATCACATGGAACAAGACTGGCAAGCCAGTTAGTAACAAGGTGAGCAGATCTTTTCTTTTGTTTGTTTTTTTTTTTTAAACATTTTTAAAACTTTTTTTATTTCTGCTTTGACTGGGAAAAACATGGGTGAGACAGGTATAATATTTTGATCTTAAGGGTTTCTCTTTTAAGACCTGCATATTGTTGCTTTGGTTGTTATTCCTTAATTGTCAGCATCCAGTTTCAATGTGACCAGTGTTATTATCATGAAACTTCATGACTTCTCTCATCATTAGCAAAAGATATTTAAGTTTTTAAGTTTGTGACCTTTTGTCTTTCATCCATATGTTTGTTTTCCTATTGTCTAGTGTCTGTTCATTATCAAACATTTTTTATAACTGTTCCAAAACTACTTGGAGAATTGACATGAAACTTTACACAAATTTTTGTCCCAATGTCTTGTTGGTTCTAAATGAAAATTGTGTCCCTATGACATATAGTATGGCCAACAGAGTCACCATCTTGAAAATCATGTTAATTCTGCTTCTGAACGGACGGTCATATTGCCATGAGGTTTTAACTTTGAAATTTCTGGTGTCTTTTTGGTCATGAATGAAAATATTGTCCCTCAGAAATACATAACAGCCATCTTGAAAATCTTGAATTTCACTAAAGGACTTTTTATAGTACCAGGTTGGTCCTAAAAGACAATCATGCCAACCTGATATTCAACATGACCAAAATAACAGCAATGAAAATCTGGTGGCTATCACTATTTCTGCTGAACATTTTGATATGGGGTTTTCACAGTCTAATGCTGTCTAGATGCTCTTAAGTCAAAATGGTACTGTTCTTACATCCATTATTGCCACCATGTTGAAAATCTGTTTATCAGTACTACTCCTAAATGAGTGGTCATATGGACACTAAAATGTGAAGTAAGCTTTTAATATAGCCTTAATCATCATACTTTGTCAGCCTGTCAACAGTGTTAGAGATCAAACTTGCAATGTGGACCTATAACACCATGATCTGAAATAAATTCAACAGTAAGCAAGATCCATGCATACCAAGAGGTAGTCTATTTTAACTTTTTACAACCCTGGAGGACATGTTTCGTCTACGACAGCCATTTTTTTTAAAAAAATTTTGATCAGACTTGGAATATGAACTCTGTAGGCCAGATTTCTAATCTGACTTTGATCAGACTTGGAATATGAACTCTGTAGGCCAGATTTCTAATCTGACTTTGATCAGACTTGGAATATGAACTCTGTAAGCCAGATTTATAATCTGACTTTGATCAGACTTGGAATATGAACTCTGTAGGCCAGATTTCTAATCTGACTTTGATCAGACTTGGAATATGAACTCTGTAAGCCAGATTTCTAATCTGACTTTGATCAGACTTGGAATATGAACTCTGTAGGCCAGATTTCTAATCTGACTTTGATCAGACTTGAAATATGGTGATTTATTGTCAAGATCTGGGATAAGCTGAGTAATTTGCAAGATCCATGCATGTTAATGAGGTGAAACTATCAGATTGACTGAATTTTGTACCATTTAGAGGCCATATTTCTAACCCAATTTTTGAGCTCACTTAGAATTTCAGCTTTTATAATTGAGGTCTCAGACAAGTTAAGTAATGAGCAAACTTCATGTATATTAATAAGGTGGTTTTGCTTCTAATTTGCCTGAGTTTGTTACCACTGTTGAAGCCATTTTTTATTGGAGTATAATCAGACTTTAAATATATCATCAAAATCTTGGGAAAGCTCATTAATGAGCACTATCCACTCATATTAATGAGGTGATCTTAGGCTGGCTTAGCCAGCTAACTTCTGTTTAAAATTGTAAGCTACACAAAATTGATTTATCAGAATATAACCAATATATAATTTGGAAGGCTAAGTTTACACAAAAATTTTGTTAACAATTTCACAAATCCAGAATGGTTTTAATCTCTGCAGGACTTTTGACAAACTGTAAATGACTAAATTTAAATATCGAAAATTTCTGTTGCGGCTTTTGAAAAATTCATGTGCCAGCATATTAAAATTAAGGTGTATATTGCACCAGGTGTAACCTCTTTCAGGGAACTAGTTTTCTTCTTTACTGAGTTTGGGAGTTGACGATTAATTTGCACATGTAGAGTTGGATCATCAGGAAAGTCTTGAACCATTATCTAAAAGGAAGTGGTGACACTGGGAAATAACTGGAAAAAGCCCTTTACAGATTTTTTAATTATATAGATAACTCTGGTTTTGTGCTAATGCACAGCAAAAATAATGAGTATCAGATCTGATTGTAATGGCAAACCCTACCACCCCTTGTGTTTAAATGGTTCAATTCATAATGAGCAATACTAATGTACTTAAGAGTGATGTGAAGTTGACATCCAGATTTTGAACTCGGTTGTGAGAAAGATTATGTCAGTATATAATTATACTGGTCAGTTACATAGGATTATGTCAACAAATAATTATACTGGTTAATTCCATAGGAATATGTAACAGTATAATTATATTGGTTAATTTCATAGGATTTTCACAATATTAATGATATTGCTTAATTCCATAGGATTATGTCACAATATAATTATATTGGTTAATTTCCTAGGATTATGTCACAATATAATTATACTGGTCAATTCCATAGGATTATGTCACAATAGAATTATACTGGTTAATTCCCTAGGATTCTCACAATATTATGATACTGGTTAATTCCATAGGATTATGTCACAGTATAATTATATTGCTTAATTCCATAACTGCATAATGATTAAAATTTGGCAAGAAAAACAAAATCTGGAAATGTGTACTCAAGCAATCTTTTCAGAGGTAAGTTTTTTTTGTGGGTGAGGGGATAGGACTCAAGGTTTGGTGCTGACCAAAACTGCTCCTGAAGAATGCCAAACAACAGTTCACAAATTTTCCAGACCTCTGAATACTGCTTAATCCAGTTCTTACTGAAATGGTCAACTGTTTAGTTATACAAGCCATGTGAGTGATATCAGAGCCACTTGGGCTATTGCTGGATCACACAGTGGCTGAGCAGATAATGTTTTTTCAACAATGTTTTGTATACAGTTTTATAGACTGCAGTGGCAGATTTAGTGGGGATCTGTGGTTGTATAAGCCAAAATAACTATTTTTCAAAGTACCTAAAGTATTTGTGCTATTCTTTATTTTTAAATTTTTTTAACTTTACTTTTATTTGGTACCAGATACCCACTAATCAGTTGAGTAGCTGTTAAATGCTGCTTCTGTACATAATACATACACATTTTGTCATAGAAAATTATTTTATTTAATACAACCTTCAAAACATGATTATATCCAAAAATAGATTTGACACAACCTTTACGATCTATGCATGGGTTGAACATTGTCTACCAATGTACCAACAGCTGAAGAAACAGCTTCGAAGTGCAGATTTCACTGAGTGATGCCATTTATCCAGCAAATTCCATTACAATTTTAAGTTTGTAGATTACAGATTCTTACAACTATTGATAACTAAATATTATTGTTGGACCTTGTTACATAGATTCAAGTATATGATGTGTGAAAATACAGACAGGCAGGTATATGTTTGTAAAAATACAGATAGACAAATGCATGTATGTGAAAATGCAGCCAGCAAAGTATACAATGTCATATATGTGAAAATGCAGCCAGGAAAGTACAAGTATGAAAATGTAGACAGGCAAATAAATTAGATATATCTGAATTGCACTAAATATACATCTTTTCATTCATGATTGTGGGTATGTGATATAACAACAAGACACACAACCATACCACAACATAGCAGGACACCCAACCATATCATAACATAGCAAGATACCCAACCATACCATAAGATAACAACACACCAGACCATACAATAACATTACACACACTCGTCCATACTATAATATAGCAACACATCTGATTAATTAATTGATGATGTATATTTCAAGAATTTGTTTTTTAATGAGGACAGAAGAGACAGAACATGAGATAGTCTGTTAAACAGATTAGAAAATCTATGGACTTGAATATTTTTAACCGTTACCAGGTATCAATGTCAGAGTTTCAGAAGGCAAATTGGCCCCTAGAACATTCTTCGTGTAATTATTGTTGTTATTTTCCAGGCTAATTACACTAATACAGATCAGGAAGCTAAATTGGCTATTCCTAAGGCAGAGAGAGGTGACACTGGGAAATACACCATCACTGCAACCAATGCTTTTGGAACTGAAAGTGCCGACATACAAGTTGTTGTTCTTGGTATGTTTGTTATAACTTTTGTTATAGCAATGTCAAAAGATAGGTTACAAAATATTTGAAATAGATTTTATGTATATATATGTATATTTTAGCATTAAAAAAGTTTTGAAAATTTAAATTTGGCTTATAGACATATGTGCATTTTGTTTTAAATCCACAGTATAAAGTCAATATTTAATTTTTTTATTCATTACATAACCTGCATCTAATTGCATTGTATCATTATGCCATGTGATAGATCAATATTATGGTATACTTTTTCAGATTTGCAAACTTATTCAAATAGGGAAAAAACATAATGGAATATGAAATTCAATAATTGTCAGTGTAAAACTGTATCATTTCTTAAATAAAACTGTATCATTTCTTAAATAAAACTGTTTCATTTCTTAAATAAAACTGTATCATTTCTTAAATAAAACTGTATCATTTTTTAAATAAAACTGTATCATTTCTTAAATAAAACTGTATCATTTCTTAAATAAAACTATATCATTTCTTAAATAAAACTATATCATTTCTTAAATAAGACTGTATCATTTCTTAAATAAAACTTTTGCTGAACGGTATTGTATTGGTTTATATATTATTATATGTATGCAACTATAAGATAATATAAGATTTATTTATTGTCGCCATGATTTATATCAACAGTTTAACATGAGCTTTAATGAGCATTTGATTGACACGACATATAAACAACAAAGAAATTAAATCTACACTCTTTGTAAAGCATACAAACACAGCATAATACATAAATACAGTGGGACAAATCATATACTGTATAATTTAAAATACATGCAAGCAAATGTTTTTTTTAAAAATGGCTAGTAATTAAAGTGAATTTAATATTTAGGTGACTAGCAGAGAAAAACTATTGGTTAAGACTTAAATGGTGCAAAAAATAGAAAAATAGTTAATAGTAGAGGTATTTTTAATTATAAGTTAAATTTTAAATTAAAAGATAAGAACCACATGCAAAGTAGGATTTACTTTTTATAAAAGGGAGTAACAATAGGGACTTGATGGTAAAGAAGTCAAAGACAGTAGAACAAATGGTAACACAGATGTTATCATCATGGCAGGAGAGTTGAGGAGGGGGTAATATTTGAAGATATTAAATTTACATTCTTTTCCACTCCAGAACAAAATTAATGATCTAAACAAATTAAAATTTGATTCCTCGCTAAAGTGATTTGGTAACTCATTCCATAGAATGGCAGATTTTTCGGTATAAGTTGCGGTTTTCATATGGAAAATCACCTTTTACAGAAATTGTTCTCCTTAATATGACAGCAGGCCTAGAAATCAAAAGATTTTAGCTTGGGTTGGAGTTTGAGCCTGAGAATTTGTTTTGACCAATAACAAATAACATTTCTTCTAAGTGCTGCTTCTGATTGGCTAATAGTGAAAACGCATTGTGAAACTCAAGCTTTTGAGTTTTATGATGTCCAGACCAGATCTGCTAAGTTTATGCTGTTTCCATTTATGTACGCATATTACATTGGTAAATGCAGTAGATTAGTTACCTAATCTTTCTAAGTCCAGTGAAAGGTTTCTATATACAAAGATGAGCTCAGTCATTGCATTAATTTGAGCAGTTTAGAGACAATCAAATACATGTATTATATAGGTGCATTAGTTAAATTCATTTGCAGTTGTATCTGTAATAATGAAAATATCTTTCTTACCTTGAAACAAAAGATCTATGTTAGTCTAGTTGTCACATATTTCATACATATTTTGGGTATTGTCATTTATACTTGAGTTATATCCCTTGCAGATAAGCCTGGGGCTCCTCGGGGTCCACTGGAAGTATTTGATGTGTTTGCAGACTCCTGTAAAATCTCATGGAAACCACCAGCTGATGATGGTGGTGCACCTGTCACAGGTAAATTCATTCATGTCAGTGAAATTGTATAAATTTTACTTCTATGGTTATAGAAAAATAAGTACATTTGATGAGTGTCCCCCTCTTTATTTCTTTCAACTTTAAGAATGGATGGATAAGAGGCAATGCCTAAATTTACTAAACCCTGTATCATGCACTGCTATCAAACCCATGTGTTAACTTAGATGTAAATCTTGATAAAAAAAAACCATTCCATTTATACTCGCTTGTTAGCTGAGTCGACTGCAAATGACAAAGATCCAGATCAACCGTAGCATAATGCATCTGCAGGTCAGGATTTTTTTGTTTGTTCTACTAATTACTCCCACAAACTGCACAGACCCAGATCTGCTGATGCAAACTGTGATGGCAGATCTGAGTCTGTACAGTGTGCAGTTGGACTTGTCTTAATAGCAAGTGCATATTGTAATTGGCATACATATTAACAAACTCAATTCAATAAGTTGCAACATATACACTATTGTTAAACTCTTGTCTGTACTCATTGCAGCTAAGGAAAGAACAATTAATAAAGACACAGTTAATAAAGCCCATGATTAAGATAATCCCAGATAAAGAACTTGTTCAAACTCTGTGCTGTGGTGTTGGTGATACGATAAAGCATTGTACTTTACAACTTGGCAAAATATCTTAATTCAATTACATTTTTTTTCAATTTAGCAATTATTTTCAATATTACAGTGATACAATAAGCCTGGACAAGAACTAAAATGTAAGCATGATGTCTACATATTGATTAAAAGGTAAAAAAAAATGGTAATGGCTGAAGAAAAAGACTGGTTTCTGCACAAAAACTTGAGTTCTCCACCATCATAAGTTACTAAACTTTGTGGATGGCTTGCAACTTGGATAAGGATGATCCCTGTTGATTCCATGGTCAAAGGGTAAAAGGTCATTGTGATTGATTAAGAAGAAAAAAAGTTTTTTTTGCATTTTAACTTTTATAGACATGGACTCAACATTGCGGATAATTTGCATTGCAGCAAGTATGAAGTCTATTGATCTGGGAGCCAAAATGACCATGGTCAAGGTCACTGACTGAAGGAAGGCTAAAAAACCAGGGGGTCCTTCCGGTAATGTTCTTTTCTGTGAACATTCATAGCATCAGATATGGAAATAAACTATGCATTTTAGAACAGATTTTACATTTAAAATAGGTGGTCTGTGGCTTAGACTGTACTATATATCTCTTAATTTTGATCTTTTCTTAAACACCTTATTTAATTTTGTCGCAGGGTATGTTGTGGATAAGTGTGAGGAGGGCTCAGATTTGTGGGAGAAAGTCCCTGGCAGTCCAACTGGTGAGACTATGCAAGTTAAGAACCTGCAAGATGGTAAAAAATATAAGTTCCGAGTCCGAGCAGAGAACATATATGGACTTGGTGAACCTCTGGAGACAACTGTGCCAGTTCTTGCCAAGAATCCATTTGGTAAGTATTCATCATGCTTTTATTTCTTAAGTGCTCATCATGTCAATTTAGAAATCCTAATAAATCAGAAAGCCAGCTAAGAGCCTAGCTGCCTTTTTGGAAAATGAATAATTTGTCATGTGAAATTTATGGGGTTATTAAGAAAGCTTGATGGACCATGCTTGTTTTCTTAATACTATAATTTTCACTTGGATCAAAATATATGCCATGTTTAAATTGCTGATATGGAGGACACATTCAAAAATGAATTTAGTTTATATGTAGCTCTTGTATGTAAGGACATGTACCAGGATTATCATGACCAGTATGTTGATTACATGCTATAAAGACAGTCATTGACCAAATGCATTAATAGGCATGCCATTTGATTTATTCTGAAAATTATATTGAATTCTTGCATGCATGAAGAGAATTTAATTTTCAGGTAATACAGTAAATTTGAAAAATTTTGTTTTCAGGGATGAGAAACCATTTTTTAGATCACTGAAAGAAAACAAAACCTAGGGAAAATAATTGGTGGGGTTAAGGTTGGCAATGCAACAACAGTGCACTGATCTATTGACTGGACTGTTTACTGTTTCTTTTCCATACATGTTTGGGATATAGTTTGCAGAACACAAAAAAAGCAGTTTGAATTGTTTTCTCACTTACAAACTGTGGCTTAAGATGAGCACAAGTTTTGCAAGGGCACTTTGAGTCAATGAAAGGGCACTGAGTCAATGAAAGGGCATTGTGAGTCAATGAAAGGGCACTGTGAGTCAATGAAAGGGCACTGTGAGTCAGTAGTTAACATGGAAAAATTATGTGTGAAAATTTTATACTTGTATTTAAAGCAAGAATATTTTCAGCAGGAAACTTGGCTCCCATTATCAAGCTTGATTGGAATCTCTATGGTAGATAGGGTAATTCAAAAGTTCAACTAAAGTGATTAGAGCAACTCCTCTGGAGTCCATTTCTGAAGCATCAACCTTCATGAAAATAATCAAAGCATGAACATACTGTTATTAACACTTGCATGGTTTTACTGTTCATCTCAGCTGATGATTTCCATGGTTGAAAAAATTAATATGAGTTATAAAGGAAATAAGGTGAATCAAATTTCTCTTGGCTCAACTCGGATTAGCACATCTAGTGTTCATTTTCATGGCATAGGAGTAATCGATATTCACAATATGTGGAAAGAGTTTCATCTGATTATAAAAGATGAGTTCAGCTTCATTTTTGTTTTGTTAGCATATAATTATCCTCAAAATTACCATTGAGAGATGCTTTCAATACCGCATCAGTATACATGAAATCATGTTTGGCCAGGAGTGTTTGGTCCTCCTTGGCCCATTGACCAGCAAGGCCCTCTTGACCCCCAGCACATATTACTTGCCAAAAGAGATTTTTCATTATGTGTAGATAACTATTCAAAAATCAGTTTTATTATGGGTGATAATGACACTTTAATTCTGCATTGTCTGCATATTTCTGCACTTTTCCAATGGATTTTCCTCCAGAAAGCACCAGATCAGACACTACAAAATGTTTCTTATCCCCACCCCCAAATCTCTTCCTCATTGGATGGATCAGGATTTAAAAATAATTGTGCATATCTACAGACCATCCTTGATCGTAACCCAAAGTTTTCAGTTTTCTTTCTTTAACAGTGTTGGATTTGTGTGCATGTCATAAATGCATGCATGCACATCTGTATAGGTGAGATCACATATTAATCACTGCATTGTTTTTATCAACTTTGGAACAGAAAAGTACCTGCAAATTTTATGTTAATAAAATAGTTGTTATGAGTGAATAATCATGTTGTATTTTTTATTAATCAAATTTTATTTCTAAATCAGATAAGCCAGGAGCTCCTAAAGATCTGGAGATTGAGAAATATGACAAGATGTCGGTCACCCTGAAGTGGAAAGAACCAATCAGTGATGGAGGCAATCCAATTAAAGGTTGTTACAAGATTACTGTTTCTATAGGGCTGTTCCAAACATGGGTGGGCCCTGGATGGAAAGTACTTTTTAAAAACTATGTGGCAAGTGGGGATATAACCCAATGTGTTATGTGTTGATCAGTTCAATTAAATTTTGATGGTGAAATCTGAAAAAGTCTCATCCACCAGATGAATACATCCATTATCTTGTTTTGTGCAGAAATTTAGGTCAATCTGACAATTTTCGTAGTTTAAATTTTAAAAGGCGATACATTTCCTATGCAGTTGTTATTCCTGGTCCCAGTTTTGCATATTTATAGTACAATTAATGAACTAATGATCCATGCCTTGCAAAATCTTTCATGACTTGCCGTATCTATGGGAACAGCATATAGTGTTATGCATGCCACATCATAATTAAAGTCACATATTTCATTTCTACTGATTAAAAATTGAAAGACTCCACGAATTAGGATTAAATTGGGTATCTATTGAAAGACAAAGTTAAAGACCTTTAAAAAATTATTATTATGAAAATAATACTCTTAGTATAGAAACACTTAACAATTTGCTCTTCCAGTTTCTGCTCTCTAACATCTGACATACTTAATCAATTGGGCTCAAATATAGTCTGAAGCTGTACATAAAACCTAAGTTTTATTTTCGCCATTTTTCAGCAAAGTTTTATGGAGTTGTAGAAGTTTGGCTTAAAATTTTCTTCTTTCAGTTCTGCTAAATTACTTTCAAAGATTTTAATGGGTTAAAATCATATTTGTTACAAGGCTTTCTATTAGGAAGGAAGTCTTTTGTTATATTTATATCTTGTGTATGAAGCATAGATGAAATATATAAATCAATTTTCTAGTGATGGTGTTATAGCCATCAACTTTATGGTTTTGCATTTATCTCAGTTACTCTAATGCTGTTGTGGGTGTAGTCATTCATCCTGGAAGATACTAATCACCACAGGCAAAAGAAGTCACGATGACCCATCTCATGGTTCTCTCTGATGTACTTCTTTGAAATATCAGTTTTGTTTATACTGTGATCAGTAGTTATGGACCCCCAGTTAGTGCATTATAACGAAGATAAGCTGTGTAGTCAGCCATTTGTAACTGTACAAATCATATCTAACAAATTTGAACATGCAGGGCATTTTTCACAGAAATAACCTGTTAAACTGACTTCCCTGGTTTATATTTTCCTGTAATATTCATGTGAGCCAGCACTAATCACAAATTAAATGTAAGGTCTTGTATACATTTTTTTCTTACATATTTAAACTGTTCCTGGGCTTAGAGACCTGAAATTTTCATTTTCTGTGTGGGGAAATAAGGAAGATTTGTCTGAAAAATTAGTAAGAAGCTGCCAGCTGTTTATAATTAAAAAAAGCTTAATCAAGAATGGATGCATAATTGGAACTTTCATTTACCATTTTCAATGTTAATTTTAGGTTACATTGTTGAGAAGAAAGACAAATATGGAGACTGGACAAAGGTCAACAATTTCCCAGTCAAAGATACTACCCTTCCTGTCATGGGCCTTAAAGAGGGATCACTTATGGAATTCCGTGTCTGTGCCATTAACGATGGTGGGCCAGGAGAATTTTCCAAGGCCACACAACCCCACACCGTCCGAGATCCCGTTTGTAAGTATTTTCCATGTGGCATATCCAGGTAATAACACTATCATATTTATTCACAGAAACTAAAAACTCTGGTTTTATCCTTTTATCATTCAAAATAAAGACTTTAGCATGACTTTACATAACTCCTTTATATTTGTTAATTACTCATTATCGTAGTGTGCTGTAAAATCATTGAGTTTGGGGGCATTTGATGAGTTGCTGAAAGTAATTTTTTTCATCAGTTCTCAGACTTGTGAATGCCATGGATAGGGAGGGGTTTATGGTGTCTAACAGATGACAGATGAATCATTGTTGAGTCTTTAAACCTGTGATTAGTTTTAAGTATTAAATACACACAAATTAATGCCCTGTAAATACCCATGTAATCATGGTGTTTAAATTTCTCTGCTTGTAAACTTTCAAACCATTAATACAGCATATTCCCTGAAACTTCAGAAATTTGTATTTTGCTGTGTCTGTTAGTTGCTGCTGGAGCTCCGTCTGGTCTTAATCTTGACAAGATAACCAAGAACTCGGCTGAATTATCCTGGAAGAAACCTACTAGTGATGGTGGCAGCAAGATCACAGGCTATGTTGTGGAAATGAAGAAACTGGGCAGCGATGAGTGGATCGAATGTGCTGAAGTCCCAGCAACTGCAAATAACTGTACTGTGGCAAAACTGATAGAGGGTGAAGAGTATCAATTCCGAGTTTGTGCTGTTAACTCCCTGGGACCTGGGGAACCTAGCAAACCAACCAATGCTGTCAAGGCAGAGGATCAGCCAGGTATTTTAAATAACATAATGTCTTTGAAAATCTGGTATTAGGATAGTAAGAATAAAATAATATAAACAACATACACCCATAATCTTTAACCAAAAGATGAAGGAGTGTTACATTTGTGAAAGAAGAGGCCAAAATATGCTTTTCTTCCAGCAGCCAAAATTGTGGATTGTACATTGAGGGAAACTATTAGTGACTTATGATAAATTGGTTTGTGGCATATAATCAGCATAAGGAACCTCTGAAACATTAAAAAAAAGAATAAATATCAACAGTGAGGGGAGGGGGTAAGTATTTGAATGCACATTTAATAATCCTTTTGGGAATATTAGTCAATAAATACCTTTTCTAGTGAAGTTCTTCACTTTTCTGTATAAATTAACTTAAATTTCAATATATCCTGTTTCTAAAAGATGGTTTGAAACATTAACTCTTACACACAAAATGTAAACTAGTGAAAACATTGTATATTATGTCACTGCTTTTTGCATGTGAATGTGGATAGATTATAATGTCCGTGTAGATTCAAAATAAAACAAGACTTTTTATTTCTGAAAAGAGTGTCACAACCTTTTTTATTGATATATTAGTGAAATATTAATGCTGTGATTTTATTGCAAGTTATAGCAAAATTTCTGCACATCCTTAAGCAAATTTCCAATTTGGAAATTTTAAGTTCACTATGAGCTTCAGAACTCACTTCTCCGTAATCAGGCCTATCTGTGAAACTAAGCTTTTCACACCTAATATACTTTTCACTTGGTTAATAGTGCACATTATGGTCCATATGCACCTAGTATGCCTTTGATTTGGGTCCCATGTCCCTAATATGCCTTTTGTTTCATTCATATGCAGCTAATATGCCTTTTGCTTGGTTCCTATGCACCTAATATGCTTTTAAATTGGTTCTTATGCACTTATATGCCTTTTACTTGGTTCCTATGCATCAAAATATGTCTTGTTTGGTTCCTATGCACCTAATATGCCTTTTGTTTGGTTTCTATGCACCTAATGTTTTTTTTCTTGCTTCCTATGCATCTAATATGGCTTTTTCTTGGTTACTATGCATCAAATATGCATTTGTCTAGGTCATTTGCACTTATTGTGCCATTCATTTGGTTCCTTTGTTATCATTGATCACATTTGCACATAAATATAAACTGTTGATTAGTGTTAGAAACTTTATGATACAAGTACTGATTGTTCTCAGTGTTTAGTTGGGTAATTGAAACAAGTTGACTTGCCGCAACCGCTAACTCTTATTCTGGATGGGTTTACATGCCTTTTTTCTTCGACCTATATAGCTTTATTTGATGTCAAAGATTAATGACAAGATGGGACAAAGCAGTCTACCTTTAATAGATTGCAAGAAGGTAACAACCAACAAGTCAAAGGTCAAAACACGGTAACTTAATCAGGTTCTCACAAAAATATTTGTGACAGTTGATTGAAAATTTTCAGATTTGAATGCAAAAGGGAATATCACATTTGTGATGATTACACAGAAACTGAATTAAAAGAAAGTAAAAACATGAATTTCACTTGACAAAACTGATTTAACTGGTATTTATTTTTTAAAGTGTTGCCACCTGTAGGCATTGATTCAGTCAACAATAAGGGGCCTATTTTATGGTGGGGGTATATGAAAAGTTGGATTCACACCTACCTCTGCATTATAAGTGTCTTACTGAAAGGACCCTTCAATTACAAACTTTATGATTATTAGTGACCTCTATGGTAACCTACTGGTTAGCACTTCCATGTCAGATGTGGGAGGTTGCAGTGTCAAACCTTTGCAGAGTCATACCAAAGACATAAAAATGATACTAATAGCTGCCTTGCTTGCCTTACTTGGTGCTCAACATTAAGAGGTTAGTGTTAGAACTGGTCAGCCTGGTGCCAGGACAATGTGACTGGAGGACATCATGCTGCATGTCTGTGACATGATGTCTGCTAGACATCACAATAAACTGACACACTGCATACATCATTGCAATATGACTGAAAAATTGTTAAAGCTACATTTACAATCCAAAACACAGAAATATGAAAATACAGTCATTTCAGTCATATCCAGAAACTGATTTATGCATGTTTGATCTGGATTCAGGTTTCATACTTGCTTCAGTGGAGTTAAACCATGAACTTTTACATTAGTACCTCAAATGCTTAAAACTGCTTATATTCTTCATATAAAATGCCTGTATGATCAGGCTGGTGCTAACAGCATTTTCTAGAAATGGAATCCACAAACAAAAACACATTGAAGACCAAGTTGATAATAAGCTTAAAATGTTTCAATAGTCACTGTTTAAATATTTCAAAAGTCATATTGGGATCCTCAAAACTACATAATATACAGAAAATTAGCTAGTTTATAGAGGTGACTTGTTTACTGAGGTTCAGTCAATATTAGAATAGGCTGATTGGGATTAAAATATGTGACCAGCCTGCTGATGAAGCAGGATTCCAGAGGGGCTTGTTTTATTAAAATTCTTTTCACTACTAGTTTTGCATATTTTAAATCTCAATATTTTTTTATTTATTATTTTATGAAATTGGATTATATCTAAGTGTTTAGACTTTTAAAAATTTAAAATAAACATGTCTTTTGTCATTATTCTAAATATTTAATTTTTTTCTTCTACATTTGTATTTTGCTTGTACTTGAAGACAAACCACGTCTTAAAATGACGGGTGTGAAGGACATCACTGTCAAAGCAGGACAGGAGTTCCGTATTGAGGTACCATACACAGCTGTTCCCAAACCTACAGCTACATGGAGCAAGGAACCTGGAGATATACCCACTATGCCCAGACTCACTACAACGGTTAGTAATGATTTATTTGGCATGATTTGTTTCTAAGGATCCCAGGCCCAAGATAACTGAACCATATCCCAATTTAAAATATTTCCTTATCATGGTGCATTACCAGGTTTTGATATTTAATAAAAAAAAGATTAATTCCTATTTGATTCAGCATAATAGATTGTTTCCAAAATGATATGTCCAGGTTTTTTCAGTCATTGCATTCATTCCTGAATCTTCACAGTGACAATCATACATAGTAAAACTTTATATTCGTATTACAGACCAATTTCATCTATTTTACGAAATTTAAATGATTGGTCAGTGCCTTCTGAACAGTACACAATTTCTTGATAATTTACAAAAAAAGAACAATAACTTAGGTTTGAATCTGTGGAGCCAATATTTTTATGAAATATAGTCAAATTCAGTACTCTAAAGCAGATTTTTAAGTGGTTGGATTAGCTCAAGTAATTAAACAAGTGAGATTTTAAATAACTTAGAAAATGAATTGTTTTCTTTATGCTTGAGTATTACCATGAGAGAAGATTTAAGTCCAATAAACATGGGTTGAATAATGGGACTGTAAATGAGTTGGATTAATTTTCCTGTTGTTTCCATATTTTTATTTACATACTGATTACATGCTGATTCTGTTCAGAAACGCATATCCATATATGGCATATCTGTAGAATTTGCTTGAGATTCCAACATTTTATATCTATTGTTGACTATTCTGGTCTGGGTGACAAAATAGCTGTTATGTTACACTAGAAAATAAAGTGATATGAAGCATTTGTTCAAAATATATATTTTATGATTTTTTGTCTTCTTCATATAAAAATGGACCATCTTCATATCCAAAACATCCACTCATGTTATGTCTTGGAATTTTTTATTTCCTTAAATATAAGTATATAAAATATATATATATGCTCTCTAAATATAAGGTTAGAATTTATATTTATACCAGCTAAAGAAAAGGGAGCCAGAGTAGCTCAGTTGGTTGAGAGCTGGACTCAGTCCAATGGCACAGTTCAAGCTCTGTCCCAGCCAGCTTGTTTCAACTGCCTTGGTGTTGTCCTTGGGAATGTCACTGAGCTTCAATGATGTGTTAAAAGTGTAATTAAAACCAACAAAAGCAAAAAAAACCCATGAAAGATCTAAAGGAGACCCATCTTAACTTTGGCAGAATTTTTGGCTAATCTCCAGTGTTTTGTAATTTAGCTTTGTAACATTTATACATTCTTGGGAATCTAAGCATCATGAGTCCATTGTATGTGAATTTTTTTAAACCAAAATGACTTCCAGGTGAAATTAATTAAAATGGGTTTAAAATAAATGTAAATCCACAGAAATTTTTGCTTCTAACTTGTGTGCAGTAGTGTAGCAATATTTCTAACATGTTAGCTAATACATACATAATAGTTAGTTAAATACATACATAGATAATTAATAGATAATTGATAGACATACATAAATAATTGATAGAAACATACATAGATAATTGATAGATACCTACATAAGTAATTGATAGATACATACATAGATAATTGATAGATACATACATAGATGATTTATAGATGAATAAATAATTGATAGATACTTAAATAAATAATTGATAGTTAAATGCATAGATAATTGATAGATAGGTACATACATAGATAATTGATAAAAACACACATAAATGATTGATAGATACTTACATAGATAATCAATAGATAATTGCAAAGATAATTGATACATATATATTACATAGATATCAACAGATAATTGATAGATATATACATAGATATTTGATAGATATATACATAATTGATGGATACATACATTAATAACTGATAGATACATACATTTTTAAAAAGAACCCAAACAGTAATAGCATTTATGTACACAAATATTTATTTGTAACTTTATGGTAATTATGTACTGGTAAATAAAAATATACTGTTTCTTCGTTCATTTGAAGTTTTTAAGAGCGATGGGTTGGATTTTGGCTTTTTAGAAGGTGAGCACTGAAGTAAAATAGGTAATATCTACATGAAATAATGTTGAGAGATAATATAGTTGTGTTTTCAATACTACATAAGCCTTCTTATTGAAATGGTCAACTGTTAAGTTAATTTAGTCAGGTGAGTGATATTAGGACCACTAGCACCACATGTTAGGTCCTATAATGAAAGATTGTGAAGCATAGCAGCTTTCTTATACAAACATTAGGAAACATTTAAAACTGTAGCTTCTGTAAGTGATTGTAGGAAGCATCAACACAATATTATAACCAACATTCTTGTAAAATTATAATTTACCTTCATATTTTTGCACAGATATTGGAAAGAAAACACCAAATAGAGGTAGATAGAAACCATTTTTTTATATACACAAGTAAAACCCAAATTCCATTACTTAATCACAGACCTTTTTTCATATCCTTGTACCAGTCTGAATTTTTGCTGTTTTATTTCTACATAACATAAAACCAGACTGGCTAGGGTACAACTTGTGAACTGGTTCCCTGTTTTTTTATCATGTTTACTACTCTTTCTGATCATGTTATATTCATTCCTAATTTAAATTTACTGTGTTCCATAGGTTCTAAACCTTTTTTTTCTTCCAAGAGTTCATATTTTAGGCATATTTACATTGATCAGTATATATGTTTGAAGGAAATGACTCCATCACATTTCTTCTTATGCACAGTATTGGTCACCATTTGAAAGAGTCACCAACCCACCCTATCTACAGATGGAAGTCTGCCTGCAGGGTTCAGACTAGGAAAGAGGATTTGATCCACCCCACCCTCCCACTTAATGTTATTTCTATTAAGCTTTATGGGATGTGGGGCCCGGCACTTCTAGGGAATTTATTCTTTATGCCATCTTAAAACTACTGGATCCAAGTAGAGCTGATGCTGAACTGCCAGCAGCCACTCATCAGGTGGTATCAAAAAAGAAGGCTAGAAGCATGTCATCATCAATGCCATCCAGAAAAGATCACTAGTCTCATCTTCTCACTGGAGTTCTAGAACACACACAACCCTTACTCACCACATGCAGTTATGGCCAATGGTACTGAAACTCTGCATAAACTCGGCCACACAACAACATCCTAAGACCCAGCCATTCTCTGTACAGAGTGTACTAGATGTTGATGATGATTTGTCTGTCCTTGTCAACTCCAATGAGTCTGATGTTTAAGCAACCTCATTCATGCCTCTTATCAGGCCTTCAACCTCATTTCAGTTGGATGAAGAGAAGGTCTAGCACACTGGTACATATTTGTCCTGAAATTAATCATGTGCACAGTCAAAGAAGATTATTTAAAGTTTGTAAAAGATCACAGGGACCCAAACTCATCCAGATCATCTGACTCTTCTTTATTTGTCAATGACTGAGAAAATCTTTTTGAGAACATCTGAAGAGGGATGCTTGGCAGAAGAGGGTATAGTCCCTAGGTGTGGCCTCCTCCTTCCTTAGAGAAGGAAAGGGGGATTAGAGAACTTCCTCTTTGGAGTCATCAGCAACCATGCCCTTAATTTGATGGCTGAGGAAAAGGTTTGAATTGATGTTGCAGATTGGATGGGGACTACACCTGTTTTACAGTACTTAGTGTATAGTCCATTAATATGCTTCTGGGCTTGATTGTGATAGGCCAGGGACATTTGTGAAGGATTTGTGCTGGTAATCCTTCAGAATTAGGAAGCCACAGTAGGAAGAAGTCATCCAAAGAGGTTGTCAACACCCAAAGTTGCAGCTTGGAAATAGTCTGTATTGTGCATGTACCAGAACACCACTCCTATCTGTTTGCTGATGTATCAGATTCCATTTAAGGTAGTCATTGAGAACCAGAGGGTCTGAGGTTTGAGGGTCTTGGGACTGCAGATGGGTTGTCCCCCAACATCAACAATCTTTAAATAATGGCTGCATAGATCAGCACAGGTGCATCAACAGAGTAAAATAGTCTTTTTGTCATGGTCTCCTTGGACAACATGTCTGTCATAGTATGAGAGATGCATATCCCCCTTCTCTTTGTGTGGATGTTTGGAACCTCCTCCATGGTTAAATTTGGAAAACATCATACTCTTAAGTTTGCCACTTTCCAGGCAAGGAGAATGTGCTAGCAGACAAAATGTCCAAGTTTAGCAAAATAGTACTCATAGAATGGTGTCTACACTGCCTTGTAACAAAATCCATTTTCACCTTATGGGGAAAGCCACAGGTGGATTTGTTTGTGACAAGGCTCAACAACAGACTTTCCTTTTATGTCTCTACAGACCAAATGGCATGGGCAGTAGATATGTTCAGCTTACGATGGGACTGTCTGTTCATGAAAACCTTCCCACTCTTCTGACTTACCATAAGTTCTACAAAAAGTTAGAACATCCACTGATCATTTCATTCTTATAGCCTAACTGTGTCTCCAATTATTGTAGTTCAACAACCTTCCAGACCTGCAGATATAGCAACCCAAGTCCTTCCCCAAAGGAGGGATTTTCTGTCACAACACAGGAGCTCCCCAGTCCTCATAATTGCCACCTTGACACTTGGCACAACTCAAGTGATTTTCTTTCCAAACAAGTTTTTAGGCTAGCTTGCCAACTGCATCATTATGCCAAGAGAGATTCTGTATCCAAGATTTATGTTGCCAGATGGAAAGTCTTCTTTGATTTATGCAGTACAAAACAGTCCCTCAATGAGGTTAGTTGCCGATTTCCGCTTAATTTCTTTTTGACTATCGAAGGCTATTTAGTCTCCATTTCCATCAGGGAATGGCAGTTCAGATTCAGAATTTACAGATATTAACCATTTTTAGCTGCAGAGAATTGGTCATGTGGTTTGTGGTCTTTACTAAAAAAAACTATGAACCATTGAGTGAGGCTTCCTTCCATGACCTTAAATAAACGACTATACTTTTACTTTGCATCTGCAAGAAAATGGAGTGAGCTTCATGCCTTGTCTATTAACACTGGCTGCCTCCATTTAATAGCAATTACAATTCTGTTTCCCTCCTTTTTCAAACAGGATTTTTAGCCAAAAATCTACTACCTTTTGGTAGGTCCACTACCGATAGGGATTCCCAATCTGATCTCAGTCAGATCTGCGCTGGGGATGATCAGGATAGGTTTTTGTGTCCCCTTATAACACTATGATTCTGCTTTAATGCCACCAGAGGGAAAGGGAAGGGCTAAAAACTTATTCTTCCTCATTAGGGGTTAGTTGATATTTTGGCCACAATCGAAAGAGCTCTAAGTTCCATACAGACGGAGATATTTCCTTTATGAAACTTAAAGCCTATGAGCCATGTTTCATGTCTGCCAAAAAAAATCTTCCTTGGAGGATGTCATGAAGGCAGAATTTTTCCAAATCACCTACTACCTTCTCCTTTCACTTGCAATCTTTAGAAAACAAGAACAAAAGCATTTACTTTCTGTGATGCATAGAGTTGCACAACATATGACCCAAAGAAACACCAACATACAGTAAATCTTATTTCTCCCCTAAATGGTACATTCCATTTGTTGTGTTTTTAATCAGTTTTGAACATGTCAACAAATCCATCTGACAAATTCACCTATGCAATAATGACAGGTTATGCATCATTGCCATTAAAATTTAGGGTATATCTGGGAGGGAACTAATTTTAATTATGTAATGCTTACCTCTTGCTATTGCTGAATACCCTCCACAACACTACTCTGATGTTTTGAAATAATCTTTGTCTATGGCCAAGTGATCTAACTGATCACCTTTAATGATCACTACCATCTCACATCTGTCTGCATGAGTTCAAGTCTCAGGCATGGCCAATGTGGGTATCTGAGAAAGCTTGCAGTAGCTTCCTGTCGATCAGTGATTTTCATTGGTGTTTTCCCTTGTTCTTCCTCTAACAAATATACTGGCTGCCATACATAGTCTGTCATGTGCTGAGAAAGGGCATTAAACCTAAAACAACAAGAACATTAGCAGAGAGGTTGTGAAAATCTAAGAGCTCACAGTTATAGGGATTGTATAGCATGCTTTTCTTGGGCTGCAGCAACGTCACCACAGCTCAGATGATAAATCTCATGTATTTTTTGGCTGAGTTGGAATGCAAGTATCAGTTACATGATTTATCTGGTAAGACTGTTTAAACTTAGTCTTGTCTTGATAATATTGGAAGAGGTTAATCTTCTAATCCTAAAAATTTAGTTGCATATTAACTGAAATTGGGAACCAGTTTAATGACTTAACTGAACTTGTATTTAATTTCTGAAATGATAACCATTTTATGGGACTTTATACTTGTGTATATAATGTGTATATAATGGTGGAATGTTTATTTATGTTATATCCCTCTTCTTTTCCATTATTTTTTCTTTTTATTTTCTGTTTATATGGTTGATCTATAATGAAGCTTTGTCACTATTTTAACATACTAAACTAAACAGTGGAAAATGGATGTTTTGGGGTAATTTATGAAAGTGCCCATTACCCAAAATGACATCAGTTATAATAACAAATGTTACAGATTTAATATTGTTCTTATTATATTTGTATTTATTATCACAGAATTAAAATCTGTCCTTAATTATTTAACTGCTTCATAGATGGCTTTTTTGTACTTTCAGTTTATTCTATTCCTTGGCAAATTTTCTGGACAAAAAAGTGAATTTAGAATTTGCAAGAGACAGAACAAAAAAATAAAGTGAAAAAGATGGAAATAATTTAAATTTTATTCTAATAAATTGGTTGAGAAAAATGTAATTTTTGCTGTATTAATTAATGACACTGATCATCAAAACATTGTTTTATAATATTGAATTTGTTGAAATATTTTAAAATGTAAGACACATTTTTTAGGCTCAGAAACAACTTGATGTTCAATCCTGTGAAGGAATACACGACATATCAAAAGCTTCAAATGCTTAAACATTTTTCAGTTGAAAGTTATATCATCTAGTTTTATCTCCTAAAATTTGGATTTTAATCAACATTCCATTCCTGATCTTGAAACATAAGCATTACATATTTGTTCTTAGTGAGATACTAATATTTGCATTCATTCAAACTTTGATAAAGCCAAGGACAATAAGATGTGTATGTCCATGAATCATTTTCACTCTGTATTTCTTGGTATATTAATCACATTAACAAACTACTAATTGTTACATATAAAAACGTGCTGCAGTGAGTGGGACCAATTTTGGACTTCTGACATGAATATTTGCAAAGTATTTTGCATGCAGACTCTTCCTTCATAACTGTGAAAGCATTGAAAGCGTCCCTTAATTCAATGAATGACATTAAAATGTTTTAATGGTAAATGAACAAATATTTTTCAGGAAGGTTAAACTTGAACACAGTTTCAAACAATATGGCACCATTATATTTCAAGAAAATATTTCAAATATGACCAATAATGATGGAACAGAATCCAAAATGAAATCAGAGTAAGCGCAAATATGAAAGCATTTTATTTATAATCTAATTCAATAGATGAAAAATTGAACCTGTTTTATTTAACTAACATAAAGTCTAAATTCTCAAACGTACCACTTTGTTGTCTCACTATTTGTATACTGTATATGCACAGTGTAACTAGTTGGAGCATGTTCTATGAAAATTTTCTGTTTATTACATCTATATATACATGTAGCTAACTGGTATTATTATTGTATTTTTGAGGGGGGGTCATACACACTTTTGTAAAAAGAAAACTTGTTTAATTGTTTTTTCTTCTTTTATGTAGAATGGGTTCAGAACAGTATGTTCTTTTATTGTGTACACAGATTTTAACTATTGGAACCTAAATGATGTCAATCTGACATCCAATATGGCAACTATATCAGGTGTCTTACAAATCTTTTTATCACAACTCTTCTTTAACACGAAGTCATGATGACAATGGATTTTCACCGAGAGACTTCTTATGATGTCCAGTTGAGCTTAATGAAAGCAACATCCACCATAGCTGCCATAGCAACCATCCTGAAAATCTTGATATGTCTATTCATTTCCATGTCAACATGGTCATGTCAGGATGGTGTTTTAACTAATAGACTCCATATAATATCACAGTGAAAATGGATGGCTATGTCAGGATGGTGTTTTAACTAATAGACTGCTTATGATATCATAGTGAAAATGGATCCAGTCGTACAACATCCAGCATAGCTACCATGAGGAATCTCCAAAAAGTCATGTCATCACTACAAGCCTTGAATGGGAAGATCATTACAACATGTGGTTTTCATCAAAAAACTTCTAATGATGCCCACTTTGCACTAAACAAAAATGGTACCAAGATGACATCCAATACGTGTACCACAATTACAAATTTGCAAATCTTCTTGGTGCTGAAAAATATCTAAAATGGTTTCTAAACTTGACAGTTAAAAGGAAGAAATGATCTTATCTTGAATTTGTACAAACTTAAGACACCCTCTTGAGTCAGTCCTGTTAAGGGACTGCTTGGAATATTGTTTTCCCTGCATAGTTTAGTTTAATTTTTTTTTAAAAATATGATCCTTGAAATAACACAGCTTTTAAGTTGTGAGTTTGAAAAAAGGTACCATATTTGCTCTCTTATTTGTCAGGTCCAAAAGCAAACAACATAGACCCTGATCTTCCATTGCATAATGCACTGGCAGATCATGGCCTGTTGCTTGTTCTTATTACTAGTGATAAACTACAGCTTAGATCTACATCTGCATTGATCTATATCTCCTGGCATGTTATGTGATGGCAGATGTGTATCTATGAAGTTTGCAGTTGGATCCATTTTATAAGCAAGTACATATGGTAGGTATGCTTTAGGATATGCTTTAGGATAAGCTTTAGGATATGCTTTAGGATAAGCTTTAGGATATGCTTTAGGATATGTTTTAGGATATGCTTTAGGATAAGCTTTAGAATATGCTTTAGGATATGCTTTAGGATATGCTTAAATGTTGTGACATATATTATAGCATGAATTTTTTATTATTACAGAGTTTTCCCATTCAGTGTAACATGCCATGTATCTTAACATGAATTCTTGTATAATTGAATTTTTCCATTCAGTGTAACATGTATCTTAGCCTGAACTCTTGTATCATTAATAAGGGTATTCAGTGTAACATAGTTACCATTTTAAGCAATTACTTATGAAACTTTTATTTTTAATTGATTAAAAGGTCTTTTATTTGAACGCAAAAAATTTGTTTTGCCAAACATATGGCAAAACTTATACTTAGAGATTGAATATTACAATGTAAAGTCCATTCTAATGATGGAAGATTCTGTATACATTATATTGTTTTCAGCTTCCACAAGACAAGGCAGTTCTTGTATGTATGAAAGCTGAGCGTGGAGATTCAGGCACCTACAAACTGACTCTAAAAAATCCATCTGGTGTTGGAGAGGGCTCAGTCAATGTCATTGTCCTGGGTAAGCAGTTTTCTTTTACAACTTTTCTCTGATTTATTGATTAATTGATAGTTTTGATTTATTGATTTATTTGAGTGCTCATTCACAGGCTTCTTTGAGATTATCATCAAAACCATATACTGTAGTTACTATAGGAAATGGCAAATTTATCAGCCTTTCTGACTGTATTTCAGTTCTATTTATATAAATATTCTAAACACTTGGTTTGAAAACCAGCATTATCATCTGTGACAGATCAGATTTGAAAACCATCATTATCATTAGTGTCAGATCAGGTTTGAAAACACTATTATAATTAATGACAGATCTGGTTTGAAAACAAGCATTATCATTAGTGACAGATCTGGTTTTCAAACCAGCATTATCATTAGTGACAGATCTGGTTTGAAAACCAGCATTATCATTAGTGTCAGATCAGGTTTGAAAACCACTATTATTATTAGTGACAGATCTGGTTTGAACACCACTGTTATTAGTGACAGATCTCACTTGAAAACCACTATTATCCTTAGAGACAAATCTGGTTTGAAAACCATTATCATTAGTGACAGATCTGGCTTGAAAACTGCTGTTATCATTAGTGATAGATCTGGTTTGAAAACAAGCATTATCATTAGTGACAGATCTTCATCAGCCTGCTCCTTCATAAATACATTTGGCCTTAAAAACACCTTGCCACTGAAAAGTTTAGACGTGTTTTTAAAATGACTTGGGCATCTATGAAAGTGTTGTTTTTAAAATGTGATTCTTCTATGTCTTTTGACTTTTTAAAAAAGAAATTTACTAGCTCAAATGTATCCTATCAATTGCTATTGTGTTGGTAATCAAAGAACTTTTTATTCAGTGAAAAAAGTATATTTTGTATACTTAGATGCTGGTCTTAATTCATAATATTGAAGTTTTTGCTTATGGTTTTTCAGACAAACCAGGTCCACCCACAGGACCATTGGAAGCCTCAAGTATCAAAGGTGAATCACTCACGTTGTCATGGAAACCACCTAAAGATGATGGTGGTATAAAGGTCAACAATTACATTGTAGAGAAACGTAAAGAGGGCACAAATCGCTGGACAAAGGTCAGTAGCTTCCTGTCTACTCCAGAATGTGAAGTGCGTAATCTTGAGCCTGGTGAAAAATATGAGTTCCGTGTGTCTGCAGAGAATGATCAGGGAGTCAGTGAGCCACTGGAGACAGTTACTCCGATTTTGGCCAAACTTCCATATGGTATTATATTTATTTCAATTTATTAACATGTTCCTTCATTATTGACACTTGGCAGGATGTAAAACTTTATGCCTCTTCCAGTGTATGGCACAAAGAAAATGATAACTATATATCCCTATTATTTGCTAAAGTCTCCATAAGAGGATATGAAATATCCAGCATATAAACCTTTATCAATCTTTTCTTGTTTTCGCTTTTGAATATGTTACAGAATTTTATCTCATTTATTTCATTTTCTAAAATTGGGTGATATCATTTTTATAATCTATCTGTATTATATTGAAAGGTTTTTACATTTTTTTTGTCAGAAAAAAAATTTTTTTTGATAATTTAAAATTGAATGTTTAAGTTGACATTGATAAAAAGTGCAAGAAATGCAGTGAGAGAAACACACCCATAAGAATAATTGCAGGTTTAGTTTGTGGTGATATATATAAATATATATATATATATATATATATATATATATATATATATATATATATATATATATATATATATTGTTAATGTATAAGTAAAGCATTTGTACTCATTAATATAAACAATATAAAGATTTTAACTACAAATTTTATTATTTCAATCTATAGAAAAGCCAGGTGCCCCTGGTACACCTAAATGCAAGGAGACCACTGAAGACTCCATCACATTGACCTGGACCCCACCCAAGAATGATGGCGGAAACCCAATTAAGGGATATGCAATTGAGAAGAGAGAAAAGGGAGATGACAAGTGGTCAAAGTGAGAAAATTTTGAAATACTTCTTGTTTGATAAATCAGCAAATAATAAAATAACTTGAATTTCAGTGGAGAAGACTTCCATAAGTGTATGTACAATATTTTTCCAATATGCTTTTCCATTTTTAAGCCAATATTTTGCCTCATAAAAATTTAAAGATGATTGATTAAAGAGTCTTTTTGTTATATTTCTCTAGTAACATTTGCATAATCTTTTGAATAAATGAAAGCTCCATGGATTAATTTTGGTATCTACTTATTCATCCTAATTGGAAGTTGTATAGACATTAGGTTTTCATCAGAAGATTTCTTATAATGTCTTGTTGATCCTTAGCAAAAATGGTATGGATCTGACCTCTTAAAAGGCCACATTGGTGACCATGTTCAAAATTTTGTTATATTTTACCTTTGCTGGAAATGGCAATATTGACATGAGATTTTCAACACAAAACTTTTTATGATGTGCAGTTGGTTAAAATTGAAAATTGAGCAAATATGACATCCTGTATGTTTATTACAATGGCCATCTTGAATATTTTGTGATTGATAATACTGAATGAATGGTCTTATCGACAGTTTTCACCAAAAGACTTCATATGTCTACTTGGTCCTATATGAAAATTGTGCCAGTCTAATATGAGCACTATAATTGCTATTTTGAAATATCTTGTTGCTTAAGAATATTAGAGAAAATCTTAAGATTATTAAAGAAAATTGACCACTCAAAGTTAAAAGGAAGAAAGGGTCTTTTCATTTGTCTTTATTTCTGATAAATCTTTTCAGCCAGTAGAGCATCAGTCCTTTCATGGGGCTCTTGTTATTTGAGCAATTTCTTAAATAGTTTTTTGTCTGATATCTGTACCTGAAAAAAAAGTTTATTATGTTTTCCAGGGCAAACTTTACTGATATCCTTGATAATGAGTTCACAGTGAAGGGTCTGCAGGCGGGTAAAGAGTATGAATTTCGTGTGGCAGCCATTAACACTGCTGGTGTTGGAGATTTCAGTGTTGCTTCCAACAGCATTAAGGCAATGCCACCACCAGGTGAATATATGCAATTACTTTTCTCATTGCTTGGATGGTGAAATTAATTTTTTATCTTCCAGGCTTGAACAACGCCCTTTTCCATATAGCCTTATGCATGCTTGTCAGTTTGTTCATTCATATTTATGCCTATCAATAAAGCCCATCTGTTTGATCCTTCATATATCTGCCCAGCCATAATGCTAGTTTATTTGTTCAGTCATATTTATGCCCAGCCATAAAGCCCATCTGTTTGTTCCTTCATATTTCTGCCCAGCCATAATGCTAGTCTATTTGTTCATTCATATTTATGCCCAGCCATAAAGCCCATCTGTTTTTTCCTTCATATTTCTGCCCAGCCATAATGCTAGTCTATTTGTTCATTCATATTTATGCCCAGCCATAAAGCCCATCTATTTATTCATTCATATTTCTGTGTATGCAGTTTTCATATTTTAAATGACTTAATCCACCACTTTGCCAGATAGTATGACCACAGAACCTAGTTAGTTAGTGAACTAGTCTGTATTTTTAAAGAAAATGGTGCCAAATGTTAAGTGAAATGCTTTTCAGTGAGTTGTGGATATTATATGACAGAAAATGTTAGAGCTGATGGATCTTTTCAAAAATATCTGATCAGAACAAGTGACAAATCAACACTGCTTTACAAACTTTAAAAGAAGAATTTGAGAGTAATACAGCACTCTGAATGACCATGGTCATTGCAGAATTCCAGTTCACAATCATTAAGCAAAAGTTACACATGTAGACTAGTTCAAGTGGGTGCTGAATATAAATAATTTTTTAGTATATTTTGTGTTTGTGTTCTGGTTCTTATCTATATTGATTTCGCCCTTTGTGACAAGACTTTTGAACAACTGCAGAACCAGGCTAGTCATTAAAATGTATCTTTGTATGCATGCTGTAATTCTGGCATGTAATATATAGATGATTTGTTTATGCCAAAGTTATGCTTAGTTGCCACTTATAAAAGCAATAATTATACCTCTCAGGATGGTTGGCTTTTATTTTACAGCCATAAATCGCATCTATTTGTTAATTCATATTTTTGCCTGGCCATAAAGCCCATGAATTTGTCAATTCATATTTTCTGCCCAGCAATAAAGCCCATCTATTTATTAATATTTTTGCCTAGCTTTAGGGCCCATCTATTTGTTTCTTCACATTTCTGCCAGCCATAATGCCAATCTAATTGTTCATTCATATTTCTGCTTATCCATAAATAGATTTATAAATCACTGCTCTTGTAGCTTTCAATGGTTTGTACTATTATTTGTCAAAATGATCTGATTAGTTTTACAAGAGTTAGCTCCCTCTTTTTTAAGCATCATCATCATCATCATCATCATTATTATTATTATTATTATTATTTTATTTAAAGAGGGTAACTCAATTAGCTAGGAACTAATCTACCTTGAGGCTCTCATTCAAAGGAATTTACTTATTTTTGCTGCATCTCTGAAGCCATTGTATATACTGGGTTTGGAAAGAGGAAATAGAGTGGGCATATCTAATCTCAACTGGAATATTATTCCAAAGCCAAGTTCCAGAGTATTGGAAACTTTTTTTAAAATAATTCCTTATTTGGTTTGGGAATTTTGTAATGTTTGGTAGACATTGATCACAGGTGAGGGGTATTTCCGGGTAGCCTATACTTGAATAGTGATTGTAAATATTCAGGAGCACTATTATTGGCTATCCTGTACATTAATTTGGCTTTTCTCAAACAGATCCAGTCTTTAATAGGCAATATTTTTAACTTGCCAGCTAAATTTTTATTGCTTTCTTTCTGGAATGATATTAACTCAAAAGTTTTTTTTTTTGAGATTTGCCAGCTCTGCTAAGATTTTATCATTTGAATTATCCTATACTGTATTACAGTAGTCTAAATAGGGTTGTATGTAACTGTTATAAAATAGTTTTCTGTGCTTTTCCGGGAGAAAGTGTCTTATTCAACTGGGAATCCATAAACTTAAATTGATTTTTTTACTGATATGTTTGATATGTTCAGTCCATGATAGGTTATTATCAACCAAAACACCAAGTAGACTATCGTGACAGACCATTTTCAACCTTTTTGCCTTCCATGTCAGACATAGTTCATCACTATCAAGTTTTGTTCTTTTTTTGCATGTTGAGATAAGTAATATTTTAGTTTTACCAGTATTAACCACAATGCCATTGCATGTGCACCAGTTGTCCAGGGCATTCTATAGAGAAATTTTGAGTTCATGCTTTGTGTTTTGGATGTCTGACAATGTTGTGTCATCTCCATAGAGATCTGTAGATGATACTAAGTCCCTTATTACAAGTGGTAGGTCATAAATAAATAAATAAAAATAGTAATGGACCCAGAATTAAACCTTGTGGTACTCAGCATCTAATTGTTCTAGGTTCTGACAGAACATTATTTATATAAACATATTGTGTTCTCTCACTTAAGTATGAAGTAAACCATCTAACTGCTTTCATCATATTGGTAGATTTTCAGTTTGTTCAAAGGATTTCATGATCCACCCTGTCAAAAGCTTTCTTGAAATCTACAAATACAGAACCTATTATTTTACTTTGGTAAATGATTTGATGTTATGGGATTCTCTGCATTTTGAACTAACTGTGAGTATTTCCTTGTCTTAATTTTCTAAATATGTAATAAATTTTAATCCCTTTGTCACTTTAAAGTGACTGTTCCATTTTAAGGCTAGAAAAAAGGTTTTGCATTGTCTGCCATGATCTGTTCCCTAAAAGAGCGAACATTAATGAGGACATGTAAGATGCTGTTATATATGTTATTGATTAATTTTTAGAAACTAGGTATACATAGAATGTATGAACTTTAAAATAAATAAATACTTCTATGTTGGCATATTCATTTGCAAAAAATATTGGATGACTAGAATTGAATGTTACATAAAAAAGATGTTGAAACAGTACAGTACAACACTTTGCTCAAGGTCATAGTGACATGCTGTTTAGCTTGCAAGGATTCCACTTAAAAAAAAAAGATGATCTTGACAACAACCTATAGTTGGTAGAGCATAAGACTTGTTAGACAAAGGTTGCCAGTTTGATACCTACCCAGGTCAACCACCAGTTTTATCCTTGTTAAAGACAATTAGCTGACATTTCCTTTTCATGACATAGTAAATCATATGCTCAAAATGCTGTTAAAACCAACCAACTTATTTCAGTTGCCCCAAAAATTGGAGCAGACTTTGTAGCTGGCCGAGATATCACAGTGAAGAAAGGAGAACCATTCAAGATAGTAATACCGTACACTGGAAGTCCTGTACCAACGGTAGTATGGAAGAAGGTAACTCAGAGATAAATGGTTGCCATGGGTTAAATATGTGGATTATTATTTTACAAGAAATACACAAGTAAAATTTTGTCTTATTTCCTAAAGTCTGCTTTCCGGGCTTGCATTACTGTTGCCAGCCTAGTCAGCAAACTTTGTTTATTCCCCACTGCCTGTACCAGGGGCATATGCATTCATTTGTGTCTGTCCATATGTCTCTACAGCCATACACCCTAAACAGTTTATAATAAGATTTTGCACAAAAAAACTTGATTTAAACAAAATTAAAGTTGGTAGGCATATTTTTTTATGCAATTGATAAGATTTTCATGCTGTTAGAACAATTTTTCTTTTTTTTTTTAAGTTTTCTATTTTACCTTTTTCTGTCGTGAAGGCATAAATTTTTCACAACTATAAATCTAATCTTTATTTGCCTCTAAAAGTATTTTAACATTAGTGTAAACGTTTATTGCCATCATCCTGGTTCAAGGTCAGAGTTTACAGCAGTTAAAACTGTGATAAACTGTCAAATACATTTTGTGTGACATAATGATTCTTATTGTGATGCAAAACTGCATAGTAAAATCTTTCTTTTTTATCATCTTCCAGTATATGTTTTAAGATACATTAGAAATATAACTACAGTGTATTAAAGAAATTCATGCCATTTTAAGTGGTTTTACTGTTACTAATATATTGACATTGTTGAGAGGACCCTGGTATAACTCAGTTTGCTGAACTTCCAATAACATTTATTTTATAAAGCATAATCTTTCCAGTCAATAATTGCTTCAGTTCTGTCGGTTTAGGATATTTGCAAAAGAATCTTTTTTGGTAAGCTCTTTTGCAATCAGCATATTGTATAAACTATGTTCCATTAATTGTACATAACATTGTAAGGAATTCAGTTATGTCAATGAATCTTAAATTGTATATCTTTATGTATAGTTTTCATAGTTCATTTAAAATGTAGGCATAATTCTTATTTTCATAGCAAAATAGAAGCTTTAAAAGGCATAGATAGTAAGAAATACAATCACCTAAGTGATGAAATTTAATCATCTGTATAATATATATATATATATATATATATATATATATATATATATATATATATATATATATATATATATATATATATATATATATATAAAACAGTTTTTCTGCCTCAGTTAACTTTTCAGTTTCATATCATTGCGTGTTATGTAAAATTCATTATGAACTATTTTCATTTAACTTTCCATGGCATGCTGAATTAAAATATTTTATATGGATCTAACAGTAGATACCATACTGTAAAAGGTATGATATTTAATTAGGTCCTTAGAAATTAGCACAATCAAATATTTTTAAAAATGGATGTGCTGCAGACCCCACATTTTTATGTTTTCGGTTGAACTTTCAAGGTTATAGCAGCAAGAGAATATTTGGAGAACAGGAGTCATTCCAGTTTATTTTATTTCATATTTTGAAATAAAGATGCTTCATTGTAATATTAAAATTTGTATTATTTTGCAATTCAGGAGGGATATCCTGTTCTTGACGGGAAAACGGTAAAGTTTGAGTCCACTCCAAATGAGATCAGACTGTTGAACAGCTCTGCGGACAAATCAGATGCTGGCAAATACATTGCCACTCTCACCAATGAGAAGGGCTTTGACACAGCCAGCATTAATGTAAATGTAGTAGGTAAGTAGTATATTCATTCTTGAATGATGTGCCTGCCTTGCTGAAGATACGGTGAGCCTTCATTATCAGAAATGGTCATAAAACTTAGTAAATTTGTAAATTTTTGTTTTATTATTTTTATTTATTTTATTGTACATAGTTTTTAGTTTGTGGATAATATTAACCAGTTTTAAATTGGTTTCACATCATTAAATGCAGTACTTTTGTGTTTTATTGACTGTATTGACATAGTCCTGTAGCTGTATCTATCAGAAGAAAATAACCTCAGCCACTTCATTTGATCCCATGAGCAGAAGGAGCCAATGAACCACTTTGATGGCTCCCATAAACAAGCATTGTAATGAGAGAGTGCAATATGAAGTCATATTCATAGCTGCTGTAAACAAGCTTTGCACAATACATGTCAGATTCATGTCACTCACAAACAGTCTTTGTAATGAGCAAGTACAACATGAATAATGTTCATGGTTTCCATAAGCTTTGTAATAAGGTTTTCATTAACAAGCTTTGTAGTAAGGTTTTGCAAACAAACTTTGGCATAAGGTTTCCATAAACAAACTTTGTAATAAGCTTTGCAAACAAACTTTGGCATAAGGTTTCCATAAACGAGCTTTGTAATAAGGTTTCCATAAACAAGCTTTGTAGCTTTGTAATAAGGTTTCCATAAACACACTTTGTAATAAGGTTTCCATAAACAAGCTTTGTAATAAGGTTTCTATAAACAAGCTTTGTAATAAGGTTTCTATAAACACGCTTTGTAATAAGGTTTCTATAAACAAGCTTTGTAATAAGGTTTCCATAAACAAACTTTGTAATAAGGTTTCCATAAACAAGCTTGGTAATAAGGTTTCTATAAACAATCTTTGTAATAAAGTTTCTTAAACACACTTTGTAATAAGGTTTCCATAAACAAACTTTGTAATAAGGTTTCTTAAACACACTTTGTAATATGGTTTCCATAAACAAGCTTTGTAATGAGGGAGTACAATGAGTCATGTTAATGGCTCTCATATACCAAATTTTGTAGCAAGGGAGCACAACACAAGTATTGTTCATGGTTCTCATGGGCAAGATTTGCAGTGATAGAAAACAATATGAGTTATGTTCTTATCTCTCATGAGTAAGCTTTGTAAAGGGGATGGCACAACATGAACCATGTTCATGACTCTTGAGCAAGCTTTGTAAAGGGGATGGCACAACATGAGCCATGTTCATGACTCTTGAGCAAGCTTTGTAATGGGGATGGCACAACATGAGCCATGTTCATGACTCTTGAGCAAGCTTTGTAATGGGAGCATAACACATGACCATGGCTATCGTGAGCCAGCTTTGTATTGAGGGAACACAGTACAGGTCATTACCCATGGCTGTAATGAGCAAACTTTGTAACAAGGAGCACAAATGAGTCATGTTTATAGATTTCATGAGCATGTCTTGTATAGAGAGAACTGTGGGTTTTTTAATTTGCTGTTTTTCTGTACCATCTTGAGATACAGTTTTATCACATACCGAAATATGACACAACATATGAAAAACATGGTATTGTGAATTAAGTTTTACATGTACATTGTCCAATTAATGTGTGAAGATTATTTGATGTTAAACATTGAGATGTGAGACGATGTTTGACCTACAAGAGTTTGGCATATTTGATCCTGTCATATTTATCTGTCACTGAAAACATCTACCAGGTGTTAATTACTTCTTCCAGTCCTGAACATATGCCACCCACCCACCATTGTTTAGATAACCATCTGCATCTCTTATAAATGTGTACTTTGTGTTTATACTAAATGTGAGTATAAAACCTTGCTCTGTTCCTTGTAATGTCATGCTCTTGTCACGAGCATTGATGCATTTGTCAAGAAATTTATCTTAAGACATCAACATTAAGTGGAAAAAAGTTTGCATGTTAGCAATTACTGTGTCCTATTCATTTCCATGTTGGACCACGTGTGTGTTGTTCTGAAATTTCATATGAATAGTTTAGCAAATTAATGATCTTAACTTCGATGATTTTGGAATATCATACTCTCACTCCATTCGCATCAAAATTCACTTGTCCATTCGTTCAGTTCTATGTAATCATAGGTTTGAATATACAAATAAGGTTAAAAGTAAAAATGCGCAACACAAACATTGGGAGAACAACTTAATTCTGTCTAGATTGTGTGTTCAGAGGGATTTTTCCATGCAGTTTGAACAGTTGACTTGGTTATTGCCATGGCAACCCCTGACGACAAACATTGTAATTATTAAGTTTACTTTCTTCAGATACTCCATCCAAACCTGAAGGACCCCTTGAAGTCTTAGATGTGACCCCAGACAGCTGTGTACTCAAGTGGAATCCTCCAAAGGTAAGCATCAAGGCTTTTCTTCTTTAAATTTGTATAGACATCATATTATATTTTTTGGGAATATGAGGAAGCCAGTGTTTGCAAGGTTGGCTTCATATTGGAATATAATGTGACTTAGACTACTTCATCCTCATATCACTCTCTACCTGTTATACTCAAATTAGCAACTCAAAACTTGATTTTAAACAAAACTAAGATTATTTATCTTAGCTTTTTTTAGCATTCAGATGAAGAATTTGAAAGAAAATTGTATTACTTATGCTGAAGTAGTCATCTTTGTTCAGCAAAAATATAGAACATGTCATTTATACAGGTGTAACACCTTGATCATTTCAGGAGGATGGAGGTTCACCAATCACAAACTACATTATTGAGAAGCAGGATCAGCGCACAGGAAAGTGGGAGGGTGTCAGTCGGTTTGCTCGTAGTACCAGCCAAGAAGTTTATGGTCTTGAGCCAGGCCATGACTACAAATTCTGTGTCTCAGCTGAAAATCAGTATGGGGTCAGTGAGCCCCTTGAGACGCTACAAGCTACCACTGCTCAGCATCCTTTTAGTAAGTTATTTCTATTGTATTGATCATATTTGTAACTGGAAGAAAAATGACTTTGATTTTGAAGGCAGAATAGTGAAGGTTAAAAACATTTTTGATATGTTCCAGCAGACATTTGAACTTGGCAAACAGTGTATGATTGCTCATGATACATGGCCAATTAGCAAATAAATTATTTGTTTACGAATAAATGTACAAAATTGTTAGAAATAATGAAGTGATGTGTGCTCAGAAAAATCAGTTTCTGCATTTTAGTACAGTAGTGACACACATCAATCACTCTGAAGTTGATGTTAGATTATTAAATTATACAATTTTCTTTACTTTTAAAAGTTTTTACAACAGGTGACATTTTTGTGTAACCACCATGGTGTTAAGGGCATAAATATTTGGGCCAATTTTAGTAACACATTGGTGGGGCATCTGTCTTCATTGAACACATTTCTAGTTCTTATTAATTCACATTTATGCACAACAATATAATTGTACAAGAAATGTTTTATGACAATAAAGGATACATGAGTATATGAATTCATCTCTCACCCTTTCTCTCAAACATGCCACTATTCATTATTGCTAACATTCTACAATATCAAACTCATAACAAAAATAATATCAATACTTCATTTAAATATTTTAAAAATATTTGGCTCTTTCTTTGGGGGCTACTCATGGGTTTAGAATCTGAATGTAAATGAATGATTCCCAATCAGTGCTAGACTGATCCCATCCTTACTGTGTATTCTGGGCTGACCCCAGCTCAAGTAGAATTGGTGCTAGGCAGAATCCCAGCTCAATGTAAAAGACTCATTTCCAATTGGTGCTAAGCTGATCCCAGCATTACAGTGTAATCTGGGCTGATCCCAGATTAAATAGAATTGGTGCTAGGCTGATCCCAGCTCATGTAAAATGTGTGCTAGTCTGATCTCAGCATGCTAATGTATTCTGGGCTGATCCCATCTTAACCAAGTCTATGCTAGGCTGATTCCTGCATAAGAGTATTCTAGGTTGATCCCAGATTCATGGAATAGAGCTAGGCTGATCCCAGCATGAAGCAAATATCTTATATTTTTCCTATTAACTGTAAAAGGAATGTATTTAATGGACATAATCATTATGTTATTAGTATAGCTTATGAGTATCCAATTGGGGAAAAATGCCAAATTGAATTTGATATTAAAATATCAAATGAGAGCCCCAAAGAAGATTATCAATACATTGGCCTGTTATGGATTAGCTTTGATTATTAGTAGTTTATAGACTTAAAGATTGAAAACTAACAATTAAAAAACAAAATATTCATGTAAATTGCATTTTTGTTTCATTTATTTTCATTACATTGAGTAAATTGATTAGCAGGTTTGGCCAAAAATATTGTCTTCCAATATTTGTTTTATCCAGCTGCCCCTGATGCTCCTGGTAATGTAACAGCAGCAGATATTGATGAAGATTATGTAACACTCAACTGGACAAAACCCAAGAATGATGGAGGTCGAAAGATCAAAGGCTATGTTATTGAATACAAGGAGCCATCCAGTGGTCGTTGGAAGGAGGCCAATAATTTCCCTGTCAATGACACCTCATTTAAGGGTAGGAATGGAGCTATTGATAAATAGCCTAACTCTGCATGTCTATTACTGCCAGTCAGTCAATCATTGTTTATTACACAGATCAATAGGCCATCCCACACACTATGTGGTTTATTACATACTGACACTTGTAGTACACTCTGACCAGGAGAATATTAGACACCTGAACACTTTGGACTACACAATATGTATAAATTCAATTTTAGGTAACTATTTTCAAATTGCATGAAATTTTCAGTAATATATTTTGATAAAACACTAAAATTTTCAACAACAAAAAAATGTTTGGTTTTACAGAAAGAGCTGTGCCAGTCAGTGTCTCATTTATAATATTGCTTATTTTGTAATTGTCGTTGTAAAAGTGCAGAGGAGGTTATGCAGTGTTGAACCTTGATGGAATGCTTGTCAGAAGCATTTTCACTACCTAATGATCTAGATATGGGAATCTGGGATATGGGAATCTAGATATGGGAATCTGGGATATGGGAATTTAGATATGGGAATCTGGGATATGGGAATCTAAATATGGGAATCTGGGATATGGGAATCTAGATATGGGAATCTGGGATATGGGAATCTAGATATGGGAATCTGGGATATGGGAATCTAGATATGGGAATCTGGGATATGGGAATCTAGATATGGGAATCTGGGATATGGGAATCTGGGATATGGGAATCTAGATATGGGAATCGGGCACATTTTGGGATTTTTCCAAGATACATCATGAGCTTATCCTCTGCTGTACTGATTTGCTTGCACTTAAGCCTCCATATTTAAGATATTTGGTGCAAAAACAATAATTTACTTTGAATATATCATATGAATTATGCCAACTCATGTCAGCTGACATAATTTACCATTATCATGCACACCCTAATATTTTGTTTTAGAGTGTCTGGTCATTTTTTAGGGATGACATTTTTCATTTTCATTACAATATAGTTAAAAGTTTATTGACTGCATGTGTGTCCATTCATCTTTGTGTTAATTCATATGCTAATGTCTCTTGCATTCTAGCTAAAAAAAGGAAGGCTCAACAAAGGCATGGTGGTGTTGGTGTCTGATACCACTTATATTGTAATTGATTTGATTTACGTTAATGGGGTAGTTTGATGCCATTTGTATTGTAACATAATTGATTTTTCTTAAATTGATGGGGGAGTCTGATGCCTCATGTAATAAAAGTGATTTTTCTTCCAGTGACTGGTTTGAAGAAGGACACAGATTATGAGTTCCGTGTGCGAGCTCAGAATGAGGCTGGCCTTGGGGAGCCTAGCAAACCAACAGATGTTATTAAGACCAAGCCTAAATACAGTAAGTTCACTGTTCCATTGTGTACAAGGTGCTATAAAATTTTAATGTTACACAGGGAAATTTATCTGCAGAATGATAAACAATTTGTAAAATTCACACACCCCTTTTTCCTGATGTTTTAACCTTCCATAGTTTTTGCATACTACTACACTGCAGAATTTCTTCCATGTAAAAGATAACAGACCCATAACCATGACTGTCAAACCATTATTGAAACAAAATTTAATGAGAGCAACTGAAATGTTTTGCCATTGCAAATTTCCATAATTTTGTAATGCATATTGCAATATTTCCTTCATACCTCACCATCACCACCAACACCAATATTAATATAAAGCATTTGTTCTGCATTCAAAAGATTTATCTGTTTAATTTTAATGTGATATGCAGAATCAAACATTTGTATGAAGACATTGCATTTTCACTGTAAATTCATTCCTATAATTTTTTAAATAGCATTATCATTCTTCTCAAGGTTACATTAAACACAGGGTTGATAGTATGTTTAAAGTCAGGTAATTTTATTTTACAGCCAAACCAGGTAGCCCGAGTGTTCCTGAAGTGGCAAATGTTGGCAGAAACTTTGTAGAACTCACTTGGGACAAACCTAGAAATGATGGTGGAAACAAAATCACAGGTAAGACTCGAGTTTTTTTATATGGTAAATAATTTTATACATTCTCGTAAAATAGCAACCTTTGTTGTTGTCACATTTGCCATTCTTACGCACATTTTTGAAGCATTCAGATAAGAGTTGTTTTATACTTCTTGGGTTAAAATACAATTTGAAACTGTAATATAGATTATGATCACCAAACCCATGCTTGAGGTATGCCCTATAAAACTTTGTAATTAAAGTCAAATCTAATTTTGGACACTAATGATACAAACAATGTTAGATTGAACAATTCTGTCATGTGATATATAACAAGTAATCTTGCAGCAAATGATATAATTAGAGTATCATGGAATCCTCTATGATATGATCAGAGTATCATGGAATCCTTTTATGATATGATTTAAGTATCTTGGAATCTCCATATATGATTGGAATATCATTAAGCCCCTTTATGATATCAACAGTTTGATGGAATCCCCTTCTGATATGATCAGAGTATCATGGAATCCCCTTGTGATTTGATCAGAGTATCATTGAATCCCCTTGTGATATGATCAGAGTATCATGGAATCCTCTATGATATGATCAGAGTATCATAGAATCCTCTACGATATGATCATAGTATCATAGAATCCTTTTTTTTATGATTTGAGTATCGTGGAATCCCCATAAATGATTGGAGTATCATTGAGCCCCCTTATGATGTGAATAAAGTTTGATGGAATCCCCTTGTGATATGATCAGAGTATCATCGAATCCCCTTGTGATATGATCAGAGTATCATGGAATCCCCTTGTGATATAATCAGAGAATATAGGAATCCCCTTATGATCAGAATATCATGAAATTTCCTTATGATATGATTGGAGTATCATGGAATCTCCATATTGTGGAATGCCCTTGTGTAAGTAAAGTGATAGGTCTGTGTATTGTAGCATTGCTTTGTGATGACAGTTTGTTTTGCCTCTTAGAAATGATTCTAAAGGTAAGAAATAGTGATCACAATGCTTATTCATCTGTCCATCAATCATCAGTTTTTTCTTACAGTTTTTTTTTTATTGAACAATATCTTTTTAAATCAGTGGATCAATATCAGATGTTGCCCAAATATGCATCAGGGGGAAGGTATATCCCCAGAGATTTGAGGATCACAGAGAGCAGTGGATTAAATTATATGTGATGGTCAATATTTAAAGGGTTTTGTACCTAGCAATATTATCTATTACTGCCAGGGATGAACTGCTATATAGTAATGATATCTATTACTGTCAGAGATGAACTGGTATCTGGCCATAATATCTATTACTGTCAGGGATGAACTGCCATCTGTCAGTATTATCTATTACTGCTAATGATGAACTACCACCTGTCAGTATTTATTACTGCCAGAGATGAATTACCATCTGGCAGTATTTTTGCCAGGGATGAACTCCCATCTGACAGTATTATCTATTGATTGCCATGGATGAACTGCCATCTGGAAAAATAAAAAGACTACTATCTTGGGTAAAATGATTTCCACAGGTGTGGAAGGCAACAGACCAAAGGTCATTGTCACATTGGTCAGTTTCATAGAGTAGTCGACTTGCATCACCTGTCTATGAATAAGCATGACTTTGTAACAAGGTTCACCAGTGTATATGGCACATCATTGGAAATGAGGGAACCAAAGGTTAGATCACAAGGTGACTTGTTATATTTTTTATTGAGCATACATTACTTAACTCTTATTTACCTCATGAAGGTTGAACTTAGACCTGAGTGTGTACCCTGCTAGTGTCCACTGACATGCAAAGCTCCTTGTTGAGTTTGTTGATTTTAAGCCTGCAAGTCAGAAATATTTTGATATCAACAGCTTAAAGAAACTGTATGAATATGTACCACCAAAGAAAATCTTGGACTTTTTTAAAGGAATACATTTATACAGATAATTTTAATCATTTTTTTAAAGATTTTATATGTGCTACGTTTGTCATTATTTTTTCATTTTATATTTTGTCTCAGTGTACTTAATGTTTACATTATATTGAAAGGGTTTATCTTCCTATGCAAGTTATTTTTACATATTTTGAACATCTACATTTTTAGTTGACACATAGTCATTATTGTGCTGAGGTGCTATAAAGCATTACTACAAACATATTTCTGAGAAATATTAATAGCTGTATGTAGGCTCCATATCATCTGTTCCATGCATGTTCAGACCCAGGAATAGATAATTTTACCAAACCTACATTTCATTAGTGCTTTGTTTGTATTGAAATGCATTCAGAATTCATTTTGTTTGCGTTCCAATCAGAATGTTATGTCAGAAGTGCTATCATTTGTATCATCCTTGTGCATCATTATATGCCGTGATCCTGTCTGTTGGGCATTCTGTCCATCAAAGTTTCATTTTCCACATGACAAATACATTGTAGAGCACCTACCTTTGCTAAAGGTCAAAATCACTGTAAATGAGAAAAGAAATAAGTTTTATATAAGTTAGTTCCTGACCATTTACCTTGACAAAAGTTTGTGGATGGCTTGCACTTAAGGTATTCAAGAGGTCTATTCATTTTGGTCAAAATTCTAGCTTACTGTGGCTCAAACAAAAATGAGTAATGCAGAATAACTTCTGTTCTTGAATAAGTTCCTTGATCAAGCTTTGTGGATGGCATGTACTTTGAGTAATAAAAAATCCTAGAGATTAGACATCATGGTAATAAGAAAATAAATGTTTCTGCACAAAAAGATAACACATAACATGGACCCAAGGTCCTGGTCATTGAAACTGGTCAATATCTGCAGAGTTGTCAATAATCTCAATCTCCATAGTTAATCAAATGCAGGCATATTTGTTCCGTTTTAATGGGTATTAAGGGGAGAGAACTGTTACTTTCATATCTTCTGTTTTTAAAAGCATGCATTAACCATGTGCAGGCACAATTGTTTATGGTTTCCAAAATGCATTTATATTTTATGTTTGATGCTTCCATTAAACCTTAATGTTTGTTTGAAACATAAATGAAAATGTGTTTGCTGATGTCGGTTTTCTATTTCTTCTATTTTAATGGGTATTAAGGGGAGAGAACTGTTATATTCATATCTTTTTTAAAAGTTTGCTTTAATAAAATAGTAAATGTGCAAAAGACAGTATTGAATTGACAATAAATAATACTAGAATTGCATGAAATTTTAAAAAATATGTAAATGCAAAATATAGATGTATTTGTCAGCAAATCTTTTGTTGTTTTTTTTTTTAATTTCGTTAAAATGAAAACTGTACAGATACCTCCACTGATGATAAAGTCATCACAGCAATAATGGTTGCTATGTTCGTCTTAATAAGAAGAAATACAACAGCTGCAAATGTGAAATATTGTCTGTCACTGTAAAGAATCTGATCCTAGATTATCATGAAAAATGGCTTTTGTTCATGGAATTATCAGCAGCTTGAAAATGATAAATTTCAAATCCATTAATGAAATGCATAGGCTTTTATTCTATTTGTTTATCATTCATCATTCTTCTGCAGTTAGCATTTATTCTGCATTCTGTTTTTATTTCACTGTTAAAATTGCCCATTTAGGGTTTTATTGTATTAGCAGGGAAATGGTGTCATTAACAAGTTAGAGGCAAGTATCACTGGTGTTGTTTAGTCATGGGTTAACAGTGCTGCAGTGACATCACTGCATAAAAGATGATGAATTCTGGGTAATTTTGTCACCAAATGACAATAATCTCCCATTCAGTTCTCTTTGTTACTATGTTTTTTGGCAAAGTCACTGTATTGGAGTTTTATACTTCCCAGGCTATGTTGTGGAGAAGAGAGAAAAAGGTAGTGATTCATGGTTGAAGGCTACAGACTATCCCGTCATAGATACAAGGTTCCTTGTTTCTGGTCTTCCTGAAAATTCTGAGTATGAGTTCCGTGTGGCTGCCGTAAATGCTGCAGGACCTGGAGATTGGGCTGAAACTATCAAGCCGATCAAGATCAAGGAGAAGATTGGTGAGAAGAATGAAAAAAGCTGCTTCAGTCAGTTTTTATTTCAGCTTTTCCAGGAGCTGATAAAGTAACAAGTTATTTGCTATTGAAAATTTTATTTCCCATTTAATCGAAATGATATGTCCAGAACTCATTTCCAGTGATTCTAGAAAAGTCACTGTCTCTGAAACCTTGGTTCATAAGCAACTAAAATATACCATATATACTTACATACAAGTTTGATCCAATAGCAAGCTGCACAGATCCCAGATTGTCCACTGCATAATGTGCCAGCAGATCTGAGTCTATATTGTTTGTTAAGACAAATCAGACATGGTGGTACATTATGCAACAGCATAACCGGGTTTTTTTTGTTTGCAGGTGTACCTGACTTATAGGCAAGTATATATGGTACTTCTTAAAATGCAGCAGAAATAAATTTGTCATAGTATTTGACATGATCATTAATTTTATAATTTACTTAGTTGAATTAAAGATTCTATATATCTTGCATCATTGACTCTTCTGAAAAAATTTATATAGAAATGGTCTAATGTATGTATAGACAGCAGTGTTTTATAATATACAATTTTTATTAAGACTGTTTCATTTGTAATTCTGATGTTGTTTTGTAACACTTTATCAGATCAATTCTGCTAAATAATTCCATATTATTTCTAGTTGGCACTGCCCCAGAATTTATCAAAAAGCTGCACAGCACCAGTGCTCCACTTGGAGGCGAGGCCACTTTCACTATCCAGGTTCATGGCAAACCTTTGCCAGAAGTCGTTTGGTAAGTAACAGGTTTCAGGCCTTTGTTACTTTGAAACCTTCATAAATTGAAACATTTTTGCTTTGTTTAATTTTAGTTTTTTAAATTCAGCATTTCACAACACCAACCTTTTCACAATATTCTCATTGTATAGATGTTGTTATAATCAGGAATACACTTTTTATAATTGTCTTGCTTAATTTGCATAAATTTTATGTTGATGCAACTTTTCTTTCTTGAGTTTTTAAATTGGTTTCATATTTTAAAAGACAACAAATTGACACTTGTAGTATCACATAAAAAAATATTTTAAAATGAAATTAGGTAGCGTTGTTGTGTTTACACATATAAGTGACTTTGTTTTGTTTGTTATTGAAATGTGTATAAAATCATTATTCCATCGAAAGAAATAAAATACATGACATATGATATGACAAAATTTGTTAAAATCAAATACAGTTAAAGAAAATATTTGATCTGATGTTTGGAAATATTTCACAAAGGCAGAAAATAGTGGAAAAAGGTGACATTGCAACCTGTATGCACTAAGCTAAGAACCATATAATGAAGACTACATATAAGTGAGGCAGTTACTCTTTTGATTATTTAAAATTTCATCTAGAAAATTAACAAGAAATGTCCATTCTTTGTCAGAAATCTTTAATTTTTAAAAGCAATTCACATTTAGTGAAAGAGATACAAAAGTTTACATAACTTCTATGTTATGTTTTCATTAGCAAATAAAAGTATGGTTAAAAAAATTAAAGCTGATATAAGGATGGCATCTTTTCATTTATATATGGGAATAGTTTCCTCATGGTAGCTGTATATACGGTTAGTCCCCCTCTTGAACGGCCCCCCCCCCGACCAGCAGCCACCCGCTTCTTACAGCCAAAAACTCTTGGCACTAACGAGTTTGTGTTCAAAAGTACCCCTCAAGAACGGCCACCCCTCTAAGGTGACCAGTGGCCAGCATATTAGTACAAAAATGTAAAATGTTTCCTTAACACATGTACACTTTTTATTTCAAATGTCTCCTGAACCAATAATTAATTCACAATGTGACGTAAGGTAAGTAATCAGATTATCTCTAACATTCATAAATATGGTCCTTTCACGTTACTCCTTGTGCAGTTCAAGCAAAGGCTACAGCCATGATCACAAGACTATTTGACTGACAAATGCTTACAAGCATATTTAAGCAGCATTCATTCTATTGATCCTATATGAAAGATTAAAATAATTTAGACATACTTAAGTACACATAAAAAAATAAATATTTATTAATTTACCTTATGTTTACCTCAATATTTCTTTCTAGGTACAAGAATGGGATTGCTCTTGGAAATGCAACACGGTCAAGAATTACTCCACATGATGACTTTGTTACACTGACCCTGTCAGATATTTATGAAAGTGATGCTGGTGAGATTAAATGTGAAATTCGCAACCCACTTGGCACTGAGAGCTGCAAGTGTAACCTGGAGGTGGAATGTAAGAATTCTTTTTATACAAATCTTTTGATCACCCAAAAATTATTAGGACCAGTTAAAGAGTTAGAATAACAGTCATTAAAAGCATCTGATATCAGTGGAGAGGGTTGGGGATCCACGTGATATCCAAGAATTTAATGAAGTGAATATATATTAAGAAATGGTTAAGCTGATTCAGCAGATAAGGTTTAACTTCAGACTTGATTTTTAATGGATAATGTATGTTTTATTCATTTGGTGTTACAGAGAAAGTATGACTTCAGACTTGATTTTTAATGGATAATGTATGTTTTATTCATTTGGTATTACAGATAAGGTATGACTTCAGACTTGATTTTTAATGGATAATGTATGTTTTATTCATTTGGTATTACAGATAAGGTATGACTTCAGACTTGATTTCTAATGGATAATGTATGTTTTATTCATTTGGTGTTACAGAGAAGGTATGACTTCAGACTTGATTTTTAATGGATAATGTATGTTTTATTCATTTGGTGTTAGAGAGAAGGTATGACTTCAGACTTGATTTTTAATGGATAATGTATGTTTTATTCATTTGGTGTTACAGAGAAGGTGTCACTTCAGACTTGATTTTTAATAGATAATGTATGTTTTATTCATTTGGTGTTACAGAGAAGGTATGACTTCAGACTTGATTTCTAATGGATAATGTATGTTTTATTCATTTGGTGTTAGAGAGAAGGTATGACTTCAGACTTGATTTTTAATGGATAATGTATGTTTTATTCATTTGGTATTACAGATAAGGTATGACTTCAGACTTGATTTTTAATGGATAATGTATGTTTTATTCATTTGGTGTTACAGAGAAAGTATGACTTCAGACTTGATTTTTAATGGATAATGTATGTTTTATTCATTTGGTATTACAGATAAGGTATGACTTCAGACTTGATTTTTAATGGATAATGTATGTTTTATTCATTTGGTATTACAGATAAGGTATGACTTCAGACTTGATTTCTAATGGATAATGTATGTTTTATTCATTTGGTGTTACAGAGAAAGTATGACTTCAGACTTGATTTTTAATGGATAATGTATGTTTTATTCATTTGGTGTTAGAGAGAAGGTATGACTTCAGACTTGATTTTTAATGGATAATGTATGTTTTATTCATTTGGTGTTACAGAGAAGGTGTCACTTCAGACTTGATTTTTAATAGATAATGTATGTTTTATTCATTTGGTGTTACAGAGAAGGTATGACTTCAGACTTGATTTCTAATGGATAATGTATGTTTTATTCATTTGGTGTTACAGATATAAAATGGTATTCTACTACTGAATTTTTATTTTCTGCCTTTCAAAATTAATTTGCCCCAGGCAACTGTAAATTTTAGTTTCAAAAGCCCCATTTGTTGTGGACAATAATGCTGTCTTGCCTGTCTATAAAGGTCACATATGAGGTTGACAGAAACTGGCCTATATGAGTGTTTGTGTTTTGTGAGGTTTAACATCGCTTTGAATACATTATAGGTTATATAATGATGTGGAAGTGATGTGCCCTTCCCAAGGTCATACCAACCTGGATTGTCCTGGGCAGGTATCAAACCTAAAGCACTTAGATCACATGTATGAGATGCCACAAACTGAGCTACCACAGCTTCTTTGCCTTTATGAGAATAAATAGAACATTTGATAATGATCCTGTCAGGGTCTTTTCTAAAATTGAAAATTTACAGGTGGAATCCCTCATTGATTGGAAAATGGTCTAAATATAGGAGAAATTTAACAAACTAAGCAAGGTAGAGCTTGGACAAATGATATGTGAATTTTGCATGGTCATTCAAGTTTTTGAAATAGTTTGAATCCTGCTGCTGTCAAATATCATTGAACAGACCCTTACTGACCTTTTTGGAAATTAGGTGACTCACCCTGGATTGGAACTCTTCTGCCCACTGAGTGTGCATGCACCTCAACTTGCAGGGACTAATAATACCTGTAATATGTCACATTGTTAATGTAAGCAGTTGTAAAACATGACAAACACAATTTAAAGTAAGCCCTACACAGAGTTTCAGACATTGACTATTTTATTTCTGTATATCAGTAGACACTATATGAATAAGTATTTCTTGTTTAAGATTTTTTTTTCATGTTTACAAAAGGTGCTGAATTTTTTTAATTATGGAAACCCCCCTAAATAATTGTTGGTCAGCATGCTTTGTTATGATAATGAGTCTTCTTTCAAAGATAATAGCATTGCAGTGAAAATGTTATGGTATTGGCAACATAGTTATATATGCAGCCCAGATACCATGGCATTTAGCTACTCATAATCAAAAGTTGTTGAAAGAACTAAGCACTAAGAGTTAAATAGGATATTGGTGGATTTTGCAGATTTGTGTTATATTTTTCTGTCACTTGTCCCTAAGTACTCATCAGATTAAAGTATTTGTAAAAAATTGTAGAACTACAAAACAGAAATTAAATGAACAAGACTTAAATTTTTAAAAAATCATACTCAGGCCATATATACAAGGCACATGAGTGAAATACAATCAAGATACTAAATATATATGAAGCCATCATTGTGTAATATAAACAAAAGCGAGAGCTTAAAAAATGCTAGGAGACACATAATGAGGAAAAGAGTGGATTATCTTGATATTACATGCCAAAGAAATATCTAAAGAAAAGTGATCAATAATTTAAATTGAAACATTGTTGCTATGTTTCACTTGATATTTTAAAGACTCACATTCGGTTGGAATGTGAAATTGGAATAGATGACTATCAAATCAAATTAAGTTTCTAATTGATTCATAATTTTTCTAACTAATATTCTTAAATTTTTCACTAGTATTTTGGTATTTATTTTCATGAAATGTTGATATTTCAAAACATTCAGTTGTATGTAATACTATTGCTTAATCCAATTCAGACTATAATACTATTGATTAATCCATTTCAGAACATAATACTATTGATTAATCCATTTCAGACTATAATAATATTGATTAATCTATTTCAGAACATAATACTATTGATTAATCCAATTCAGACTATAATACTATTGATTAATCCATTTCAGACTCTAACACTATTGATTAATCCAATTCAGACTCTAATACTATTGATTAATCCATTTCAGACTATAATAATATTGATTAATCCATTTCAGACTCTAATACTATTGATTAATCCATTTCAGACTATAATAATATTGATTAATCCATTTCAGACTCTAATACTATTGATTAATCCATTTCAGACTCTAATACTATTGATTAATCCATTTCAGACTCTAATACTATTGATTAATCCATTTCAGACTCTAATACTATTGATTAATCCAATTCAGACTCTAATACTATTGATTAATCCATTTCAGACTCTAATACTATTGATTAATCCATTTCAGACTCTAATACTATTGATTAATCCAATTCAGACTCTAATACTATTGATTAATCCATTTCAGACTCTAATACTATTGATTAATCCATTTCAGACTCTAATACTTTCAATTAATCCAATTCAGACTCTAATACTATTGATTAATCCAATTCAGACTATAATACTATTGATTAATCCAATTCAGAACATAATACTGTTGATTAATCCAATTCAGACCATAATATTGCTTAATCAAATTCAGACTATAATACTATTACTTGATTAAATTCAGTTGTATGCAAAACTATTTCTTAATCAAATTCACACTATAATACTATTGCTTAATCAAATTCAATTGTATTCAGTACCATTGCTTAAGCAAATTTAGATTATAATAATATTGCTTAATCAAATTCAGACCTAAATACCATTGCTTAATCAAATTCACACTATAATACTATAGATTAATCCATTTCAGTGGTATGCAATACTATTTCTTAAAGAAATTTACACTATAATACTATTTCTAAATCAAATTCAGCAGTATGTAAAACCATTGCTTAATCCAATTCTGACTATAATGCTATTGCTTAATCAAATTCAGACAATAATCCTATTGTTTAATCCAGTTCAGATAATAATACTATTGCTTAATCCAGTTCAGACTATAATACTATTGATTAATCCCATTTAGACTAATACTATAGCTTAATCAATAGTATTATGGTCTGAACTGGATTAAGCAATAGGATTATTGTCTGAATTTGATTAAGCAATATTATTATAGTCTGAACTGGATTAAGCAATACTATTATTGTCTGAACTGGATTAAACAATAGGATTATTGTTTAATCCAGTTCAGACAATAATACTGTTGCTTAATCCAGTTCAGACTATATTACTATTGCTTAATCAAGTTCAGACAATAATCCTGTTGCTTAATCTGGTTCAGACTATAATACTATTGATTAATCCCATTCAGACTAATACTATTGCTTAATCAAATTCAGACAATAATCCTATTGCTTAATCAAGTTCAGACAATAATTCTATTGAGTAATCCAATTCAGACTATAATACTATTGCTTAATCAAATTCAGACAATAATCCTATTGCTTAATCAAGTTCAGACAATAATTCTATTGATTAATCCAATTCAGATTATAATACTATTGCTTAATCAAATTCAGACAATAATCCTATTGCCTAATCCAGTTCAGACTATAATACTATTGAATAATCCAATTCAAACTAATACTATTGATTAATCCAATTCAGATTATAATAATATTGCTTAATCAAATTCAGACAATAATCATATTGTTTAATTCAGTTCAGACAATAATACTGTTGCTTAATCCAGTTCAGACCATAATAATGTTGCTTAATCCAATTCAGACTAGCATTCATGAAGATTTTACACTCAAGGAGGTAATGGAATTCATCACTCAAAATTTTATTTTAGCAACATCTGATACATTTTCTCTCTTCAGATGGAATATTATTCCATTAACAAGTTTTACCAGTAATTTATGGTTTGACATCCTAAATTGCAGTACAGTTTATAAGGGAAATAATTTTTAAAATAACTTTCCAACTTGATACCAGTTTTATAGATTGTAAACCTTGTTTCTATATGATTGTCTATTCAACAAATAACCAATCTTGCTTGAGTATGACATTTAACCATACATCCTACCTTTTGAAGAAATTCGTCTTTATATAAATTATCAGTTTCAAAGATTACTTTCTTCACATTATCCATTAACACAATTGTTGATTGCAAAGTCTCCAGAAGTTATTGTTAGCATTGAAGAGCTTCTCATGGCAGATAAATCCATTTTTGAAAAGGCCTAGACTTGATGGCTTAAGTAATTTTCACTGTTCAAAATGCATCGTATGTTGAAGGGATATTTTATCAACCAGAAATATTAGTCTCCATATTGGTCTATGTCCAAAATGACTGAGACTTGTTGGGGGAAACAAAATTACACTATTATGGTCATACATAATTAGTTCTCAAATTAGTATAATTTTCAAGCTTTCAAAGTACTTGGAGTATATAAGGAGTATGCTCCCATAATGCTTTTCTAGTTTTTTTGGGAATGGTCAAAGTGTGTCCACATACTGTTTGTCTATAATTTTAAGTAAAAATGTTAAAGAAAACTTTTTTCATAAATGTATGCATTGATGGTGTCTGAAAAAGTAGTATTATAAAAGTTTTACTATATACAGTAATCTACCATATATATTCACTTAAAAGTGAAGTCTAACTGCAAACTGCATTGACCCAGATCTGTAAGTACATTATGTGATGGCAAATCAAGGACTGGTCTTTTCTAGAAGTAAACAAACCAACCCTTGAAAATCCCACTTGCAAGCTCGCAATTTGCAAGTGTAAAAATGTTATTTGCAAGCTCAGAAAATAACAAGTAGGTTTTCATACAGCTATATTTTTCACAAAAAAATCATGATTTTTTATCTACTTTTGAAAAAAATAATTTATTTACTGGCAATCAATTTGACCAGCGTTTTCAGTTTAGATAGAATTAGAATAACAATAATAATGCACTTGTACATCATGAATGTGTGCAATGTGCATGCAAGAGGCATTGTAGAGGCATATTTGGCGCATACATACCCACCCCTTTTGGTGTAGTGTAAACTGCATATCTGTACCGAAGTAACTAGGCAATATTCAGATCAATTCAGATTAAGAAGAGTTGATTGCATCAGCAGCAAGCACCCTGTCCCACTCAGACATCACATGGGTATCATGTGCTATGTATGAATGTCCATGTGCTTTAAGTTCATTCTTTTCTATTTTGTGTTCACAGTGTATTTTATTTGTCCCCCAATTCACTGGGTATCATGTGTTTGGATTATTAATTTTTATTAACAGTGATATTTAATATAGCTATTTCTTTAAAAATCTAAATAATTGTTACTTCACGGCTCCATTCAAATGTCACATGGGCAGACATAAGCGCAAGCTTGCAGTGGCTGATTTATAGGTTAGGTAAAAAAATAAATTTAAAAAACTGCAATTACTATATATTAAACAAAGAAGTAATAAATCCAAAGTATTTCTTATTATTAAAACAAAGACAAATATATAATGTCAGGGTTTTTTGTTTAACTGAACCTATTATATATTCAATGTTAACAGCTGTCATGGTCCTTTCCCATTCAAATTCCCCACCACCACCACAACATTGTTGACATTCTTTGGCTAGGGAGTTGTCATAATAAATTTTGAGTTACTCATGGCTACAATTTTCAAGGGTCAATCAGTTTGATTGTTTGTAGTTGAACTCAACTTAATACAAGTATATACAGTACATTTTACAGTAGTGGAATGTGTTTGATATCTGACTCATATTACATGCATTCAGAATGCTTTAAGAAATTATAGATCGTATTAAGACTATTGTGTACTTATAATCCTCTGACAAGACTTTTTTTTCAATATTTAGCACCACCAAGACTTGAGAAGGAGTTGCGTGATCAGACATTGAGCAAAGGGGAGCAATTCAAGCTGAAGATTCCCATTAGTGGCACTGGGCCATTCGATGTTAAGGTCAAAAAGGATAACCGTGAACTTCCTGAAAATGACAGGATCAAGTTGTCAGTATTTGATGATTTTGCTACACTGATGATCAAAGGTGAGGAATACTAAGTTTTATATATTTTTGTTGCATTTCTTATTGCCTGTCTCCAATATTTATTTCTCACGTAGACTCTGTTGTATATTTCATTTAGATGGTATGAAATTATAATGAATTTTTTAAAACCTGACTTTAAAAAAACACTTTTTCTGGAATCCACCTGTCCTTCATGACTTGTCCATCTGTCAAAGATCAATTTTCATATGTGTTCTCTAATAAAAGACAATGTGTCTTATGAGACCGTTTTTAGATGGTGGATCAGGTGGACACTTGAAACATTCATCTTTCGGATGGTTGTTATAAAAAATCCCATAACTAAACATTCATCTTTCAGCTGGTTGTTATTAAAATTCCCATACACCAAACATTCATCTTTCTGGTGGCGGGGGTTGTTATTAAAAATCCCATACACGAAACATTCATTTTTTGGGTGGTTATTAAAAATCCCATACACCAAACATTAATTTTTCTGGTGGTTGTGATCATCTGTATTAAAAATCCCATACACCAAAACATTCATTTTTCGGGTGGTTATCATCTGCATTAAAAATCCCATACACCAAAGTTTTCTTGAAATAACCTAATAACATTCTTAAGATCCCATTTTCTCACCTCACAGAGGTAGCTGTTTAAGAGAGGTTTGATGGAATGTTTTCTATGTTTTTATCTACATGTTATTTTTTTTATCTCTATTTTCATACAGATGCTGTAATGGAAGATGGTGGATCATACAAATTTGAGATTTCCAACAGAAGTGGAACAGCAACTGGTGGTTTTAACATGAAAGTTGTCAGTAAGTTTAAATGTTGCTAATGTCAGCCTCCAGTTTCTGGTCTTTCATTTTTTTCTGTACAACAGCTCAGAACAGAAAGGAAGCAATACAGTGTACCATATCTACTCACTTATAAGTCAAGTCCAACTACAAACTGTACAGACTCAGATCTGTCATAAAGAAACCTGTAGATTTTGGGGTCAAAAGTCAAGGTCATGGTAAGGCTAATAAGAAAGTAATGGCCTTGCACAGCAAGTTTGTTAAAGGCTGCATACTTTGTGCAAAAGTTAAGGCCACTGAGATCCAATAATCGAGTCAACAATTCCTTACTAGAGCCTACATAGAGAACTATTAAAACTGGGATGTGGTATATAATGTACCATTCATGGAACCATTGTTTTTACCTAAAAGAGGAACATTTTGTTAAATGTTCCATTTTTCTGTCAGGTACTTAACATTCATATGATTATGAGGCAACAAAACCATATTTGTCACTAGATTAATTAACTTTAGTCTCTTTTGGTAAGCGTTTTTTTCTCTCTTGATCATAATATGGAACATAAATCTTTTCCCAGTATGTTTAGTATGAAAGTTTTGAATTTGTTAACTGCATAAAAATTCAAAATACAATACACTGAATTGGATGTTAACCAGTTAAGCTTAAATTTCTCAGTTATGATTCCAGTTTACAACAATTCTTTCACCATTTCAGGTCCACCTGGTGCACCAACTGGTCCTCTTAATGTGTCAGACATCACAAAGAATTCATGCAAATTATCCTGGAAACCACCTAAAGAAGACGGAGGTTCACGTGTCATCCACTACAGTGTTGAGAAACAGGAAATTGGAAAACCATACTGGTCAACCGTCTCCTCCATGTGCAAGGTAGATTTCAAAATATGAAGTTAATATCAATTAATATATTTTGGAGATGCATTTATGTATGTATTATTTTATATAATTTATGTAAAGGTCCAGAAGTAGGACTATCAAACTATTTCAGTGTCATTAGTGCTAGTTACAGATAGTAAATAGTTCTTCACAATTTTACAAGACAGTGCTCTATATCATTTCAGTAAAACAACCCTAGCTGCATATCTTTGAAAGGGGGAGGTGGCAGTTCAATATTTACTTACTTTCTTCTTTTAAGGATATAAGTATTATTTGATTATCAGAGCACATGATAACAGGATTATCTACTATATGAAACAAATTAATTCCTACTCAACAAATCAGGAAGCTAATCAGTATATTGGTCATTCCATGTATTGCTGTTCAGTTAGGCATATGATGTCTTAGAGAACTCTACTTTATGCTAGGGTACATTACATGGAAAATTTTATTCAGCCAGTATGAAAAAGATACATGTACATATACCAAGCTAAAGTGAAGGTGTTTATAGTGAGCAGACCATTTTAAACATAAATAAGTTGTTTGAAAATGCACACTCCTGTTTTCTTATAATAAATAAATGTTGACCTATTTTTCAGGACACAGGCTGTGATGTGCATGGCCTCTATGAAAACAACCAGTATTTGTTCCGCATTAGTGCTGTCAATGAATTTGGAAACTCTGAACCCCTTGCAGCTGAAAGTCCCATTGTTGCCAAGATGCCATTTGGTAAGAGGTCTTTTATGTCATAGGTTTTCTTTTCATATGTGAATCAACTGTAAGTAGAGCAGCTAGAGTTGCAGGTTTCATTACCAGCCCAGGCTGCGTTAGCTGCCTTAGTTTGTACTTAGGAAAGTCACTTAGCTCCCATTTCATTGCCATAATATAACTATTGCTGTTCTATTGCCATGATATAGTTATTGCTGTTCTATTGCCATGATATAGCTAATGCTGTACTATTGCCATGATATAGTTAAGACTGTACTATTGCCATTGCTGTACTATTGCCATGATATAGCTATTGATGTACTATTGCCATAATGTAGCTATTACTGTACTATTGCCATGATATAGCTAATGCTCTACTATTGCCATGATATAGTTAAGGCTGTACTATTGCCATGATATAGCTATTGCTGTACTATTGACATGATATAGCTATTGCTGTACTATTGACATGATATAGCTATTGCTGTAATAAAAATGCCATTAAAGCAAACAAAAGTACCCACTAAACCACCATTAAAACCAATTTTGCAGTTTACAGATTCAGTGGCTTTAAACATGTCATCTGTGGTAAAATTCGGTCCATTAAGAATGACTTGACAATTATAAGCTGAAATTTTAAGTGTTTCTACTGAACATTGAGACCAAAATCTTGCATATGTTTTTAATATATAACTTTTCTGACATATTTGAGTGAATGCCTTGTTGGGCTTAATGTATTTTAACCCCAGATAACCTTTGACTGTATGTAGTGGAATATAACTTGTATCTCTGAGAGTACATATAATATATAATGATTTCTAATGATATAACCTCTTTGCTATTGTATTTGCAGATTAAAACTTTCTGTTGCTCCTAAGGAAGTAAAAACAAAATATTAAAAAACTACAAATGTAGCCAGTAGAGGGACATAATCTGTTGGGAGACATTTGGTTTGCTTTGGTGTTTATGGTGTAGCAACTCAAGGACAGAGACATTTTTTTAATTAACAAGAAGGACCCTTTTTGGCATAATATGCAGGGTTTCAAATGCATCAGTTGCATGGTAAGAAAAAGATTTATGAATTACTCAGTCACACAAAGTTTTCAAGTTTAGTCTTGACTCAAAATGCATTGAAATTTGAAATGTAATTTACTGAATTCAACATTTTGTAGCTTTTAAAATATAAAGTTGGAAGCTTTTGTATGGGTATTACTAAGGTACAGAACATCAAAGTTAAATGTAAATGATAATATATTTCATTTTGTTAAAGATAAGTTACGTCTCTGATCTAACCTTAAAAATACACAAAGGAGCTTAGATACAGGATTATTTATCCTCATGAACTTTACCCCTGGTTGCTGATGAATGTTTTTGGATGAAAATGTATCTTCAGACTGTAACCAAACCAGATGTACTTCCATGAATGTAGATACCTCTTTTTCTGGGAATTTAATGGACCTAAAATGTTTATTTTTTTGTACTTTCATTGTTTTGTTAGGGTAATCAGATTTGAACCAAAATTTGTTATTTTGTTTACAAGTTCTATTACAAATTTTGTGGACTGCTCCAGTGGCCTAAGTAGTTAGTGCATCAGCCTTAGATATGGAAGGTCACAGGTTTGAACCCTGGCCAAGTCATACCAAAGACTTGTAAAATTGGTACTAATAGCTGCCTCACTAAGCTCTCAACATTAAGAGGTTAGTGTTAGGACTGGTTGGCCTAATGTCAGGATAATGAGACTAGGTGGGACATAATTTTACATGTCTGTGGCATCATGCCCCCATGCTAAACATCACTATAAACTGCCACACTGCAGATATTGTAGCAATATGATTGAAAAATTGTTAAAGCTAAGTGTAGATTACATACATACACACACATATGCACACACACATATTTTGTAGTAGCCACATATGCCACGGCGTTGGCCATTACCTTTGTTTTATGCCAAGGTTTCTTGACTAGATCTGGTGGAACCTATAAAGGTAGTGTGACGGGTTGCCTTTCCAGGTTGTTCAGCTGCTTCATAGGATGCAGCTTTAGACTTATGCCAGAAAAGTGGCAGGGAAAATTTTCCTTTTTGGAAGCCACTCCCTGACAGATGGAGTCTTCTTCAAAAGAGTTACTTAGTAGCTGCTTCACGTACCTTAGGGGATCAGTGATGGCATCTCCAGGGTAAGGGGATGTACCTTCTCCACCTCTTATGTATTCTCCCCAGGTATTATGTTTGGATAACTTAACCCAACACAATACACACACACCCTCCCTGCAGTGACATCCTTATAGTGAGCGTGCCTTCTGCTTCAGTAGTATTCATGGGATTGGGGGCTAATCACTGTACCAAGGGGAGATCATTCTGCTAGACCACCACACAGATGGACAGATAACTTACCTCTTTTTAACTAAAGCTTTATCTGAGAGGGCTGGATTTGTGAGGCAGTAGTTTTTCAGTATGACTGTGTGTAAGTATTTCCAAAGAAACATATTGTGCTATAAAAGTTGCTTTCTTGACTCTTTCATAAATGAACTCATTTTTGATAAATTTTCTTAATTGTAGATGCTCCTGATGCTCCAGGGGTACCTGAGGTGCAGGAAGTTGGAAATGATTTTGTCAGCCTCTCCTGGGCTAAACCCAACTCTGATGGGGGTGGCAGAATCACAGGATACTGGATAGAGAAGCAGGAACACGGCAACAATGTCTGGAGTCGTGTCAATACGCAACCCTGCATAACCAATATGATAAATATCCCCAACCTTATCGAGGACAAGAAATACGAGTTCAGGGTTTTCGCTGAAAATGCTGCTGGATTGAGCAAGCCATCTTTTGCCTCAAATACAGTTAAGATCAAAGATCCAAATGGTGAGTTGTACTGTCCACTATCTGAGAGAAAGAGAATGTGGCAGGTTGTTTTTGACTTTCTTATCAATAATTATTTCCAGAGTATACATTTTTCCTCATTTGTCTCTTTAAAGATATCATTATTACTTATACAACTTTATGCGTATCTTACAACACTATGCACAGAAAGTTTGGCAATATTTAAGTGAATCATAGAACACGATTGACTGACAGTCCAACCCTTGATATGTGCATAATGTAATATACTTTGATGTAAATAATTAGGACTTGTCAAAAAGCTCAAACTTTCTTGCTAAATGTAGTAATCAATATGCAAATAAAGGGTTAATTTTAACCAGTTTCTCCCATAATTTAGATATTTTTTAAAATAGTTCAAATTTTCTTTCATCATTACCATTTCCACCAGTCTGATTGATCAGATCTTTTAAATTTCTTTGGTTCACACCTGTATAAACTGAACAAAATTTCATTTCTTTTGTCGCATCATATTGCTACTGCTTTTCAGACAATTCACAGATAATCATGGGTAACATAAATAGTGATCTAGTATTTATTTACTTTGACTGTGAGGGCAGTATATATATTGGTTGGAATGGAGAGATGACATTATACAATATTTAACTTCAGGTGACATTTTAACATTTCTAAAAATATCAGGCAGGATCAATGTGTGAGTTATTAAAATGGTAGAAAATAGGTCAGCTTTGCCTTGCATTTATATGAGTCATATTTTCATATTTTTGTGAAAAGATTTTGCTCAAAAGAAAATTTGATAAAGTATCCATTCTTTTCATGGCTGTTCTTTTTAAGCATACCTGTTTCTTATTATTCAAAGTGTTTATATTAAAGGCACTAAATAGAAATTTGCATTAGTGACTTTCTAATCTGCTCTAAAAGTGCCTTCCTTGGGTCCAAAGCATGTATTACTGGCATGGCCATCAGCTCAGATTGCAGTTTAAATAAATAATTTGCTGTATACTTCAGGTATTAGAATTTTAGATGACTCTTTAAAAATATAAGCTTTTTTTCATGATCAAAAGTTAAATGAAAAATATCTCAAGTTTTGTTATGAATTTTTGAAAAGTGATATTGCATTTTGGAAAGAAAGCTGATGTCATTAAATCCTCAAAGTGTAGGATTTAAAACTTAACTGGATAAATTGAAATGTTGAAATCTAGCCTCAACATTTCTCTCAAAAAGTCCATTTATTTATCAAAATTGACAACCAGGTAATCTCTCTATCATGTTAAGTTTTTGATTTGCTATTCCATCAGGTCAGTACAGTTTTCATTATTCTTTCCTGGCTCTTAGAAAGATTTCTTGCTGCCTATTGTCAACAGAAATTGGTGATTTTATAGTAAGCATGTTTCGAAAACCTGAGAAACAAAATAAACATTTTTTTAAGGAGCATGCTAAATGTTGTCAGCATGACCTATTTTTGGCAATGGTTAATATGAACACATGAATGAAACAAGTGTGAATAATTATGTAGTTTTAAACAATATTTGCTAGGTTGCCAGGAAACTCCCAGCCATTTTCTGATTGGTTGTATGAAAATTACTGATACAGATCACTATTTTTAATCTATTCATGCATGGAAATTATGGTGTTTAAAATGAATACATTTAATTGATTTTTGTAGACAGAATTCCAGTAAATGTATGAATTTAAGCTAACAATTCACTAGAGGCTGCAAATGTTTCATATATGTATGTCACATTTGTTTTCAAATGGTCTTATCTCCTTAACCTTATGTGCCACTTTTATGGATCATCAGGTTGTACCCTACTTCCAAGCTCTGTACCATCAATATCTTTTAAGATACACCAAATTGGGTTGTATTACAGAAAAGTTAACAGATGTTGCACTACAATGATGCAAAATAATATAGACATTCTACTTAAAATATACAGCAGGAACATCATTAATTTTTGAGACCAGATTTCCTTTAGGCCAGAAATTACCAATTGTCAGAACTGGAGTATGTGTCCAGATTTTACACTTGTTGGCTTGATATCGAAAACAGACCAGACTGAACTGCACACAAATAGGTGAATCTTTGCAAAAAGGTTAAAATTGAGGTTTGGAGTTTTAAAAAAAATGTCCCCTCCATTAAAATGATGGATCCACAAAGGAAAAAATTTAAAAAAATTAAAAGTAAATTGTTTTTCTTATTCACATACATGAGCAAAATAACCAATCCAAAACATTATCTTTAAAACAAATAGGTATTTGGCTAAATAAAAATCTCCTGGAAGTAGATTTATATGGATGCATTATTCAGACATAACCTAAAAATGTGTTTCATAACACCATTTCAGGCACAAAAAAAACAGGAATCTCTACACGTTAATGAGTTAAATACTTTTTTATTTAAGCATTAAGCACTAAACTTGTGTAAATTTGCTTATAATTCATCATGTATCAGTATTTACTGTAATAATGATTGTTCTTTCACAGCTGCTGTTGCCCCAGAATTAGTAACTCAGCTGCGAAAGCAGCAGGCTGTGGAAGGTAAATCAGTCAGATTTGAAGTGGAGATCACAGGAACACCCAAACCAGAAATCCAGTGGTAAAGCACATATTGTAACTGTTAGCATCAAAACAGTGTAAAACAGTGTAGAATCAAGCTTTAATATTTACAGAGATTTTGTGTATAAATTTAATATTGGTTGATTAATGAAAATGTTTGTTTCAAAATGTGTCATCAAGTTAACTCTAATTTATGCAATGAATTTATATTTGCTTGTGTATCATTTTTCATGAGAATAATCGTACCATGGAAAATTGGTTACCAGTAGAACATTTGTGATAATAATTTGCATAAGATTTTAATTTAAAATAAAAATTTTAAAACTGATTTTAAAAGACATAAAAAGAACATATATTTTAGGCAAGCAGTGTTCAAAAACTCATGGCAGAAAAACACTGATGTGAATCTGTACAATAAAAGAAAGAAAATCACTTCTTTATTTAAATAGGGAATTTGCACATTTAAAAATTTTTTTCAGAAAGGTGTTCAGGTAGATTAGTTTTTGTTCTAAAGCTCTTTTTTTTAAAAAAAAAAACAACAAATTGCATCAACATTCTATTTATGATGAATACATTTCACTGATAAAAAGTGCATTGTAAATTATTGTTTTTCTGTCAGTAAAGTAGATAATTTAATTTTAATTTAATTTTTAATTTTGCTAGGTTCAAAGGAAGCAGAGAGCTGTCTTCAGGACCAAAGTATGACATTTACACTGAAGGTGATATTCACACTCTTGTTATCAAAGATGTGTTTGGAGAAGATGCAGATGAGTATTCCATCCGTGCTACCAATAAAGGCGGCTCCAAAACTAGTCGGGCTGATCTTGAGATCAGATGTGAGTGGTTTTTTTTAGAAAGTAAAGAAAAGAGAAAATGTGATGTTATTTTCTTCTCCATTTTGCATGAAAAAAAGTGCCCATAATTTTTCTCAATTTCATCAAAATTTTTGAAACATGAAATAACATTTTTTTAAAAATTTTTAAATACCAGTCAATAGATATTATTTTATGAGCCATAATTCTTTTAAACAAAAGCAACAATACAATTAATCTTGTTGAATATTTATTAAAATCTTTGTATGCATTTGTCATTGAAAAATGACAATTTATTTTCTCTCCTTTTTCAGAAAAAATGAGAAATAGTTGTGCTACATTTTCATAAAACTTAGTTGACAATATCTATAATACATTTGCTTATCTTGCAAACCTTGCATAAGTTGGCAATTAACATGCATTGAATCCAACAGTTCCCCTAGGTCATGCCCCTGGATTTGTCCATACCCTCTGGGGTCCAGCCCCTTCATCATGACTTGAAAACCATTAGGATCTCCACCCTGTCACCATATATACACTTTCTCAGCAGGAAAAGGTAAAGTTATTTAACTCAGCTAGCACAGACCCCTGGGTCTCTTCCTGCCTCTTAGAGGCTGGTTTACTGTTCACAGCCCCACCCTTAAAATATACAAGGGAATTAGTCATTACACACAGTCACACATACACACATGCAAACACACTCACACACAGCCTGATCCCAAGGGTAATAAATTTGAAACCATTTACATGATCCATACAACCTTGAAAATTCCTCGAATTTGATGGTTTACATTGAAATATAATAAAATTTAGCTCTGTTTCAATAAAATTTGGTACAGTATCAATAACATTTGATAATTTTAGTAAAATTTGATACCTTTTCAATAAAAGTTTGTACAATTCAGGTAAAATCTATTACAAATGTATTTGAAGGCTAAATTAATCAATGCATCCATGCCTTTGCTTTCAGCCCCACCTAAAATCAATGTACCTCCCAGATTCAAAGATGTTTGCACATTTGAGAAGGGAGAGAGTGTAGTCCTGAAGATACCATTTACTGGTAACCCTAAGCCCAGTGTAAAGTGGATCCGAGATCAACAAGATGTGTCTGGGCATAGATACCATATTGAGGTGTCAGAGCGCCATGCCTTCCTGACCATCAAAGAAGCCACAAAAGAGGATGATGGACCCTACAGACTTCAACTGGAGAATGAACTTGGCCAGGATTCTGCTATATTCAAAATACAAATCAATGGTGAGTTGTTCATTAATTAGTTAATTGATCCCTCACATTAAAGCCCCTTGGTATACTTCAGCACATATAATAGAGTACTTTATGTTGTGGATTCATATAACTGGTTAATTCTGATCCATTATTGCTTTTTAATTTAATTCACTTGCTTTTACTCTTTTATTTTTCTTTTGTGGAAAAATTATAAAATATGGTTACTGGTACATGATTATAATAAATTTGGAAAACATCAACTACCTCCCAAATCCAGCCCACCCTGAGTGAGAAAGACATCAACCATGTCTTTTGACAATTCTAAAACACCATAAACTTGCCTAAAAGGAAGTCTGATGGGAAAAGTTTCTTTTTGGTTAGGGAGACTGGTGCCAAATCCCATCATTTGTCAATGATTGCTGGAGTGGAAGTATACTCTTTTCCAGGTATGTAACTGGGGAGGGGTTTGTTTGCCTGTATTATAATTGGTTAAGAATTATTGAAGAAATATATTTTACTTCCTAAACTGGTTATCATTATCAAGTGCATTACCTAATATAATAAGCTAAGAGAATTGGTTTAGGCAAGAGGAGTTATATCCCTTACCCAAGATTTGGTCTTGCCTCCAGTCTCCCATAGTATGCCCAGCAGCTTTGTGTTGAGTGTGATAAATGCTGAGGTTAACATATATCGATGAAATGATGTAGTCATGAGAACATTTTTTACTTCCATAAATCCAGCAGAACCAGGGGAGCCTGCATCATTACAAAGTTGATTTTTGTTACAAGAAAGAGGCCTGTAGCATTGCAGGTCAGATTGTGCTCTTTAAGATAAAAGGTGTCTTAGAAGTTTGAAAATGTTATATCAAACTTTCATCTTTTAGCTTGAATAATGTAAGTCAGTTTCACTCAAATCGTAAGCTGGTGGCAATGTCCCTAACCTAACTTAAGTAAGTTGATGTGTGTAAGAAATTCATGAGGTCTTGGAAATCCTTGTAGGCTTTCTGGATAACCCAAAGGATCCAGAATGAAAGAGTGTGAATGGAAATATCATTATTTGAGTCTTTGAGTGGTAAGGACAAGTAAGGTCTACCTTTTCTGATAGGCACAGTACATTTCAGGTACCACTTCAGTGGGGGTTTTCTGATAGGCACAGTACATTTCAGGTACCATGTCAGTGGGGTTTTTCTGATAGGCACAGTACATTTCAGGTACCACATTAGTGGGGGTTTTCTGATAGGCACAGTACATTTCAGGTACCACTTCAGATGCCCTTGGGATGAAGGGTCCAATGAAGTCGGCAGTTTCAATATGAAAGACAGATTTTCCATGAACAGTAGCTTGTTCTTAATGATGAAACCAGAGGCCATCATGATAGAAACTAAACCATTATGTGGTACTGCATATAGTTTGGTCAATCAAGAATGCATGAATTTCTCATACACTGTCTAATAATGCAATAGTGAATTGAAAGCAAGGGGTTTTTCAAAGATAAGCCAGCAAAACATTAGATGGTGGTTATAATGGTGCCTTGTTCAGCCATTTCAGAATCCATGGTAGATTCAGTTTTGGAGAAAGGGCCAAGGCCACGTTAAGACCAATCTTTGCTGGAAGACTAGTGAGTCTTTGTTCTGACCTACACCTCTCATTTACTATGATTGTTAAATGTATAGAAGATCATGGAACAGCCTTTGATTATTGGTGTTAAAAAACCTTTGAAAGGAGAGATGTTTTTCTGCTTGCACAAAGACTTGTAATTTTTCCTCCTAGACATTCAGAGTGGTGGACCTTCATACATGAGTGATTCTGTCCACGACTTGCTAATAGAAATGTTTCTTGGATTTCATCACCTTCTAATTGTCCCTTTAAATCAAAGGTGTTGGGGTAAGGTCATATGCAACAACAAGACCATTCCTGATAGAGAGATGAGGTTTGGGCATTTCATGGGAGAAAGGTCCACTGCAGGTCAACCTCAACAACTGAAACTGGGAGGTGAGTGGCCTTTCCTGTCTAAAATTCATCACTCCATCAGGACATCAGGTCTGCAGAGATGTTTGGCCTGGCTGGAGTAAGGCAGACTTAAATGTGGTTTTGTTGATGATGACACCAAGTAGAAGGTTGGAGATTTAAGGACTTGGCTCTGATTTACATCTAGATTATCTAACAACTGCAGAGGTGATGGAAGGAATCCAGACAATATTTCTAAATCTCTTGCAACACTCAAAAGGCACATACCATGTTATTTATCTTCAGGAGAATTGTGCCTGAAGGGGCTATACACTGGTCACTGCAAATATGCCAGGGAATGGGCACCTGAATTCCGGTACTGATAGATAGATTACTATAGCCAGTATATGGATGTACATGGATTGATTGGTTGTCAAGGACTAAGACTGCTCCAATTTGTGTCAGTACTGGCCTATTAGTCTGTTCAGTGCTGATGTGGCCAGGAGAGTATTATGGCAGAAGCAGTAACTGGCAAATGACGAGATTTTACAACAATGGCAGAAGCAGTAACTGGCAAATGACGAGATTTGACACCAATTTCTCAATCCAGTAGAACACTCTTGTCTGACTTCGTCTCATCAAACAAGATATTTCAGTGCTTCTATTGCTAAAACACTCCAAAAGACACGGTTAACATCACTGTTGCACTTGTGAAGGCTGGATTGGCAAGGTAGTGTATGTTTTTATAAGGGATAAAATGTACTTTTATTAGGTAATGTATTTGAAGCAGACTTATTTGAATGACTTTTATTTGTGTTTGTGTGTGTGTGTGTGTGTATATATATATATATATATATATATATATATATATATATATATATATATATATATATATATATGTATAAAGTGTGTGTGTGTGTGTTCTTGAGTTGTGATTTTATCTTAGCATTTTTAAACTATATGCTTTAGCACCTTTCAGCGTAAAATGCTTGATCATGGGGTAAATTATCGACTTTGAATATTCAAAATCACTGATTTTATTTATTTCTTATATTTCCCAGACCGTCCTGACCCACCCCGCTTCCCTGTAGTTGAGAACATTCGAGATGACTCAGTTGTCTTGTCTTGGAAACCACCACTAAATGATGGTGGAAGTTTCATCACAGAATATGTTGTGGAAAAATGTGAATTACCTGACACAAACAAATGGATTCGTTGTGCTGCCACAAGGTAAGCAGAAAAAAGTTTTCTAACATTAACTTACCAATAATAGTACTTTATTTTTTCCACCTTTAAGCCCTTGCTTAAATGAAAAACACTTGCAATTATTATGTAACTTAAACAAATGTACTACCAATAAATTTGTGAAAATAAGCGTATCCCTCCGTTTTGACAAATTTTGGAAAAATGTTGCATTCTGTTACAGATGCTGTAAAATCTAATTGATGTGGACACTGTAGTGTCATTTTGATTAACCAGATTTTTACCTCAAATGTTGGGAATCTATTTCTAATATTGAAATTTAGATTCAAAGGCATTATAGTAAATAGAGTTTGCAGTACGAATTTCTGATAGTTAATGTACTGTACCTTCCAAATATGTTTGTTGGATTTTTTAAAATTTGTTTTTCATGTTACAGAAATATTGATATGTTACACCAGGAATGAGTGGGTCATTTGAGTGATAGTCTTCAATAATTGATATTTAAGCTATCAAAGTATTATTGTTTTGATAAGAGATCAATATTCAATGTGTCAGTGCATTAGTGTGTTGATCAATGATTGATATTTAAGTTATCATTGCATTAGTGTGTTAATGAGTGATTGATATTTACGTTATCAGTGCATTAGTGTGTTGATGAGTGATTGATATTTACGTTATCACTGCATTAGTTTGTTGATGAGTGATTGATATTTACGTTATCAATGCATTAGTGTGTTGATGAGTGATTGATAATTAAGTTATCACTTCATTAGTATGTTGATAAATGATTGATATTTAAGTTATCAATGCATTAGTGTGTTGATGAGTGACTGATAATTAAGTTATCACTGCATTAGTATGTTGATAATTGATTGATATTTGAGTTATATAAGCATTAGTGTGTTAATGAGTGATTGATATTTAAGTTATCAAAGTAATTTTGTGTCAGTGACTGGTTAATGTCTGAGATATCAGAATATTGCTGGGTCTTCCAATGATTGATATTTAAATTATGAAAGTATTGCTGGAACTAAATGATTGAAATTTGAGTTATGAAACTATTACCAAGTCTAACATTGATATTTAAATTATCATACTATTACCAGTCTACAGACGATTGATACTTGAATCATCATAGTATTTTAGATTCTACAAATGATTGATGTTTGAGTTATTTGAGTATTACTGTGTCTTTGAATTATTGATTTTTGAGTTATAACATTCTTACTGGCATTAAGGATGTCATCAGTCAAATAATATGTAACTTTTTGGCTTTATAGAACCTTTTTCATTTCTCTGGTTTAACTTAATCCACATGAGAGGGGTAAATCATCATATCAAGTCTTGATAGAAAAACCTGTACATGATTGATTTAAAAGATTTTAAATGAATGAGAATTAAACAAGTTCAATTATTAGCTTGTTAAAGGTATGCTAAAAGTTAAGGAAATAAAATTTGGTAAGATGTAAATGTAATAATAGTTATAGCCATGGTTTTCTGTTCTAAAGTACTCAAGCTCTGGAGATTTTATAGTGAGCTGTGGGTGAAAGTTCCGTAGAAAAAGGAATACTAGTCTAATAGATATTTCTGGACATATGGACAGTTTTGAATGTCATTCAACATTTATGTGTTGAAATTCTGTTATTCAAAAGATGTCTTTTGAATTAGTTTCAGACAGTGCCATGTACAATTTATAAATAATATCAGGTATCTGATCTACCTTGCTCCAGAGTTGACCAGCCACACTACCTAGCATCTCAGATGCACTGATGTTAAAAAAATTTTTAAAAAAAAAAAGATCTGTTGTGCTTTGTTTCTGGGAATTGGTGCTATTCTTATGGTGTTTCTTTTCAAATGAGGGACGCAAGAGCATGAACAATATTCCAATTTAGTTTTTTATTCACTCTACATGAACAATATTCAAATTTAGTTTTTTAGTCACTGTACATGAACAATATTCAGTTAGTTTTTTATTCACTGTACATGAACAAGAGTTGTCCATTTTTATTTTGTAAAAATCATATTGGATGCAGTTCTGTGTTTTCTATATGATTTTGTCCAAAGGTTGTTGTTGTTGGGCTTAACACCATTTTTCAGCACTCGATAGGCTATTCATGGCGGCCAGTATTAATGGTGAAGGAAGAAACCAGGAAATCAACGGAAAAACCACCGACCCACGAGAAACTACTGACAAGCTTTCTCACATATCCACATTCGCCGAATTCTAGACTCGTTTGTCCAAAGGTAAATGGATGCTTCAGTTAAGAAGCTGCCATATTTACTTAGTTGTAAGTTTGCTTGAAATGCATGATGCTAGTCTCTAAAACATTTAGCATTATTGTGCTGTGCAGCAAAAAGTCAAACGATGACAGTAACAAAGCCAGGGACTATATTTAAGTTACCTATTACTCAACAGGTTCTGCTTCCAAAATGTTCAAAGTCTTTCGCCCAACAAGGAATACCAGTTCCGTGTGTTTGCAGTCAATTTCTACGGAAGGAGTGATCCTTGTGAGCCGACCGGCACCATCAAAACTGAGGAACCAGATGAAGTCAAGAGGAGAAAGCTTGGTGAAGGTCAGGCTCCATTAGTCTGTCTTTAATAATATTTGAACTATCATAATGTCTAGAGAGCATTATCAGTTGGATGACTAGTTCTGAAAAGAGAATAATCAAATTGAAGTTGAAAAGTTGCATTTCATGTAAAGCTGAGAGTCTAATATACTGAAACCTGCAATTTGAATTTTGAACTCTCCCCTGTAAAAAAAAACCCACTAGAAGTCCTTGAGGCAGTAGTTCCCATTAGCAAGAGCTCTGATACACAATACACAAACTCTGATACACAATACACAAGCTCTGATACACAATACACAAGCTCTGATACACAATACACGAGCTCTGATACACAGTACACGAGCTCTGATACACAGTACACAAGCTCTGATACACAATACACGAGCTCTGATACACAATACACTAGCTCTGATACACAATACACAAGCTCTGATACACAATACACTAGCTCTGATACACAATACACAAGCTCTGATACACAATACACAAGCTCTGATACACATTTGTCATCTAGCCTTACCTCTTTGTGCACCCACTAGTCCATCTTTCTTACACAATTTTTGTTTGTCTTTCAATCTGTCAGTTTATCTTCTGTCTTTGAATCTATTTATTTATTCAATCTGTCAGTTTATCTTCTGTCTTTGAATCTATTTATTTATTGATATTTAGCCTAGCCTATGGTATGATGTTCACTGTTCTGTTCTTATGAATAGTTTGTTTATCTAATAGTAGCCATTTTCTATATTGAGTACTGAGCTCAAAAGGCCAATCAAGCTATGAAAGGGACACAACTCAGATTCTAATCCTAAGAAAAATTAGACAGCATGGTTAGCACCTTTAAATAATTTAAATAATATGGAATCATTACACTGGTAACTTTATTGAAGCATGAGTTTATAGGATTCATTGCGTATGTCAATCTGCTATACTTGTAACAGCAACTAGTGCCATAGCTTTTCCAAGAAACATGATAAACAATATGGTCATCATTTGAGGATTCAGACATTGATGAATTACTGTCCTCCCACAATTTTTGTAAGAGTTATTTTCTAGTCCATACATACACTTTATATTATATACCCATACAATATATATTCTAGCCCATACTTAATTTCATAGGCAAACCAATACTTGCACTTTATATTCTAGCCCATGTTTACGCTCTATAGTCTAACCCATACTTATACTTTATATTCTAGCCCTTACTCACTTTATTTTCTAGCCCTTACATTTGATTTATATTCTAGCCCATTCATTCACTTTATATTCCTAACAGTATTCTGTGTATTTACACAAAAATTTAATTTGATCTTTTATCTTTATTCTAGATGAATTTGGCCGAAAAATCAGAGGGAAATATGATGGACCTAGAATCGACAATTATGATAAATTCTGTAAGTTTTGAATTTGAAATGTGATAAATTGCTGAAGGAGTTAGACTACTAATAGACTACTAATAGAACTAACTGTAAACTGACATTTTCTTATTTTCATTTTATAATAAACATTTTTATATATGTAGCACATGTAATAACACCTCATGATATCACAAATGAAATCATGACATCATTGGAAAAAAAGGATATAAGGGCAGAGGCATTTGAATGCATTTCAAAGTCATTTTACTATGCCATCCTGTAGTCATCGAGAAGCTTGCAAATAATAATTGACTCGTTTCATAAATTTCATTAAAAATTAGCATTCTTATACAATCTTCTATATATGAACTGAAATCAGAACGTAAGGAAACCCATTATTGTATGATATAAACCCATTATTGTATGATATAGTGTTTTAAGATATTGATTTTCTACTTTTCCCACTTTACTTTGTCAATGACTGCAATATTTGCATTATAGATAAATTGCAATGCTAGATAGATTACAAAGCAATCCAAGTGTTTTCAGCTCAGTGACCATCCCATTTTTTGTAAACTGTTTGGGAACAATTCTCATGCAACAGAGTTAGACAGTTAAGACAAATCAAATTATGTTTCAGTTTTAAAAGGTCTTTTTGCCTATTAATGAATCCTAATATCAATTAAATTCTCTTTGCTTTGTCCTTTAGATGAAGATTTGTGGAAGAAATATGTTCCTCAACCAGTGGAAATCAAACAAGGCAGTGTGTATGATTATTACGACATACTTGAAGAACTGGGAAGGTAATTGTAACCTTAAGTTCAAGCATTTCTTGCTTTCGAAAAAATAAAGAAAAAAAAGTGTTCATATTGTGTATACACATGTATACATTTTTAATAGAGCCAACAGCAAAGACCCTGACTTACCAATGCAATCAGTGACAACAGATCTAGGTCTATGGTGTTTGCAGTTGGTGTATGTAATATAATTGTGGTAAATATGACAGTGTGGTTGTATGCTACAAGAATATAAAAATATCTTTCAAATACAGGAAGATAGAAAGAAGTGATTTGGATCAAAATTGGCAGATATTTTTCATTGGACATACCTTGTCAAAATGATGTCTGAGGTGGCTTTTGTAGCAGTTATGTGGCTTCCATAGATGTAAAACCTATCATCAATAAATATGCTCATTGCTTTAAATTTATTTCACTGTTAATTGCTACCTTAATTTACTAACACCTGTTATAGTACAAGTCTCAGACAGGTGATGAACATCAGCCTACTTGGATCTCTTGTTTCTATCTAAACTTAATGAACAGGCATTTTCCTCATATTTCTTCTTTATTTTAATTACAGCGGAGCTTTCGGAGTTGTACATCGCTGTACAGAAAAAGCCACTGGACGTGTTTTTGTGGCCAAGTTCATTAACACACCTTATCCTCTGGACAAAGCTACAGTGAGAAATGAGATAAATGTTATGAACCAGTTGCATCATCCTAAATTGCTGACACTGAAAGATGCTTTTGATGACAAGAATGAAATGGTGCTAATATTGGAATTGTAAGTACTTTAGCACTTTGTTTCAATAGCTTCAAATGGACTGAGTATGCTTCCTCCTAAATTGTTAAATATACTAGTGATGAAAATGTTCCACATTTTTATTTTGTGTTGACTATAATTACATTACAGATGTGTTCATGTCTTTGACTTCCACTAACCTGTGACAATATAGTGCTATCAAATGAAAACAAGATCTCTCATTTTACACTTTCCCCATTCTATTATTCATATGTATTTAGGCATTTTTTTTTTATCTAAAAAGTCAACATTAGTGTATAAATCGAAGTATTCACATTTTATGTAATACTTTCTGGAGTTAGATTGATTTCTGTGTTGCTTGTTTATAAATTAGAAAGAAACAGAGTCCTACCCACTTATATCAACATTGCTTATGTCGCATACCACATTTGTCAACAAGAATTCAACATCGTGAGCCCATGGTTTATTATTGTTACTACTAAATTTTTCATACATAAGTTGATGTAGAGATAAACAAGAAGCTACTGGCAAGCTTGCTCACATACCCACATTGACAAAACCTGAGACTGAAACCCACACAGACAGAGGTGAGATGGCACTGACCTGTAACAGTGAGCACTTTAGACCACTCAGCCACTTGGGGCCCCACTTAATGTCTAAGTCAAAATACAAACAACAAAAATCCAGATCTGCCATGGCATAATGACCTGCAAATCAGAGTCTATTTTGTTTGTTCTGTTGACTACCTCAAACAAACTGCACAGACCCAGATATGCAAGTGCATCATGCGATGGCAGATCTGTTCCTTTGCAGTTTGGAGTTGTTCTTCACTTAAAATCAAGTACAGTTGAACCTGTCATGAGCGACCACCTGTCATGTATGACCACAATCATAATGCACAGATCAATTTTATTATATAAATGTTCTGTTATGAGCGACCACCTTCTGAACTCGACCAGTGACCATGATTTCTTGGCAAAATATGCATTTCAACACTGCTATAAATGACCGAATCACAAAAAAACAAGGATAAACTCCACCAACAATTATTTAATCCCTGTAAAAACAACCACTAATACCATTCTAAATATTAAGAAAAAAAATTTAAGAAAAGAAATAGGCTGGCTACTAATCTCTGAATTGTTTTTAGCTAGGCTTATAGTGATTTATAGTTTATATAAACCAGACTAAAGTATATGTAGATTATTTCCTAGCCTGGTTCCCTGCTTCGTATGCTCCCTTTGTTGTTTTCCATTATTCATATAGGGGATGAGAAAAGCAGAAGGCATGCAGAGTAGAAAACCAAACTTATTATTCCTGCATTTAACTTGCTTCATGGCTGTTCGAAAACCAGACTAAAAAATACATAAGTTATTTCCTAGCCTGGTTCCCTGCTTCATATGCTCCCTTTGTTGTTTTCCATTATTCATATAGGGGTGAGGAACACAGAAGACATGCAGAGTAGGGAACCAGACTAATTATTCCTGCACTTAACATGCTTCCTGGCCATTATAGGATCTGGCATTTCTATAACGACTGTATCATGAGAACAGACATACACCATTGACCTTTATGTAATCAATTATTACATTGACCACTTGATTAGTATAGATTGTTCTGATCAAAAACAAACATAAAAAGAATATTAAGAAGAGGATAGATGCTACAGTCTATAAACCAGGCTCATGTACATGTCATAAAATGCCGTTGAAGTGCTAAAGTTAACAAAGTGGCCACATATATTGTTTGTCTCGAGTTAATTGGTATTGCCAGGGGTGAATAATGTCATTGTCTATTAAATCAGCAAGAGAGAATCATTTTCGGAATTCAATTGATAGTGCTCAAGACATGTGATGTTTGTTCCTCCCCCTCGTTAAATGATGACATCCGAATCACAAAGCTGTCTATTTAAGTTGCTGTGACCAGGTTACACATTTTGCTTGCAGAGTTAATCCCTGTATGTCATCTTTTAATTGAGCCATTGACTTTTGTCACTGAGTACATAATCCTGTTTCTGGATGAGATAATTATCTTTTTTTTGTTTGTTTTTTGGGGGGAAGAGGTAATTGTTAGATGTGCAATGTACATGTATATATATTTCACATATTTTCCCACAGGCATCGTCTTTACATTCGATATTACAACAGAGTTTTAATAATTTTGACACTTAGAATTTTAAAAACAATTGATGAACCTCCAACTAAAAAAAGACAAATTTTAATGCTGGAAAAATAATTATTGTAACTGAAAAAAATGAAAAAGTGCAGACCACTTGCAAAAAAGGGGTTTAAATGTTGGTAAAACAAAATTAGGTTGTTATAAAGGAAAACGAGTAATTCAGAATAAATTTCATATGTGATCTTTAAATGTAAATGTGATTTCATGTTTAATGATTGATGTATAATCTTTATTACAATATAATTTTTGTTTTTAGATGAATGTATACAATATTTTAGCAACAACTGCTAATAAGGAATAGAATATGTACAGTGATTGCGGTTATTTTTTTTAAATTGTTCTGAAACTGGACCATGGAAACATATTTTTGTACAAACATGCTTTGAGAGACCACTTCTTTTGGCAGAAGGTGGGGTCTCTAATAACAGGTTGTACTGTATATATGGTATGTGATTAACCTAGTTTCTGGGTGTAAAAAATGTTCATTAATGTCTCTTTCAGTTTGTCTGGCGGTGAGTTGTTTGATCGCATTGCAGCTGAAGACTACAAAATGTCTGAGGCAGAGGTCATAAATTACATGAGACAAGTCTGTGATGGTCTCAAGCAGATGCATGAAAACAGCATTGTACATCTAGACATTAAGGTATTTAGCAGTTTTATTCTTCTATGGAAGCAAACTTTAGAATGTTTTATGTTTTTTTATTTAATAACTACAGACAATTACATAATAGCACAATTTAATTCATGTAAATTTTTACATCTTCCCAAATTGTCCTCCTCACTTGTAAATCTTAGATTTATCCCTAATAAAGACAGTTTGAATTTCAGTTTTAAAAATTTGATGTTGTGTTATCAATTCAATTGTACACTGCTCATAATAATGGCCTAACCTGATTGTGTATATTTTTCCTTTAATGTCTATGGCAAAATAAGGTGAAATAAATTGGCACTACATAGAGAAACCATTTCTAGGATTTTTGTCATTCTTTTTTTCACAGCCAGAGAATATTATGTGTGATACACAGAAGAGCACTAATGTGAAGATCATTGACTTTGGTCTGGCCACAAAACTGAACCCAGATGAAATTGTTAAGGTCACGACAGCAACAGCAGAGTTTGCAGCTCCGGAGATTGTCGACCATGAGCCAGTTGGATTCTATACAGATATGTGGGCTGTTGGTGTTCTTGCCTATGTCCTGTAAGTATTTTCAATTCATAATGGAAACAATAACATTTTCTTGCCATGTTTCATTTTATACATTTTCTGGCTATTTCAGATGTTGTGGAACTTCTTGATTAAAAAAAACCCACTAAAATCCACAGTTATTTTACATGTACGTCTGTACATAGACACTGCAGTAAACAGATAATGTATTTTAATACACTGCAGTACACCACAGATGTATTTTTGATACAGTGCAGTGCATGGCAGATAATATAATATGATACGCTGCAGTATATGTCAGTTCACATATTGTAATACACTGCAATACATGGCAGATGGTTTATTGTGATACACTGTAACATGTGGCAGTTGGTGTATTGAAGTACACTGTAGCTCATGAGAGATATATTGCAATATATTGCTGTACATGACAGTTGACATATTGTGATATACTGCAACCCACATCAGTTGATAAATTGTGATACATTGCAACACTTGGCAGATGATGTATTTGTGATACATTACAACACTTGGTAGATGATGTATTTGTGATACATTACAACACTTGGTAGATGATGTATTTGTGATACATTACAACACTTGGTAGATGATGTATTTGTGATACATTACAACACTTGGTAGATGATGTATTTGTGATACATTACAACACTTGGTAGATGATGTATTTGTGATACACTACAACACTTGCCAGATGATATATTGTGATTTACTGCAGTACATGGAAGTTAATGTATTGTGATACACTGCAGTACATGGCAGTTGATTATTGTGATACACTGTAACACATAACAAATAATGTTTTTGATACACTACAACATATGGCAGTTGTGTTATGATACACTGCAGTACATGACAACTAATGTATTGTAATACACTGCAGTACATGACATATACACTGCAGTACATGACAGTTCAATCCCTGTGCAGTAGAATTATTGCAATTGCTGTATTGAAGAACAGTTAATATTTTAGTGTTGGAGATAGATTTTGATTTTTCTTCACAAGAATTGTTTGTAAAAGTTAGTTCTGATAGTTCTTTCCTCCTTATTTTACATTCAGAAAAATCTGTTCCACCATACTTAATTAAAAGAGCTCACTTTACAATAAAAATTCTCATAGCATCATAAGAATGTGGTACATTTGCTATCACCACTTGGAGCACTTGTTGGCTCATTTTCTGTTTACCTTTTTCTGGCAGGTTAAGTGGTTTATCCCCATTCGCTGGAGAGGATGACCTTGAGACACTCCAGAATGTGAAGCGGTGTGACTGGGAGTTTGATGCTGATGCATTTGCCAATGTATCAGCAGAGGGCAAGGATTTCATTAGGAAACTTCTGTTGAAGAACCAGCAGTAAGTCACTTTTCCATGAACACATTGGTATTTTCAAATGCAAACAACTTCAACTTACATCTATCCATCTCTTGGAAGTTTATCATATCTGTAGAGTATCCTGTGTTCTCGCCCTTTTAGGATTTTTCACTAGAGTTATGTCCCTTATAAGTTTCAGATGCAAGATATATGACAAGATTTTTGTGAGCACAACGCACAACTAGTTTCACAAATTTTGAGGCATCACCATTAAACTTAGCAAATGCCCAAGCCTCCTCCAATTTTAGCTCTGGCCTCTCCTCTTTTCTAAGTAAGTTATTTATTTGGATTGTATAAAACAATTACATAAAACAACACTAGATTTACCTTGTTGCTCTAATTTGCCTGACAAAAGCTTCAGTAATGAAACATTACATGTTATCCTAAACTGATTAATATTTAGCATTTAATATTTCATTGATTACTGATAATTATGTATTTTATGTACTTCATATTTCATTGGTTAACTATAATGTATTTTTTCTCAGTATTTCATTGGTTACCTATAATTAGCACTAAAAATAATGAGCTGCTGGTGAACTTTATATTTTGCCTATGCTTTGTTTTTTTTTTTACTTCTTAGGCCTTTTGACTGCTTTTGACTTGCTCAATTGATATAAAACGGGTCCTGTATGCTGACACACATACCTCTCATGCATGCCTCCTAAAGGGTGAATCTTGACCCAAGTGTATACCCTGACAGTGGAGCATATTCTTGTTGATTATGTAGATTTCTACCCCGTGTGACAGAAATAATTTGACACAAACTGCTTTAAAAAAAATGCACAAGGTTATAGCACCCAATAAAATCTAGGAATATTATGGGAATGTAATTTATACAAGAAATATTAACAATAATATTTTAAGGATTTTTAATGTGTTGCCTTTATATGTTATTTTATATATATATATATATATATATATATATATATATATATATATATATATATATATATATATATATATACATCTTTGTTTTATATTTAATTTACTTAGTAATATATTTTTGGAGGCCTTTATCTTCCTAATTTTTGTGCAATTCATTTTTACATTTCTGGAATATGACCTTCTGTTGGCACTATATAGCCATTTTTTTTGCAGACTACAGACATACATTGTTCATGTATGACTGTTTGATATTTAAAGTAACCAACATAATTAGTGTCTTGTCAAAGCAACCAAAACTATGTTTTTCACCCATAACCATTATTTTACAGTCAAAACATGTTTTTTTGCCTATGGCCATGTTTTACACCCATAACCATGTTTTACTCACATAACCATGTTTTACACTAATAATCATGTTTCTTGGTCAAAAGATGTTTTACACCCATAATCATGTCTTACACTCAAAACAATAGCCATAATTAAATACACTTTGCTTCGACTGACATGCAGCATTAGTAAGCTGCTCTTTCTTGAATTCTTACAAATCCACATAACTGTGACATTATGAAACTTTAAACTATTGCTTTGAAATAGAGGTCATAAATGGTACTCCAGTTTCATTTTTTTTTAAAATTTAATTGTGCATTATATGAAACATTTTGACACATTCATGTAGTATAGTAGATGGTCAATCAAGGAAGCAACCAGTACTCAAGTCCCAGAGTGCAGGTACAAGAATCAGAATTGATACTTTTGGCACCAGTGGAATTATATTCTTGGCAAGACACTTTTAAAGTCTACTTGCTCATATTCTATGTCTCAACAACTTATTTTACCACTAATGTATGTATACATGTATGAATTGGTAGGTTTGCAGATATATTTTTATACATTTATAACCTAACATCAGTAATGATTTTGCCTGTTTCAGTGACAGAATGACAGTCCATCAGGCTTTGGAACATGCATGGCTCAAGGTAATTGTCATTCTATGACTGATATATTCTTTTATCTGCAGACTTTTTGCTAAAAAGTTCAATGAATTTTAATTATTTAGAAAAAGTATTGATTGTGTTTAAAAAGAAAATTTAAGTATTTTCTATTAAACAGTTTAAAAAACAGATTGAAAACCTATAGCAGGTAATATTTCATGAGCGACAACAGGAGATATGTATGAAGCATCACATTCTTGTCTCATTTACTTTTTTCAATCTGATAAATAAATGCCATGAATGACAAATATGTATTGACTCCCCTGCAAAGGCTGCAAAAGTCAAGACATTTTGGATACAATGTCCAGCCATCCATCCACTGTCAACTGTTGGTGTTTTTCTATCCTCTGTTTTCAATACTGAATTCACAAATCCAAAGGCAGTGAGGGCAACATCCTAAACATGATCATGGAGACAGCAGTAGTTATTTAAATTTTAGTTGGGTGGTCAGTGGTAAAATTTCATGGATAGGGCAGAATTTATAAGTTACTGCATTTGAATGGGAACATATGAACGAGTTTTTCAGATGGCTATACTGCACGACCTTGGGAGTGCATTATATCTATCTGAAAAAATGAGTTCATATTTTTTCATTCAAATGCAGTAACCTTTTTATTATATGCTCATTTTTGTTTCATTACCAAAGACTTAATAATAAAATTCACAACCAAATATATTTAATAATAAAATTTAATAATAAAATAATAAAGTTCGCAATCGTAGATTCCTTCAATACACAATAATAGTATTCATGCGCATATAGCTCCGCCTGACCTTTTAACTTCATAGCATACTGCGCATTCACATGCATCAAGCATGAGTGCAATATGAAGGTGTTCAATATTGGGGAATATTGAACAATTATGATAATGCAAAGTTATCGGAGAAAAAAATGAGCATATCTATGGATTAAAATAGCACTGCAGTGTGGAGATGAAAGGTCAGAATCACAGCCATTAGTTTCTGTGGATATGCAAACCAGCTTTGGAGTCAGTATATTTGTGAGAGTCACAGCATATACTTTTGTTTGGTTGGGGGATTGGTTGCTTAAGTTTTTAAGAGCTGCACGTAGGGACTGTGTTTTAATTAGACTGTCACATATTAGGAATGGAGATGTTAAATGGTCAGAGATCAAGATTACAGGAATTGTTTAATCAGGTGTTAATAGGGCTGCAGCAACATTGTGGTAGGCAATATGATACATTTACAGATTTGTTTTCTTCTATTGTGAAATTGTTATTGATTTACTGCTTTCATCTAATGTTGATTTCAGGGCGACTTCAGTGACCGCACCCAGAGAATACCTTCCAGCAGATATGATAAGATTCGACAGAAGATCAGAGACAAATATGTAAGTAAACTCCACTGTAGTTTCATTATAAATAAGAGAAAAGTACTACATGTAGATGATCTTGAACATGCCAAGTTTAACTGTGGATTGCATTTTCATTAAAATATAAGATGATTGGTTGAATGACCATTGTTGTTGTTGTGGGGCTTAATGCAATTTTTCAGCACACGATAGGCTATGCATGGTGGCCAGTATTAATGGTGGAGGAAGAAACTGGGAAATCTGCAGAAAGAACCACTGACCCACAAGAAGCTACTAGAAAGCTTTCTCACATATCTATCCACATTCGGACCCACAGGGATGTCACAGTTAATTTACTGATATCCAAGGATACTGTTGAAGGTTTTATGCATTATGTTGTTTTGCTCTTTTTTTGACAGAAGCATACAAATTCTTATCTGTTGGTTTTTATCTGCTTACTGCACATTTATCTGTTTAAAATGTTTAATAATTAGAAAAAAATGTGTACAGTTGAAAAATAAATTGTTATATGTTTTTTCACTTATGGCCATGTTTTACACCCATAACCTTGTTTTATTCACATAACCATTTTTAACCCTAACTTAAAGGTCTCTTTTGCTGAACACATCACAAAACAGAATACCAGTCTCTCTTATGTACTGCACAATGCTGTGACAAGAAAAATTGGGGGGGGGGTAAATTTAGAATGAAAAATGAAGCATTCAGTTTCCCAAATAAAACAGACATTTCTCTTTATGCATGACAAGTTTGTTTTTTTTTTAAAAAAAATCTAAGAATGTGATTGGACCATTTTATCACTTTTCATGTCCTCATTGCATGCAGTGGGAGTGTCTGGAATTGTCCCTGTACATCATTCCATATGCAAGTCTATTCATTATGTCTGTCTCTCTCTCATTAGTACTTTTCAGCAGGATTGCCCCAAAACCACTCCATGTAGACAAATGAAATTTGGCTGGCATATTTAGATTTATGGGAAGATGACCTGTGTAGATTTTCAGAACATGCCATTTTTTCCATATTTTTAAATAAATTTTTGAACATTGGGACTTAGACTCTTTTTATTAAAACCTTGTTAGCTAAACTCACCTTCTGTAGACAAATGAAATATAAAGGACTTATTTGTTTTCATATGTAAATGATAGGTTGCCAAATTTGTTTAGATACTATTAAAGGACAAAATCATTTTGAAATCTAATTGAGATGATCACAAACTTGGGAGAAATAATGATTAAGCAAGCCACGAGAAACCACTACCAAAATATTTTTGATGATGAGAAATAAAAACTCAAAACTATCTAAAAAAAAAAAAATTTAGAGCAGGGAAGTGCCAAAAAATAAGACAAATCTAACATCATTAATTAATTATAAAAATGTTGAGAAGTACTACAATGATCTATCTCAGGGCCATTGTTATTTATTCTCTTGATAAATGACATACCCCCAGAAAGTAGGATATGTAATCTCATTGATTGGCATATATGCTGATGACACTGTCTTGTTTAATTCTGAAAGAAATCAACATGGATTTGAAAAAACTTCAAACTACTGTTAGCAGACTTCATATATGGAGCAAGAAAAAATGAATGATCCAAAATACAAACACAGAACAAATGTCTTACTTATCATTACTTGCTACATGGTGGAAGCGAGCAAGATTGCAAACTGAAATGGTGCATGTTGTTATTGTTATAATTATTATTATTATTATTATTATTATTATTATTATTATTATTATTATTATTATTATTATTATTATTATTATTACCCATTCATGTAAGGTTCCAAGAAAAGTCACTATTTCCAAACATGCACAGTCACTTTTTCCATGCATGTTTTAGTCTCTGAAAGTGAAGTGAAAATTGAACTTAACCTAAAGAGAGTTAGGTATGTAACTTTAGTTTTCTTGTGTCAACTTTATATGAGGGTTAATTGATTTTCTTGTGTCAACTTGGTATGAGAGTTAATTGATTTTTTTGTGTCAGCTTTGTATGAGAGTAAAATTGTTTCATAATAGCTTAACTTGACCCCAGTTTTAAGCACTGTGCTTTGTTGTGCCATTGCCTTTTTATAGTAGGTAATCAATATTTCCTCATTCATGTATGTTATGTTTAATTTTATCAGTCAAATATGCATTGAGCTGAGTCTAGAATAGCAACTTTTTACAATGTAACCAAAGGTATTCTACATTGATTTTGGCAACTATATCTGCTGTTAAATACTTGACATTACAAGAAAATTGAAAACAGTACTATACTTTTGGCCTAACTTATCTTGCCAATTTTTCTGATCCCAGTGACCATGCAGCTTGGGTGCTTATGATTTATATGATGTTGTACACACACACACACACACACACACTCTCTCTCTCTCTCTCTCTCTCTCTCTCTCTCTCTCTCTCTCTCTCTCTCTCTCTCTCTCTCTCTCTCTCTCTCTCTCTCTCTCTCTCTCTCTCTCTCTCTCTCTCTCTCTCTCTCTCTCTCTCTCTCTCTCTCTCTCTCTCTCTCTCTCTCTCTCTCTCTCTCTCTCTCTCTCTCTCTCTCTCTCTCTCTCTCTCTCTCTCTCTCTCTCTCTCACTCACTCACAACTTAAAGTAAAAAATACATATATTCTTCATTGATTAAGATGAGAAGCATTTTCTTGTCACAACTTTACGTTCTTACTGTGTCTTTTTTTTATTAAAGATTAATAAGCCAGTTTTCCTGCATCTGAATGAGATTGTGTTTGCAAAAGTTGTTTTTTCTAAATATTATTAATTAATAGGATAGCCCTCGTTACATATATTGCTGTCCTGATTTTTTTTTTAACATTCAGATTTTTCAAAATTAAGTAGAGAAGAAAACAAAATCTCGCTATTGTTATTTCTTTACCCCAAAAAGAATGCACTTAAATAAACAGAGTAATTAAAGGCAATGTGTACAAAACATGTGATTTATAAGCACAATTATATAAATTTTAACACAGTTTACTTGTTTCTTGTGATCTAGTTTTAAAGTTGTTAATTTTAGATTAAACTTGAATATTATGAGCAAGTATTACTGTAATGACAGATTTTGATTTTTTTTTAAAAATGAATAATTTCTATTCCAGAATGTTCATTCCATTCATTGAGGGGCCATAAGTAATGCTATAAAGAAGTTTCTTTTTTTCAAAAAGTGTTGAAATCCTGTGTTCTTATGACCAACTTTTAATGCAGAAAAAAGGACAACATTTATTTTATCGCTAGATATTTCAACATTTAAATTTGCAAAACATAATTCTATCTACTTTATAAACCTTAATTAACGTTTCTCGTCATTTTTTTTTCAGGCTGATTGGAGTGCTCCCAGGCCAGCTATTGGCCGTATTGCTAATTTTAGCTCTCTCAGAAAGCACAGGCCTAAGGAATACCAGATCTATGACAGCTACTTTGGTATGTATTATTACCTTATTCAGAATCCTGGATATTAAAAAGATTTCTATGTTGATAAAGTTACTTGTTAATTATAGATTATTTTCATCATTCAATATACAATATGTATTGTCCTTAAAGATCATGCTTTCAAACCATTTTAGAGACTCAAAACTTGGGGTTTGGAATGGTTTTTAATGTAACTGGGATGATTTTTATTATAATATAATTGGGATGGTCTTTGGGCTATGATTGAAATGGTCTCTGGCTGTGATTAGGATGGTCTCTGGCTGTGATTGGGATGGTCTTTGGGCTGTGATTGGGATGGTCTCTGGCTGTGATTGGGATGGTGCTAGACTGTGATTGGGATGGTCTTTGGCTGTGATTGGGATAGTGCTAGACTGTGATTGGGATGGTCTCTGGCTGTGATTGGGATAGTGCTAGACTGTGATTGGGATGGTCTCTGGCTGTGATTGGGATGGTCTTTGGGCTATGATTGAAATGGTCTCTGGCTGTGATTGGGATGGTCTTTGGGCTATGATTGAAATGGTCTCTGGATGTGATTGGGATGGTCTCTGGCTGTGATTAGGATGGTCTCTGGCTGTGATTGGGATGGTCTCTGGCTGTGATTGGGATGGTCTCTGGCTGTGATTGGGATGGTCTCTGGCTGTGATTGGGATGGTCTCTGGCTGTGATTGGGATAGTGCTAGACTGTGATTGGGATGGTCTTTGGGCTGTGATTGGGATGGTCTTTGGGCTGTGATTGGGATGGTCTCTGGCTGTGATTGGGATAGTGCTAGACTATGATTGGGATGGTCTTTGGGCTGTGATTGGGATGGTCTCTGGCTGTGATTGGGATGGTCTCTGGCTGTGATTGGGATAGTGCTAGACTGTGATTGGGATGGTCTTTGGGCTGTGATTGGGATGGTTTCTGGCTGTGATTGGGATGGTCTCTGGCTGTGATTAGGATGGTCTCTGGCTGTGATTGGGATGGTCTCTGGCTGTGATTGGTATGGTCTTTGGGCTGTGATTGGGATGGTCTCTGGCTGTGATTGGGATGTTCTTTGGGTTTTGCTTGGAATGGTCTTTGGATGTAATTTGGATTGTCTTTACCATATGTATGGGATGCCCTTTGGATATGATTTGTATGGTCACTGGGATATGATTGAGATGGTTTATGAATGTGATGGTTTTGGATGAGTTTGGGATGGACTTTGGATGTGATTGGAATGGCTTTGGGGATATGATTGGGGTGGTCTTTGGATCTTTGGATGTGATGATCTTTGGCTGTGATTGGGGTGGTCTTTGGATGCAGTGTTCCCAGACTACTTGGAAATTGGGAAAAAGTTGGGAGAAATAAATTTTTTTCCAAACTGTGAAAAGTCCTTGAATTTTGCAAATATGTGTATTGATGACAGTTGAAAAAAACCCGGGAATTTTCCATCACCATCTGAAACCCAAAACAATCACATAATTGAGTTGTAACTAAACTGATCATGAGTTAAAGTAAAAAGAGTTCTAACCAGTATATTCAGATTGTGCAGTATAGATCATGTGGGTGCTTGCAGTAAACATCTCATTGGATTAGACTTGTCTAGTAGACTTTTATTTTAAAGTCACAATATCTGTATCTTTCCCTACATAGAAGGTATGAAAACCAGTCTAGCATCACAAGAGGTCAATATGGTAGTGGCAAAGTGTAGCCACTTACCAGATGGCGTAGGAAACTTTAAACGTTAGATTGAGAGATACATTCATGAAATCTATATAAAAATTACTTATTTTTTCAGAAATGGTGAGTATTAAAATTGTTATGTCTTTAATCTGCTGAAAGACAAGATAAAACTACAGCATTGATGAAATGTGACCAGGTCCTTTCAATTAGCTTTGCTATTCATTTGAGAATACAAATTTAACAACCCACATTTTCAAATGTTGTATAATAAAAAAAATATAGAAAATATTAAATGAAAGTCATGTACTGTTTGTAATAAAAATACAAAAATGAAAGAAGACAACATTTTTCATGTTTACCTGTATATATTCCAAGAACAACTTTTGGAGTTGTATCTCGTGACTACCATGTTGACATGAGCTCTCTGCTTGATAAATCAGACTGGCCAGATTGCTGGATTTTACAAAAAGTATCTGACTTTCATTTAATATAATTGAATTTCTGTACAACAACACTAAAAAGAAGCTTGTTGATGATATCACATGACTAGTGGACTTCCTATGTCATTTGAAATTATGTGACTAGTAATGCAAATGGCAAGTTCTGAGTCAGGTTTCATCTATGCCATAATTTCATCTAGTCTGTCAGTGGATTAAATACATAACAATTAAAATACTTGCCATTTCTGAGGAGAAAAAAAATTTCCTATCGATTCCATGCAGGTATAAGTCAACATAAATTTAAATTTTCTAGGCCGGCTGGTATGCAACTACCATATGTTGTTACTGCACGGTGGTGGCAAACTCCAGATTTTCAATATATGCAATTGCAATGACCACACCCCCCAACCTAAATATCCAAATATGAAAAATGGGGTGGGAATATTCAGAAGAAACCTGGATTAGAAAATGGATTGCAATTCATTTTAAGCCAAATTTGTAGTCTAAAGTGTTATATCTTAGAGCTGAAATGAGAAATTGTTGTTCCTTGTATTATATATTAACAAACAATATGAGTCCCTGTATCAATACAGGTTTGGAGACTGGTTTAACAAATTGCAAGAAGACAAGTTGATGTTATAGAAAATTCAGTCATGGTATATACAACAGTATATAATGTTGAATGTCTGTTGTCAAAATTTAAATTAACCCTAAATGATGGATTTTTAACCAGATTGTCTTAAGGAGATCATGTTGTTTGAAAATCTTGTTTGGGATTTTATTGGCACAGATAAATTTATGGTTAAACTCTTTTTATATCAAGACAAGATTCTAATTATTTGCATTTATTGTTTTTTTTATTATAATGTAATAGGAAATGTTTACTTTGCTATATAATTCTTTACAATTAAAGGTATCAAAGTAAACAAAACTGATTTGTGTTCATTATTTTGTTCCCACTTAGCAACATAATATAGGTCAGCAAAATAAAGTTAGAATTTTAATTCAGTATATTGAAATACCTTTACATGCCAATTTTTAGGAATATAATCAAACTTGTTTCATGTGATACATTTTGTGGTTTAGTACATGATCATAATTTTTTACTTAGATGTTTTGGAGAGTCTTGAAAGAGAAATATCTTTAAATTTAGAACATTTTTTATAATCTAAAATGTTCTTTAATTCCATTCAGTAAGGGTCATATGTGTACCTTGAAAAGAATAATTTTATCCTGGAAAAACCCTGGAAATTTATCTTTAGAAAAATGTGGAAACCATGTGGAATTGATTGTGATGATCTCTGGATGTGATTGGGATGGTCTTTGGAGATGATTGGAATGGCCCTTGGATGTGACTGGGGTGTTCTTTCAATATAATTGGGATGGTCTTTGTATGTGCAAAGCAGTTTTTAAAGTTTTAATCCATCCCCTGGAGGAGGACATAGGTGTTAGGAAGACTTTTGTATTTATCTGTAATGGGAGGCCCTGGTTAATAACATCTGAGAAAAGTGGGGGAATAATGCAACTTTGCATCTGACTTCTAGTTTAAAATGAGACAAGAGCATTGACTTCCACATGTAGTTTGTACTGAGGTGTATTAAAAGGTCAGTTATATTTTCCTGCAAGTCTGGTGTTTTTAATTGGTAATTTATTAAATAAGTGCTAAATATGATGTCATTAATGTATGGAATATACGAGGCTTAATGTGTGTTAGTATTGACCTACCATGTACCTTAATATACGGAATATATGAGGTTTAATATTTGTAAACATTTGTCGGAGCATAAAGAAAGAGTCAGAGTTTAAGAATTCATCAACTTATTCTAATTACTTACAGATCGTCGTGAGGCTGTCCCACGTTTTATACGCAGACCTCGTACATGCACAGTCACAGAAGGACAAATTGCCAAGTTTGACTGCAAAATCATAGCTGTTTCTCCTCCCATCGTCACATGGTGAGTTAAATACAGTAATTAACCCTAAATATGTTCACTTATTGAAAATCCCATTTACTTCTCTCATACAGGACAACTTTTTAAATGTTTTTCACCTGACATAATTCAGAAAAATTTTAATACATACTTGCTACCAAGCCCATTTTAGTGATAAGCAAGACACAAGAACTACTTTTCAGCCACCATCATCATTCTCATCAACTTTTTTTAAGGTTTTGGTTTTTACTTGCATGTTTTCTAAACTTCTAGATAGACAGATTTTTATCGTGCTTTGAATGAAGTATTACAAAGTTCAGACAAGTCATTTTGTGACATGCCAGTTTGCTCCTATGACCTTGGAGCCATGACCATGGAGTCAAAGTCAGTCTTTGAAAATTTGCTGTGAAGTTTTTATTAAGTTTTTATATTCCCCAACACCAGGAGAACATATTATAATGACAGTGTCCATCAGTAATTTACCAGTTTCATTTCTGAACAATAAATTGAGTTCTCCACCATCAACAGACACAAAATTTATGGTGGCTTCCACTTTTGGCAAGGAAGAATCCTGTCAGTTTTGGCATCAAAATTTCAAAGGGTAAGGTTACTGAATTAAAGAAGAATTATTTCCACAGCAGTTTGATTTTCACCATCATCAGTGATTACCAAACTTTGTTGATGGCTTGCATATGGATTAAGAAGAACCCTATTAGTTTGGAGTCATGGTCAAGGTCATCACTGTGACTGAAAGATTGAAAATGGTTTTGAGACAGTAACCTTTGTTCTACATCATATACTTGGACCAAACTTTATGGAATGCTTGCACTTGATGCAAGGAAGAGCCCTATTGATTTGAGGTTAAAGGTCAAGGTCACTGACAGATTGGGAACAAATCAGATATGCTTATTAACATTAGTTCTACATCACATACCTGAATCAAACTTTATGGATAGATTACACTTGGGATAAGGGAGAAGCATAATCAGTTTGGATAAAAATGTTAAGACTGCTGCCCTAAGGAAGATCATTGGGTTCTACACACATTTTTCAGTTATCTTCACAGAGTATTTTATAAATACGGGACAGGTATATAATGTGCCTTTTACAGTACTCAAGTTTCATTTGTTTATATTTTCTGAACCACTTGGTAGATTTTCTTCATACTTGGAATGAATTTATATGATACACTTGCCTCTTTGATCATGTGGTCAAGGTCATGGTCTTGTAAAATTAGTATTAAAGTTTTGACTGTATTTATTTTTGCTTATGCTTTCTAAACCCATTATTGACCTTTAGTATTCATTGAATGATACTGAAGCTGAGATGATTCATTCTGTGGCATACTCACTTATCTTTCTGACCTTGGGGTTAATGGCACAGTCCTAAAAAATTTGTGTTAATGTTGAGGTTAAAGTTTCTCTTTTGCTTCTGTTTCCTTAACCCCTTCATTAGATTTTCTCAAATCTTGGAATGAATCACTAGGAAGCAAAACTAATATATTCTGCAACTCACTTGCTATCCCCTTTTACTTTTGGTGAAGGTCACAGTCACAGAAAATTTGTGTTATTATTATTTTTAAAGCTTTTTTCTTTGTATAATTTGTAGTACTTGGAGGGTTGCCTTGAAATTTTAAACACACATTCAAACTATGATCTAGTTGGTTCTAATGAAAATGGTGCTGCTTGGACATCCAATATGGCTGCCACAGAGGCCATCATGAAAGTCTATCACTACTCCTTTTGAATAGATAGTCATATCAATGTGGCATTTTCACTGAAAGAATTTTATGATGTTTAGTTGGTCAAAAATGAAACTGGTGCCAATCTGACAAGCAATAGAGTCATCTTAGCAGCCATCTTGAAAATCTTGTTATGACAAACTCTGCTGGAACAGAAAGTCATATTGACATTGGGTTTTCACCAGAAGATTTCTTATGATGTCCATTTGGTTTAAATAAAAATGGTGCTGATCTGACATCCAATATGGCTGCTGCCTCAGCCATCATGAAATAGTATTGCTATTCCTGAATAGAATGTCATATATACTACCTTTACTCTTCTCCATTTGATTGCAAAATCAACAAATTTTACTTCTCATGATGCCTAGTTGATCCTAAATGAAAATGTGCCAGTTGTACATCTGATATGGCTGCAAATAAAACTCTTAAAAAGCTTGCTGCCACTATTTCCCCTAAATGGATTGTCTATATGACATAGGATTTTCACCAAAATCTCCTAATGGTATCTACTTTGTTATAAATGAAAATGGTGCAAGGTGGCAAGGTGATATCCAGTATGCTCTTTACGGCATCTGGTTTGAAAATCTTGTTATTTTTTTTAAGGATATCAATGATGATTTCAATTCTTGAATGTAAAAAGGAAGACATGGTCTTTTCTTGAATTCTAGGATAATCTTTTCACCCAATAGTCCATTCAAGGGTCTATTATTTTTATTTAGTTCATCAATCTAAAATGCAGTTTGTTTTTCTTTGGGTTCACTTTACCATACATTAATAATGTACACATTGAGCACATAATCCAGATCCAAGATACATTCAGCCTTCATGTATACAGAAACATGCAAGAACTCCACTCAGTTAAGAAGAGACCTTTATATAAAAAATATATTCTGTGAGACGGTAAAAATTCTTTGAGATTTTCCACACACTATGAGATGTCACAGAAGTTTTACAAATTAAGTTACATCATTGTATCAGTGACTAATGATGTAGTCTTTGAGGTGAAGGACAACAGAGAACCTTGAGGAAAAAAACTGACATTGGATACCTAGTGACTTATTTACCCTTGCATATGCCAGAATTAGTGATCAAACCTGGATCCAGTGGGGTAAAATGCTAATGAGTTATTCTGTACTGAATTCAGTCTGATATATTCCCACATACACATTCATTATATGTTCTTTGTAAATTCATTTCATATTATATTAGTATAAATCCCACTTTTTGTCATTTGATAGGAATCCCACTTATAGAATAGTTGATAAAAACGATTTGTTTTTTTGTTAGATAAAAACATTTTAAATATGAAGGAATATACATTATGTATATTACTGTCAAAAAAGAAGTTTAAATGTATTTTTCAACAAATTTAAATTTATGGTTTGTGGAAAAGAGGAAGAGAAAAATATCTCATTTCATTATTTTCTTACTACAACATTCCAGATATGTCCTCTGACATGTAAATGAGGTCCATCAGGAATAATGCTGAGATTGGGAGAAATATATATTTAATTTCATTCATTTCAGTTTTAGTTTTGGTTGCTGCTTAGATTATGCAAATAACTGACTGAATATGTTGCACCAATCTCCAATTCGTTCTACTTGAAAACTGCAATAACATAGCCAATAATTTTGTATAAGAGATATTTATGTGTGTGTGCATATATGCATATATATGTATATGTGTGTGTGTGTATATATATATATATATATATATATATATATATATATATATATATATAACTTTATGCTGGAGTGTTTCAACCTCCAATCTACACGTAATCAATATTACAATGTGCAAGACATGAGGGAGCTCTTTGATACAGTATTTCTTATGTTATAGACTTCCTTAAGGAAGTAAACATATATCATAAGTTATAACTTTTATGTTATTATCTTAAACATTTTATGCGCTATATATGTACAGTCGCTAGATTTTAATTACCTTTCATATGTTTTCGTTGTCATACATTATTTGCAATCCCCGTTGATCGGGAAACTTATTTTTATCACTGTTACCATTATTATCGTTTTACTTTGAACTATTTGGTTTTGTATTGCTGGCCGATACAGAACCTTTTTATCATTTGTATATAATGAAGGATATAACCTTTTGTATGGCGTTAAATGGCCTCTTTGTTCTGGTGCGCCATAAAAAATTCAACCAACCAACCAATCAACTATATAACCCCTTCTTTGACATTAACCAATAAATATAACATTAATGTGATTGACCAGTTATCTCCCTTAGATTTTTTTAACTGTTTTGATGGATTCATGCTATTGTTATTGTCCTCTTTATTTTTATTGCATTTATTTCTAAACTTTATTGTTACTTCAGGCATGGCCTAATCTACACTAGACCTCAACACTAATTTAATCTAATTTACTGTATCCCAGGTACTTTGAGAACACAATGCTGACACAGAGTGTAAAGTACATGCAGAAATACAGAGGAAATGAGTTTGAATTAAAGATCAGTAGAATCAAGATGGATGACAAGGGAGAATATGTTGTCAAAGCTGAGAACTCTTTTGGCAAGCGTGAGGAGTTGGCACTTCTTAAAGTTGAATGTAAGTTCATTTTTTTTAAATTTAACATACTCTCTATTTAAATTTATGTACTGAGTTTTATTTATATGTAATTGTTACCTTTAAAAATTATTTATACAACACGACCTTGTCTATCCAACTTCCCATTTTCCAATTATGTTATGATTTCTTGCTATAGAACCAATGTTGACAATATGTTTAAAAGGTTTTGTATATGCTCCTGTTATCATTCACTTTAATACCATTTACAGAATTATAATGTTTTTCTTCTATTTTATGTTGTACATCACGTTTACACTTATTTTGAAGGGTTTATCTTTTGTAAATTTGTGTGCATTTCTTACGTTTTTCTTCCTATCAAACTTTACCTTTATTAGGTATCAAATTTATCAATATTGTGCTGGTGTGCCATAAAATGCTACAACTACTTGCCTATTACTGTTTGAACATATATTACCTGGAAGATAATTTATTGTAATAAAAAACCCTCCTAGTCTATTTGACAATGGGATTTCTTCATGTATTGAGGCACCAATTTGCAAATCAATAAAATGTACAGTGCTCCCTCATTGTAAGGTTCTCACAATAACATTTCCTGTTATATTAACATGAATATGGTGACTAATTGTGCTCATGTACTTCAAAAGTACATCAGATCAGTGTTGTTGACACTTTTTTCATTTCAAACATCAGATAATAATTTTCCACTTCAAAAAAGATTTAGTTTAAACTCTGTTAGTAAACTTGGCATACATTTTGTATATATTCCAAGAGGGTACTTATTATGAAATAAATAAAATATGAAACTTATATTTATTTTTTAAAGTTTTTATAACAAGAAAAGAGTAAAGGCTACATAACAGAAAGAAGTTGAAATTTGTATTAAAGCCAAGATTATCACTTTCATTTCCACAGCTGCTCCAGAAAGACCTTCTGTTTCAAGCAGAGAAACAACTCCCATTAGAAGGTATACCATCCTAAAACCTATGTTTGATAGTGTCTGTTGTTTCAAATTTAACAACCTTGTATAGTTTTTTTTAATAGGTACAGTAATAATATTTATTTATCATTAAACCAACTTCATGCATGTCCATGCCTTCAAACATCTCTCTCTCTCTCTCTCTCTCTCTCTCTCTCTCTCTCTCTCTCTCTCTCTCTCTCTCTCTCTCTCTCTCTCTCTCTCTCTCTATATATATATATATATATATATATATATATATATATATATATATATATATATATATATATATATATATATATATAACAGTCTTTTGGGAGATTTAGCTTTCAATTAATGGTGAATTTGCAATAATATGTACAACATAAACATTTCACATATGCAAGGTAATTCATGATTGCAGTTACAGATGGCTTTGCAAATAGCATTTAGAACTACTTGAAAAATAAATATATTTATGCAAACAGCTTTAAAAACTGATAACAATGCCATTGTTACATTTAATCAAATCAAATCATATGCATGTTATTTGATCTTCAAAGTTCAAGGTTCTCATTGTGTATATTTGCTGCACCTGAAAAGAGTCACCAGATATTGGCATAACCTTGAAGGTCTGGTTTACTTGAACTGTCAATTGTTACTGTCAACTGTTTCTTAAATAGCTGTTATCAGTTTTACCTATAATCTTTAAAACAATTGGGGAAAAAGGAAAAAAATTTCTAAAGCAAAGAAGAGTGTAAAACATATTAATGAAATAGTAAATTACCAAAAATAATGAAAGTTGGCAATAAGTTGGACTTCTACAAGGAAAAACCATAGAACATAATGGCAGCAGTTTTGACCATAAGTGAATAAGTTAAATGTATACTGTATGAATTAGGAGAGAAAAGAAGGGCATGGAATGACAGAAAACCTGTGTAAGAGGAACTTTATCCATTTTTCAGTCTGTTGCATTAAAGCACATTTGGATGCAGGACCAGATAAAATTTGCTCTGTTATTTTGAAATTGGCTTTGATTTCCAGTTTAGGGAGATATCATACACCATATCTTCTCTTACAAGTTGAGTCCTACCACATACTGTACAGACCCAGATCTGCTGTCACATATTGTTCCAACAGATCCAGGTCTGTGCAGTTTGTTAGGAATAATCAGTAGAGCAAACAGCACAGACCCTGAACTGCTGGTGCATTTTGAGATGGGAAATCAGGGTCTTTGTTGTTTAAAGCTGGACTTATAAGTGAGTGTGTGTGTGTGTGTGTATGTATATATATATATATATATATATATATATATATATATATTTATATATTATACACATCCATCAGAGTTCACATAAATTAAGGTTCTACTGGAAATATTTATTTATTCAACATTTTGATCGAAAAATGGCATGAAAATTAAGATCCTTGCTTTTCTTGAATCATTTTTCTGAGCCGATTCTGTTTCCTGGTGAGATACTTGAGCCAACAGGATTCAGCAATTAGCAAACTTGATGATCTCAGTTTTATTTAAAAAAGTTATGATTACATATCAGTAAGATCATCTGTCATGATAGAAATACAATAAATTTATTTGAAATTAATTGAAATAATACATGAAAAAAAACAATAAGCAAATGGATGGGGAAAATATTGGGTTATCTCCAAGACAAGGAAATTTTGGTAATAGAGTTATGTTGTGTCTTTTGTTTGGCAAAGCTTCACAATAAGCAAATATTTTAACCCTCAACACTGATTTCCTTGTCTTAGTGCCAACCACAACATAGATTCTATTATGCTTCTGTAACTTCCAACAGTTTAGACCCAGTCAGGTGTCACAGTATCTGGGCTGTATTCATACATTGCCAGATTTAGAAGGTGTGCTGGAAGTGGGTGTCTTGGTCAGTCAAATCTAACTTTTCCTTCAAATAAAACAATAACTTTGTCAAACTTTAGGAAAGTAAAAGAGGATATTTTTTAAAACAATTGAGAAACTTTATCTGGAAACTGAAAAAAGCATGAAGAATTAAACCCACTATCCTTCTTACTAAAATGTTTCACCTTTGGAATGGAAGTTATAAAATAATCAAATGTTTTTTTACTTCTATTTAGGTCCCGACAACAATCAGAACTGAGGGAATTTGAGAAACCTAAAGAAGACCGTCCCCCTGATTTTGAGTTTGACCTGCGTCCCCGCATCATCCAAGTTGGCAATGACTTCAAACTCATCACTGTTGTTCAAGCCTTCCCAGTTCCAAAAGTAATAAGTTATCATTTTTAGTGGTAGGATCAGGAGTGGCTGTGACCCATTTAGTTTCCACTTCTAGATATCCCATAGACAGTACGATAGTTGGCAGATTTTCAAAAGCTCTTAATATCACAATGGATTCTACCACATTTATGGTGCAGTTTAAGGGAACAGTTTTTATGTCAAAAACATTACTCCATACAATTTTGTCAAAGAATAATGAAAATAAAATTTGACTTAAGTCATTAAGATTTGTTTGAAAATTTTACAAATAAAATATTACCTACCATATTTGATGTAATAGATGTACTGTGTGCTTAAGGAATTATTTTGAGGATAAATTTCATGAAGTTTATTTCATCATAAAAGGTATACGGACATAACACACAATGTCACAATCATTGGTATGTACATAGCAGGGATTTAACTCCCTTTGGGAAATCTCCTCATTGGAGGATCTCTTGCCTTTCCCAGAATGGCTGCACTCAATAATGCACATCTATGATCCATGTCTGGCACTGATTTAAGTGGTAATGAGACACCTGAAATATATAATTGTAAATTTCTTGAAAATTGTGATGATTTTATGCAGGTTTTAGCAGAGTTACTTACCATCCTTAAACCAATCTGTGATCTAAATATGTGCACTTAAGACATTGTATGCAAGTTGAAGTTTAACATTAGGTGTTCCAGATCGAGTTTTCTTCTCACCCTTTTACGACTCCTGTTGGGCCAAAAACTTGGTCTTTTATTTGCATCATGTTCTTGTGAGAAACTCGGTAAAACATCCAGCATGCCCACAAAACCAATAACCTTGAAATCGATAGTGGTCCTGGCATGTATAACCAACTGTTCCTACATAATATTCAAGAAGAAAGCAAAGGCTGCATGATAAATGAAGATAGACACAAATATCAAGCCTCAGTAAGTTTGTTTATTTAATGAAAGATAGAAAATAAAGAAAAACACAGAAAAAAGATATTAATATCATACATCAGATTTGTAAAATTTTATTCAGTTGGGCATAACAGAGCCATTGTTAACTGACCAGGAAAATGATGCTTACTGTTTGACTGGTCCAGATCCATACATAACTTGTCTAGATGCTGGGCATGAGAATCTGATGACCAGTCTGAATGTGAATCAGGATCCTCATCCACTGACTTGTCATCAATGACAGCATCAGAACTAGACTCAGCATGCAAAGATGAGGCTGTGTTATCAAACATACAGCTGCCCATGAAATTCAGTCTGTGAAAAAATGAATTCCAGCAGTGGACTGCTGGAACTGGAACTAGAACTGGATCAAATGCAACCACAATGGCAGAATTCAGCTGAACTGTTAACAATATTGCCATGGTCTTAGCATGCACCCTGTTTCCATGTTCCAGGCAAATTCTGTAATCCAACTGTTTCTAAAACATTCTTTTTGTTTGATATTGTCATATTACTTTTAAATAGTTCTTTTTCCCTCGTGTGTTTGGTTTTTTTCGCTTTTGTTGGCCACTGGGTATCCAAATGCCTCCACACAGGGTTCTCATGTGGGTCTGGGAAAGGTCTAAAATTTAAACATTGCTTTTTTAGGTCTTGAAAATGTCTTGAAAATTGAAAAATGATTACAAAGTCATGCAATTTTTAAGTATTTTATTCTCATTAGGTCAATAAATTTGTCACATTACGTTGTTGGAAAATTTATGTAACATTTTTTAAATTTGTGGCTGGAACCCTGCTCCACAAGTTGACATTGGGAATCATAAGTAGTATGTTGAATCAGAGATTGCAAGAGAGATTTTACTTGGGGTTACTTGCATCAATTGAATGCAGACTGCATGCAAATTATCTCATCTCATCCAGATTTATGAGCAGTCATCAGAAACCATTTACTGTTATTTGTTTTTCACTTGGTTTCATTGTTGTTTTAATAGCGTACAGTATACAATTTAAACTGCAAATTTACTTGATGTATCTAAAAGTTCCATCTGTCCAGTGAGACTGTTTACTTAATTTTTTCCTGAGTCTGACTTGAAATTAGCATGCATCTGGCTTACTTACTAGTGGTAATTTCACATGCTGATCATGTTACAGGGCCTCCATGCAATGTTAATATGATTCTGGTTTATCATAAATATAATAAACAATAAAAATGATAAGAATTAGTTGAGGAAAAAAGTTTTATTCTGAGATCTGAGTAAAATATGTAAAAGTGAAGTGTTAAAGGTATGCTGACTGAAGTTCAGCAATGTATATGATAATACCGTCTGTGGGATCCTCAATTTAACCCAGCAATATGTGTGGTAATGCCTTCTATGGGATTTTATTTGGAACCCTACAGTATGACAGCTTTCTCTATGGGTTCTTTTATGTAACCCAACAGTATGTGTGATAACTCCCTTTTGGGATCCACTGTGTAACCCTACAGTATGTGTGATAGTTTCTTTCTTCTCTTTGTAACCATACAGTATGTGTGATAACTCCCTCTTCTGGATTTTCTGTGTAACTCTACACTATGTGTGATAATTACCTTTTCAGGTGACATGGTACAAGAATGGTAAAGAACTAGAGAAAGATCAACACTACGTGATTCAGTATTCAGCAGGTGGAGTCTGCTCACTGGAGGTACAAAGTGCTAATGTTGATGACAGTGCCACCTATATGTGCAAGGCAGTAAATGACCTGGGTCAACATGAAACAAATTGCAAAGTAGTAGTAGAGGGTGAGCTATTTGTTTTTACATTTTTTTAAATATATTATGTAAAATATCTTTCTTCTTGTTATTGTGAGGGAAGACAATACCAAAATGTGTTATTTTCTAACAAAACATGATTCCATTGTTTCATATTTTCCAAGTGTTTTCATGGCTAGAAACACATTTAGGTTATTTAAAAATTAAAGCTAAATTAACATTAAGAATTTTCATTTGGTATGCATATACTTTGGGATATTTTGTCAGAGTTGTCTTGTTTATGCGATTAGCTTGCCATTCATCAATCCGGGATTATAATTTTCTCCACTGTTACTTACATTTTATTTCAAAAATCCTTATTTTTTTCTTAGAATAAATAATTGGAAAAAGGCATAGTTTAAAAGAACAATGTATTTTCTACATTAAGTTCATCATAGCAATTATACATATTAAACTCCAGCTTTTAAATAAGATTTGTTATCCAAACCATGCATTTTTTAGACCAAAGACCAGGCTATCAGTTTATGCATGGATTATATCATTGTAATTGCTTTATGTGCCAGTAATACAGTGATCTGAGATGTTATTACCACATCTGTAAATTGTTTTAAACTAATATTATCACTTTTATATTATAAGTTGTATCATTATTTTGTAGGCAAATATTCGTGCTTGTATTTTCTGATTCAACAATATGAAATAAGATTTAACAATTCATAGCCTGTATTGTACTTATAGTCTGTGCCCTGTAGTATCTTATGCCTATGCAAAACATATAATTTTTTCCAAAAAAAAAAAAATTATGAATAAATATTGCTTTGTTTATCAGTTAGTTTTTACTATACCTCATTCTTCCTGATAACATTTCAGCCATATATCCAATGATATTTAATTTACAAGCACTTTATTTCATGTATCAATTGACACATCTGAATAAACAGTTAATTCTGGTTTATCAATACATTTTTTCATTGATATACTTAATCCTACAAAAGATCTAATCCATATTAATGACTTGAATGTTAGATAAATGTTTATTAAATACATTAGATTAAGAAAATAATTATGATGTACTGTATTTACAGTTCTGTCATATATTCACTAACAAATGCCCATAATATAGCATAAAATTCAAAATAAAAATGGATTATTCATAAATGTAAGTTTTTCATGTTAAAGCAAATTTTAATGTTATCATGCTCCTACTTTCATTCTCTCTTTGGTTATAATTGATGGATTGGTATTTGGTTTCCAGCAACAATCCAAGTCATTTAAATGTTTAAACCTTGATATTGGCTGTGAGTAATAGGCAAAGAGGGTGCCCCTTTTTGTTCTCTGAGATTAATAAAAATCAATCATCAGTTTTATGATCTCAGGAGGATTGACGTCTTTGAAAGAGTGATAAAATGGAACATTATGCTGCTTTGAATTATTATTGATAATGTATTTAAGAATATGCATTCTGAAACTGTTTGTTTAATTTTGATTAGTGTATCATAAATAACATTGATGAATCATTTCAAAAAATGTTTAATTTATTCTTATGTGACTTTTCTGTCACAGTAATTTCATTAAATTTCTCATTACCCTATGGATAGACCAATTTCTCTTTTGATAGCCTGACTAATTTGGTCTCATCTGTCAAATCTTGTCCTCAGACAGGTGTCAGCTGAAATAACTTTGCCAAAGCTCTAGGCATATTTAATTAGATTTTAAGTAATAATGCACAACCATGTGGCTCTTGTGAAAATGGATGCCATAATTAAAACCAGAATTAACTGTTTATTCAGATGTGTCAATTGATAATGGAATATAGTAGTGCTGTTCTATATGAGGAAGATCACAAGCATCAGGCAAATGGACAATATAGATCACACTCACCCTGAAATCTCCAAACCCCCCACCACCTCCAAAATGAAATTTGGAGAAAATGCATGTAAGCATTTCTCAAAAAATCTGGAATAGCATTCAGTGATATGATTAATATTCATGAAATTGGAAGTTTCTAGTGATAAAGATGAATCCAAGGTGTTGATCTGGCTTTGTCTTGCACTACACATTGACTTATATCCAGATAAAGGATGGAGAATTTACAAAATAAGCAAATGTAACGTACTCCACATCAAATTATGGTACATGAACAACTAAAATTTACAAAGAATGTTAGGGTTCTAGCTTGACTTACATTTTAGGGAGAAGTGACTTCTCCTTTTTGATAGAACAACAAGGAGAGGTAAGAGCTGAACAGGGAGTTGTGTGTGTGTGTGTTGCGTTGTTATTCTGTTATTCTTTTATTTGAATAATGACCTCTGTTTCCCAGTATGCTTATTGGCATTTAAAATTGGTTTTAGGCAATACTTTATTTTCAGGTATAAAATTTTTGAGGTTGTAATATATTATTAACACATTTTGTACATGCATAAAAAATAATCATATTCATATACATTGTATTGTGGCCATATGACTTGAAAAGAAAACACTAGAATCTATACCTCATAATAAACTTTTAACTGAGTACCTAGATTACAGTATTTTACATGTAGCAAGTTGGTAAAAATGCTTAATCATCTAACCTTAATCAAGAATTTCTTTTATCTTTCTGAATGTTTACTATGTAATGGATTTGAAAAGATTTCCATACTTACTTGAAACAACCCATGTACATTGTACATGAGAGCAAATGAACAGGTGTCTTCTGATCATTTCAGATCATACTGTTCATCCTAATTTCTTTGTATGCAATAAAACATTTTCATAACTATTCATAGACAACACAATGAAGCATTAAAAAGTGTCAGTACTTGAATAAACTTTCCAACTGAAACAATACATCCAACATGTGAGTGCATCTATTTTTAAAAAGAGGGGTTTTCTTAATGTAACTACTCACTTTATAGCTTTGTTGCAACAGTCACTTCATAGGATTGTAAATGTAAGGTTTTATTTTTTGCCTGCGTACTTGAAGTAATATTTGACTTTGGTTAAATATTATTTGCCTGACTTTTTTCTTCTTTGTATTTTCACAAAAATGAGCCAGAAAGCAACCTTGACCTTAGAGCCTTCTCAATTTCAATGATAAAGCATTATCCCATACACTTCTGACCTACATAATTGCATTTTAAAGCTAAATCTTAAATGACATAATATTTTGATTTTGCTTTCAGTGTATTTTCTTGAAAATATATACTCCATGGCATACAAAAACAATCTTACTGAAACAGACAATCTAACAAAGCGATGTCTACGAGTATTTCCCCATGACAGGTTCACTTATGGTTTCAAACTGATCTTATTAAGAAAATACCTTGAATACTTTCTATGATAACCAATAAATCCCCATGGTTCCAGTGCTAATAAAGGTAGACATTATGTAATAAATAATAGTTGTCCAAAAAGACAAAACTATTCAAAGGGGGCACCCAGTATTTCAGATAAATTGAAAGTATTGATAATTACCGTTCAAATATTGTAAATTGCAACATGGAAACATGTACTGTCCTGATATTCAATTAATTTGGCATATTTGTCATAAAATGAGCTTAAATAAATGAGCTAATGGATTTTAATTTGCATCATATCTTTTTACAGCAAATTTATTTATTTTTTTTTATTAAAGTTGTATTCACTTCAAACTTTGTAATTTACTTTTTATTGATGTCTTGGTTTGTGTGCAAACCAGTTAAAAATTGATTGAAGAAATTTTATTTTTGTACTTGCAGATCGATCCCAGATAATCGACAAGAAATATAAATCCATCACTGATTCCTACTCAAGTTCTCGATATGCTCGCAGGACTTCGCCGTCAACATCGTATGGAAGATCAACAAGCATCGACTCTTCTGCCTACTCGTTAATTAGTAAATCTTCCAGATCATCCCGACCTGGTATAATGGAATCCAATTCTCATATTTCAAGTTCATATTCATCCAGGCGAGAAAGAATAAGTGAGTCAAGACTATAACGTGAATGACTATCGTAATTTCCTTAACAATGTAGTGACTGCACCGAACTCACTAACCCATGTACTATATCACCATGCATACATGTGGCATCATTGTTGTCAAAATATAATGTAGCAGTGGTTATGTTAGCTCTGAAAAAGTAGTATATGCTCTGCACTTCTTGCACATGTGTCTCAAAGGATTTTACCTTCATCATCAGTTGAGATCGTTACTGGAGATAACGGAGATTTTGATCCAAAGTGTTGTTTGATTCATCAGGACTTGGAAATGCAAGTAATGCAAAATTTGTAATTCTTATGATGTCTTCATATTTATACAAGTTTGTTGATACAGTTAACTTTTAAAATAATAAATATGGGGCTGTGCAATAATAGTAAATAACAATTTATGAAAGAAAACTGATATTTTTTGACACAAAATAATTGTAGACAGTAAATGTAATATCAGATCACAAGAGGGATATACCCTTCAAGTAAAGCACAATTAAATTGTGTATAGCTTTTTTTGTAGTGTTGCCTTCATTGGTCTTTTTTTAAAGTTTGCTGCAAATTATACAACTTTTCAAGCTCAAATTTCATGTTTTCAGGGAATGAACTAATTTTTTTTTAGATTAAAAGCTACAAAACAATAGGCGTGGTGTTATGAATTAATAAAAGTTAAATGATTTATCTGCCATACATTATTTTTTAAAGGTACTGATGCAGGTATTTCTTAATCATTTAAAATCGTAATTATTGATTATAACATATATAGGAATGTGCAAAACATAATTTTTTTAATTTCTTGATAATATTGAATATTTTCACTCACTTCCCAAAGGATTACATATCTGATGTAATCCTTTAAAACTATTTTGTGGGAAACAAATTTATCCTTTTCAATATTAAAGTTTCCCTTATCTCCTTTTTTCTGCAGTTATTGGATAATAAGCTTTTTTGCATCATATAATAATGCTGTTTAATGTTTAAAATGCATGTTAGATTTATGTAGCAAATTTAAATACATAGTTACACTTTCTGTATACACCCATAGGTTGTGTAATATGCTTCCATAAATATTAACATATCTCTAAATCATAATTGTTCTTACCATTTTTAACACAGTTTGGTAAGTACATTCTTGTCAGTTGTGTACAGAGTAAATCAGTGATTTTGAGAAGCAATTAAGCATGACAGTTAACATTTGGTATATTTGTAGGAATGAAAACCTGCCATAACCAAACATCGTAATATAGCTATTTCACGTGAATAGATCTGCTTTGAATTGTGCTTAGCCCCCCCATCCCGCGAATGTCACACACATGCCAATTTAGATTTGAGATGCTTTTCATGTGTTCTGTGCATTGCACCACTGAAGGCAACACTACTTTACTCCTTTTCAGCATTCTCTGTTTATGGTTTATTTTGTGCTCTTGAAGGCATTATCTATTATTAGTATACAGTGTTTGTTACACATTTTGGAGTAATTGTGATTTCATGTGAATTTAAGTAATGAAATGAAATTCACATATTTTGAATGTGAGCAATTGTACCATTTTATTTATAATGCCAAAGACTGACATTTTGATGATGAAAGCTTTCAAATTCTGTGTAATAAAATTGTTAGCATAAAATTAGTTTACCTTTAAAAAGGTATTTAAACTTACCTTTAAGAAGGTATTTTAATATTATGCTCTGAAAATGGTAATTATTTTCTACCTTTGCTACCCTTGAATTCTTTAAATCATGTTTAAAGATAGCAGATTGCAATTTTCTCAACATATAACCAGAAATAAGTAATGTTTTTTTCCTAACTCCCACCTGTTCATCATGTTTTTAAAACTTTTTAGAGACGAGATGAACCTGGACAGACCCATATAGGTTATATCATGTTTGCTGTGTGTGATACTTGTTTCACAATAAATGTTGGGGCAAACTATTTTGGACTTCCGTTATTCTTTTTCTGCTCTACTGGATATTGACTAGAAGAGTTTATGTAATGGCCTGTGGCATGTTGTCTGTCATCTGTCTGTCTGTCAGCATAAGGTTTTTTTTTATTGCTACTCCCTCTAATCTAATTGGAGGATTGCTCTGAAATTTTACACACATACACACACACACACACACACACACACACACACACACAGATTTATCCCAAAGTCAAGTTCGTCCTCAGTAGAAATAATACTTCTTGACCACCACAGAGGCCATTTTGAAAATCTTATTCTCACTGCTTCTCCTGATGGAAGGTCATAACAACATGAGGTATTCATTAGAAGACTTTGTAAGAGGTGTAGTTAGCCCTAACTGAAAATGATCTGACATCCAATATGGCCACCATTGCAGACATCTTGAAAATCTTGCTATTGCTACTCCTCCTAATGGAAAGTCATATAGACATGACATTATCACTTGAAGGCTTCTTATGTTGCATATTTGGTAATAAATTAAAATAATGCCATCCAGTATGGCTACAATAGTGACTATATTGAAAATCTTGTTATTACTTCTCCCGTTGAATAAAAAGTCTTGTTGACATGGTGTTTTACAGGGAGATTCCTTGTCATGTCTAGTTGGTTCCAATTAAAAATAGTTCCAATTATGACAATCTTGACATGGCTACCCCTCTTGTATATAAGGTCATACTGACTTGGGTTTTTTACCAAAAGACTTCTCACCTCTGTCTGCGTGTGTTCGAGTCTAGGATTCGGCGAATGTGGATATGTGAGAAAGCTTGCCAGTAGCTTCTCGTGGGTCGGTGGTTCTTTCCGGTGATTTCCCGGTTTCTTCCTCCTCCATTAATACTGGCCGCCATGAATAGCCTATCGTGTGCTGAAAAATGGCGTTAAGCAAAACAACAACAACAACAACAACAACCAAAAGACTTCTAAGGATGTCAGATTGGTCCTAAATGAAAATGTTGCCAATGTTACATCCATTTATGGTTATCACAGAAGCCAATTTGAAAATCATATTGCTCAATATAAAAACACTTGGCAGTTAAAAACACAAAGTGGTCTTATCTTGGATCCCTGGAAATTCTTTTTGGGATGTTTCTTATTTAATCCTGTACCTGTTCAAAGTCAGTTTCTCAATTCTTCAGCAGATAATAAAGTTAGTATAGCATGATACCTCATAGAACATGCACTTTGGGGATAAATACATTTTTCAGTATTAAAAGTGTGCCAGTATAAGGTGACTTTACTTATCATGTTGTATACTCTATTGGCTCCCCTGTTCATTGTTTTAATGAGGGCCCACCAGGTGGCATTCCTATTTCCAGGTGTCTCATTACAAACCATCCTTAGTTTTAACAGTTCACTTAGTTCACTTGAACACTGTTACAGAGATGGATCACTGAGACATGCTTCTGCTTTCAGGGTAGGCAACTCTGGCCAGTTTTTTTAAAGGGTCTCGGTATATATACAGCAGCCTTGATAATAACACGGTGCACTCTTAAAGGTTTAGGAGAAGCACTTATTTCTAGGGGAGGTAAACTATGACTGGAACTGGAACTTCTCTATTCCAGTGACAGAATTTATTTCAAAGAGCTTTATACATGTCTTTATTTTCCCATTTATATAAGTAGGTTAAACAAAGCTAACTGTACAAAATTATGATGACTTTTTCCTTTTAGTAGCAAATTTACATCACAAATGGGACTTCTTGGTTTAGAATACTAAAATTTAGTGTTCAAAATTGTTTTGATCCAGCAAAATATAGGTTCAGTTGAAATGCTGTATGTACTGTCATCCCAAAATTCTCTGACTCACACTGCAATGAATAGTTAGATCTTGATTTATTTTTCTTAAAGGTTGTAGAAATGGAACTTTTCAGAGTTTTCTTGAAGACACAAATTATGACAAGGTTCCTTCCTGGTATTAAAGGATCCGGTAAAGGTTGCAATTGCATTGCAACTTTGATCTTCAAAAATCAAAGAGCAAATTAGAGTTGAACCTGTTATAAATGAAATCTTGAATATTGATATACCAGTAATAATTCCAGAATACAAGTCTATGAGATCTGACATTAGGTGATGCCATTGATCTGATGTCATTGAAGGTGTGAAATGCACATGTCCATTGCATGGCAGGATATACCATACTGTGATGAGGTCCTTCTGTCAGTCATTGGTTTCTGCAAAGTGACTTTAGTTCTAAACCATGGACTGAGACCAAACTTTGTGACTGCTCTTTCTTGAGTTAATGAAAATGCATTTTGATTTGTGGATTAAAAGGTCAAAGTTGAATGCCACTGAATTGGAGAATAAAATGGATTTTTGCACAGATAACTTCAGCTCAATCATTTTATAGATGGCTTGAAAGGTGTTAATGAAAAATCAACTATGATGTGTCAAATTCAAGTTTGAAGTGACTCAAAGACAAAACGTTTCTGTACAATAATTTTAGTTCACAACATATTTTCTAAAAGGTTTAATGTATTTAGATGAACATTGATAAGATTATTATGTTGTATTATAGGTCAGCAAGCTATTTTTCTGTTCAATAAAAAAACTCAAGAACATACTACAGAATAGAGGTCACATAATACAGATCAGGAGATTTGAAAAAATTGGTCAAGAGTTGGCATCAAATCTGGAGATTTTTAGCATGCACACAATTATTTGTTTTAGTTTTGAACAAATTTACTTTTATATATTAAAAATTGAACAAATTTACTTTTTTATATTAAAAAATGAACATCTTTTAACATCAGTCGTTTTACAATACCTTGTCATTCATATTGTCATTGTATCTAGGACAATCATTTTTTACCTTTCTTAGTAGAATGTTGACTGGATTATATATGTGGTAGTCCTCATTATTTTTGATCACAACACTTGAAATGTGTGGTTACTGAACTCAGGTTTTCACTGGAGTCAGCCTGAAATTTTTCGGAATAGAAACTCACTTTAGTGTCTTCAATGGAATATGGCAACTTTAGTACAACTCTGTTTAGTCCAGAAAGATTTTTAAATTGTTTTCAGCCGGTCGTAGATTCAGATTGCTGACTGCCAGCCAGAACTGCTCAAGATTTGAGCTGTCTGGATCTAAGCCAAATTTGGTTGGTTGGTTTGTTGTTGTGGGGCTTAACGCCATTTTTTCAGTACATGATAGGCTTTACATGGCGGCCAGTATTAATGGTGGAGGAAGAAACCAGGAAACCCGTGGAAAGAACCACCGACCCACAAGAAGCTACTGGCAAGCTTTCTCACATATCCACATTCACTGAATCTTAGTAAAATTTGGAAAGTTCTTCATAAAATTGACTTTACAGAAATAACAAAATGTATATTCATGTCCATTTTGAACTCATTTCTAATCAAATCAAATTCCTGTTTCCCCCAATTATTGAATCTTTTTCTTCTATTTTGGTTGTTTAGATTTTGTCAATTTCACATGGAGAGATCATGCATGCTTACATATCTTGACAAACTTAAAATAACAAAGCCAAACAAACTTGGGCTATTTAGTAATGACTAATCCTACCATAATCATTAATCCCTTTAATCCTTTCAAAATTACTTCTGATTACACATAGTATGATCTACTCCAGCTTATTTGAAGTTTAGCACTGAAGCAAAACCAACCCTGCTAAAAGATTCCAAGTAATGGTAATTGTTTTATGCTGCTGGAACTTTTTATTATTCATGTTCCATTAGCATCTTTAATCCATTACAAATTGGTAATAGTTTATTGGTTTATTATTGAATTAGCCATTAAAGTGTAAGGCTCAAAGGGTAAGTCAGTTTACAGAACACATGATTACAAGAAGTCTTATCGGCGAAGGTGGATATGTGAGAAAGCTTGCCAGTAGCTTCTCGTGGGTCGGTGTTTTTTTTCCGGTGATTTCCCGGTTTCTTCCTCCACCATTAATACTGGCCGCCATGAATAGCCTATCGTGTGCTGAAAAATGGCATTAAAGCTCAACAACAACAACAACAACAAGAAGTCTTTGCTGTAAATCTACTACATTGGAGGCAATGCTTGAACAAAAATATTTCTCTTCCTGAATTTTTAAAATAATTCTGAGTGCATGGGAGATTTCAGTGAGGGATGGGAGATATCCCTCATCTTGGGAAGAAAACCCTCAGTGGAGACTTTCATGACATTATAAACATACAGTGTCATTGAATGCCTTCATGTGGAATGCCATAAAATCATAAGTCAAACTGCAAACTGCACAGACCCAGATCAGCTTGCTGATATTGTGCTGGCAGGTCAGGGTCTTTGTTAGGTGTAATCAGTAGAACAAATAATATATACCTTGTCTGCAGGTGAACGATGCTATGGCAGATCAGGATCTTTGTTGTTTGCAATTAGACTTGACTTATAAAGGAGTATATAACATTGGTGTATCCCACATATTTTTCACACACATTTCTATCAAACATATTTAGGAATGAAAAAGTCAACTAGATGATTTTTAGCTGAAAAGTCGAAGGTCAGTGCCACATTAAGTCAAATAAAAAAATGATCATTTCCATAGAGCACGTTTTATACCATGTACTGTGACCAAATCTTGTGGGTGACTTGTACATTTGGCAATAAAATCTGTTGATATGGAATTGAAAGGTTTATATTCAAGGTCACTGTGCCACAAACAAGGGAAAATGTTCCTGTAATGTAAGTTTAAATAAAAAACCCATAATGGCACCAAACTTGGAAGAGGACTTAACTAATTTGGGAAGGAAATATTAGACATTTTTAATTGCAGATTAAAGGCCAAGGCCACAATGATGAAAATAAAGAGGATTATCTATGCCATCTTTCAACAGTTTTGGGGCAATGAAGGTATTTATTTCTTAAAGGGTTGAAAGGTCATGGTCATTACTGCTAAGATAACCATGCCTTAGTGCTGCTGATAGGACTGTAGAAAACATGGGCATGTAATGTAAGTACTGTTTGTGGGACTTTTGTGTGGAAAAGTAGCATGGAATAGGGATTATACACAATATAATGAATACTGGCAGGAATATTCACAATATAATGAATATACACAATATAATTATTGCTTAATGGAATATACACAAAATAATGAATACTTTATGAAATATACAATTAATATTTTATTGGCATATATACAGTGTAATGAATACTGTATGGAATATACAATTAATATTTATGGCATTTACACAGTATAGTGAATACTGTATGGAACATACACATATAATACAAACTATTGAATATACACAGTATAATAAATGCTGTATGATATATACTATTAATATTTTATGGCATATACACAGTGTAATGAATGAAGATTTGCAAGCTATGGTCTTTGTTTTGGCTGAGACTTTACCAAAATAGCTCAAAAAAGTAAACAAATATTGTTAAATTATTGGGTATGTTTTTATTTGGATATAAAATTTTACTGACATTTATGAATCAGTGAAATCTGGTTTTAAAAAGAGTATGCATCTGTATCTTCAGATCTTACTAATTGTGATAAAATGAATGCAGCTATCATTCCTATATAATGCAGTAAATATAGGAAAATTTGATCACAAAATATTCCAAATCTTGTTCATTTAACTATTTACACAAATGTGAAGAACACAGACCCCAATCTGATGCTGTTTAATGTGCAAGAAATCAGGGTCTGTGCTGTTGATTTTGCTTACCATATATACATGTGTATCGGTCTGACCCAGCTGAAAACAGCATAGACCCTGATCTACCAACACATAATGCATGGGAAAACTAGAGTCTATATTGTCAGTTTGGCTGATAAGTCTTAATAAGCAGCATGGCTCCATGTGACAACAGATCTGGGTCTTTTCTATCTGGTTTACATGCTAGAACACCATATATACTCACTTATAAGACAAGTCCTACTGCAGACTGCACAGACACAGATATGTCATCTTATAATGCACTAGTAGATCTTTTTATGTGCAGTTTGTAATGAGTAATCAGTAGAACAAGCAAATAGACCCAGATCTGCAGGTGCTTTATGTTATGGCATATCATGATCTTTTTTGCTTGCAGTTGGACTTGTCTTATAAACAAGTTCATATGGTACATTGATTTATGGATAATTTATAGGCTCTGATCTAACAGTGCTTTAGAGGTGACAGGTCTGAGTGTATGCTGTTGTTATGGGTTGCATGTTATGCACACTGTCTTTGGGCATGAAGAAATCTGACAACCTAGAAGAAATATTACCTCTGGTTGGTGACTATTCACTCCTGTATGTGCCTGGAGATGATATCAAAGACTGGACTGTAGAGATGTAAAGTGAACAACATTACTGCTATGTTATCCAGATCTACGCTGGATCCAGGAATTTTTCTGTACATGTTTAACTTTGAGTCAGGAGTGGCACTTTTTTTTAGTAGTTTTCAGTGAAATTGTGACTTATAAAAAGAAAGGTACATTTGAACCCCAAACACCCCCAAAATCTGCCCATGAAGGTAATCAATTGTGCCCTTGTTGTCAGAGAAACCTAAGTATAATATTTCCATGCCAGCCTACGAATCATCATAAGAGTTAAGATTCTATATTGCGAGTTTGTGATAAAGTTATCCTAAGTCATCATGGTCAAGTTTAAATTCATGACATCCATTCTAAATAATACAAGTTCTATTGTGACTTCATAATGTCATCAATGTGACCAGGAACAATATCAAACACAGGCAAGACTAAGCAACCTGTGACCAGATGCCCATCAAGACTAGCAATTTGAAGGACACAAGATCTGAACAGTAGAGTGCATTGCTTTTATTTTTGTCAAACCTGTGTAGCTGTCACTTTGGCATCGATGTGCAGGTCCATCAATACATCAATCCATGCATATCATCATCCAAACAGTAAATTGAGGTAACTGTTCCAATTTTTTTACATTAAAGCTTTTCTGTTTAAGATTTAGTTTACTTTTTAGCTAAATATAATGTGGATTTAACCAAAAAGCACTATGGTTGTTATTATAGGTAAATTTGGCTTCATATTCTCACAGCATTCAGACTGGAAAACTTCCAACTCAGGCATAATGTCCTAGACTTTAGTTGCTGGGATTACATCCAGGTCAGTGAAATTTAGCAATCCAGGAGGGAGACTCATCTTAATTAAATCCTGATAAAAACCAGTATAACTTCAAAAGTTTTGTGACTTTGAATTTGAGCTTAAGTATTATTAGCAAACAGTTTGGAAAATATTTTTCTTAAGCATTGTGTTCTTATCATTAGTATTACATGTATTATAGAAAAGTTTATGATTTATTTATTATTAAATGTTTGATAACATTTTAAGTTAGTAAATTATCAAATGTAAGTTAAGTAGAGGAAGTCAATACACACAATATGAGTGATAGATTCATCAGACTATGACTGTATTTTACCTATGTATAACTTATTAATGAGCAGAGTAGACCCAGGTCTGTTATCGCATAATTAACTTACAGATAATAATCTATAATATTTTTTTAACCTGTGATTAAAGGTAAACAACATATTCAAGTCTGCTAGTGAAACATGTTGGTAGACCTGGGTCTATGCATTTAAGTGACTGTTACACATGAATTAATATAGTTTAGGATACGTTATGATACAATATTTGATCAAACATTATTACTCATAATAGCAATTTCCATTTCTTCTAATCAAAGACCAGAAGAGCTTATGGGATGGCTTGTTGTCTGTCATACGACATCCATCCATCCATTAACACAAGTTTGTTATTGCTACTTCTCCTGAACTGAGCTCTTTGGAGAATTGCCATGAAACTGTACATGTACATTCATCCCTTGGTCTCGTTGTTCCTAAAAAAAAATGGTGCTGCTCAATCATCCAGTAATGCCACCATGGCAGCCATCTGGAAATTCTTATGGCTACTTCAAAAGAATTTTCTTATCTACATGGGGTTTCCACTAAAAGACTTCTTGTAATGTCTAGTTGGACCTAAATGAAAACCATGCTGATCTGACATACAATATGGCCACAACAGCAGCCATATTGAAAATCTTGTTATTGCTACTTCTCCAGAATGGATGGTCATAACAACATCAAGTTTTCAGTTAAAGACTTCTTGTTGGTTTTAAGCAAAAATAGTGCTAATATGAAATCCAAAATGACCAAAATGACAGAAATCTTGTAATCACTACTGTGCTTACATGTATTGACATGGTTTTCATGAAAAGACTTCTTATGAGTTGGTCCCAACAAAAATGATTCTGATCTGGTACCAAGTATGGCCAACATGGCTGTCATCTTAAAAATCTTGCTATTGCAACACTACCTAAACAGAAAGTCATATTGATGTGGAGTTTTCAAAGAATACCTAAACAGAAAGTCATATTGATGTGGAGTTTTCAAAGAATGCCTAAAAAGAAAGTCATATTGATGTGGGGTTTTCAAAGGATACCTAAACAGAAAGTTATATTGATGAGGGGCTTTCAAAGGATACCTAAACAGAAAGTCATATTGATGAGGGGTTTTCAAAAGATACCTAAACAGAAAGCCATATTGATGTGGGGTTTTCAAAGAATACCTTTTTACAATGTCCAGTTGGTCTCTAAAGAAATGGTGCCTATTTGACATTAAATATGACCAACATGACCAGCTTGAAAATCTTGTTATCACTACTTCTCCTGAATGGATGATTATATCAATGTGAGGTATAACTTAAAGATTTCCTGTAATGTTTAATTGGCCTTCCTTGAAAATGGTGCTGATTAAATATGACCACTAAAGCAGTCATCTTGAAGATCTTGTTATTGCTACTCTAGAAAGTCTTATCTTGAAAATATTATTTTGTATCCCAAATGGATGGCTATATCAACATGAGGTTTTATCCAGTGGCCTTCATATGATATTTAATTTGGTGCAAGTCGTATATCCAGTATGGCTGCCATGATAACCATTTTAAAAATCTTTTTGTCACAACTACCCCTAAACAATGATCGTTATGACATAGGGTTTTCATCAAAACACTTCTAGTGATGTCTACTTTGTCCTAATGAAAAAGGTGTCATCTGACATTTAATATGTGCACCATACCAGCTTTGCTAATTCTAAATTTTGTTATTGCTGAAGATATTGTCTCAACATTCAATAGTTAATAGGAGAAATTGTCTTATCTTGAATTTCATGCAGTCAAGTATCAGTTTCTTTGATGTTTGTATCATAGCCATGATGCTATAGCAGATCTGGATCATAGCCATCATGCTATATCAGATCTGGGTCTTAGCCATAATGCCATAACAGATCTTAGTCATAGCTATTATGTTAAAGCAGATCTGGGTCATTACCATCATACCTATTGCAGATCTGGATGATTGCAATCATGCTATAGCAGATGTAGGTCATATCCATCATGCTATAGCAGATCTGGGTCATTTTACCATCATGCCTATTGCAGATCTGGATGATTGCAATCATGCTATAGCAGATGTAGGTCATATCCATCATGCTATAGCAGATCTGGGTCATTACCATCATACCTATTGCAGATCTGGATGATTGCAATCATGCTATAGCAGATGTAGGTCATATCCATCATGCTATAGCAGATCTGGGTCATTACCATCATACCTATTGCAGATCTGGATGATTGCAATCATGCTATAGCAGATGTAGGTCATATCCATCATGCTATAGCAGATCTGGGTCATTTTACCATCATGCCTATTGCAGATCTGGATGATTGCAATCATGCTATAGCAGGTCTGGGTCACAGTTATCATTTTATAGCAGATCTGGGTTATAGTTATCATGCTTTAACAGATCTGGGTCACAGTTATCATTCTATAACAGATCTGGGTAATAGTTACCATGCTTTAAGAGATCTGGGTCATAGTTATGCTATAACAGATGTGGGTCATAGTTATCATGCTATAATAGATCTGGTGCATAGTTATCATGCTTTAACAGATCAGGGGCACATTTATACTATAACAGACCTTGGGCATAGTTATCATGCTATGGCAGATCTTGGGCATAGTTATCATGCTTTAACAGATCTGTGGCATACTTCTCATGCTTTAACAGATCTGGGGCATAGTTATACTATAACAGACCTTGGGCATAGTTATCATGATGTGGCAGATCTTGTTCATTGTTATCATGCTATAACAGATCTGTGTCATACTTATGCTATAACAGACCTGGGTCATAGTTATCATGCTATAACAGATCTGTGTCTATGCTGTTTGCAATATGGTTAAGACAATACTTGGCTATGTGGAGTAAATTAGATATTACCCATTTTAGATGGCCACCAGCAGAAAGATGTGCACCCAGTTTTCACTGATGAGCTGCCTGTAGTGGTGTCTGTAGAGGAAGGAGACAGGCTATCCTTGCGATGTTCCGTGAAGGGAGTTCCAGACCCAGAGGTGGAGTGGTTCCACAATGGACAGGTTAGTCATTTTGTACAAGATGATGCATGTTACTGTAGTGATTATGTTAATAAGTCACCAGTTACTTAAGTCATGGAAGTCACAAGCAACCATCACAAATGTGTTCCTTAATCTTAGGCATGAATTAAAATTATGTAACATTATCATTTTACTTTTGTGTACTATTCTATATTTTATAATAAACGATGAATATCTCAATTTCATAGTTAACAATTTTCTTTAAAATGTGTTGATTGTTTCTATGTTTATACTGAATCGATTGTTTGTAATGGTCAGCATATGAAAGGGCTTGGACATTATAATAGACAAAAAATAAAAGCTAGTGTTTTGTGTTGAAGTTTTACCAGTGATACAGACAATATATGTGAATGAGCCACCATTCCTCTTATTCAGAAAGTATCATAGACACATATATATAAATGAGCCCCACTCTCCTTATTCAAAAAGTTTCAATCAAATATTCATAGTACATATCAATTATTAACTAGTAAACTAATCTTAGTAATTCACTTTTTGAAATTATATTGACCTCAGAATAAAAAATAAATGTTTATTCTTATGGAACCAAGTTAATTATATTACCTTTATTTTGACAAAGGCAATTTTGTGCCAACAGGTGGTTTTTAATATAAATGTTAGCATGTTTCCACTGAACACTGCATTAAGAAAGTGTTTCTAAATGCTAGCTATAAAATAATTTAGTCCTTCAAAAACAGGTCATTTAGAAATAAATATTATACACAGATGTTTGTCAACTCTTGGGGTAAAGATTTAAATCATAAGGCTTTTTCAGTAGATTCAAAGTGCCATTAAAACATGCTTCTTACATTATTTGAGTGGCTCCAAAATGATGTGGCATCATGTGGTTTTTATGTGGCAATCTGTACTTAATCACTAGTATTAGCCTACCATCAGAACTCAATTACTGGTATTACCATCAGAACTCAGTCTCTGGTATTACCCTATCATGAGAACTCAATTAGTGTTATTAGCCTATCATCAGAACTCAATCATCATCAGAACAAATCACTGGTATTAGCCTGTATTCAGAACTCAATAAATAGCATAAACCTATCTTCTGAACTCAACCACTGGTATTATGCAATCATCAGAACACAATCACTGGAAATTATCCTATCATCTGATCACTGGAAATTACCCTATCATCAGAACTCAAGCACTGGTATTACCCAATCATCAGAAGTTAATCACTAGTATTTACTCTCTCATCAGAACTCAATTACTGGTATTATACTACATGTATCAACAGAACTCAATCACTGGTATTTACTCTCTCATTTGAACAGAGTTACCTCTCCATGTTTGACAATTATATTTATATTTCATGCCTCCCTAACCATTTCATGTATCCTAAAAAATCCTGCTGTGTATGATGATAAGAGTTTATTTCACATATAAGAACGCTTTCCTCAATTATTAAAATTTTAGTGGATGAGGGGTATTCCATAAGTGCTTGCTTACTGACAAATGTTTTCTCTTTTGCAATTGCCATTTATAAACTTAAGTCAATAACACTTCATGAAAAATGTGGGTGTTGCATCCATTTTAAGTTCTATTTGATATACATATATTGAGACAGTTTGCTAGGTGATAAAGAACCAGATAGTAATACCCAACATGTTTTTAGTGAGTTAATGATAACTACATATTGCTGTCAATATTTTCCAGCAACAGTATTGGTTAGTGGCCTATTTATATTCACAAATTATGTCAAGTCTGACCAACAGTTAGCCTGTCGAGTTTGACTAGTAACAGCATGTGCTGATTTAGTATGTTTTATTTCATGCCTTTTTATTTTCATGAATGTTCATTTAAAAATATAGTTCAGCCTGTTTAAGTGGATTCAATATTTTCTACTGTAATTCATGAACTGGCAATTTATCATTAGGAACAACATTTGCATAGTCATTTCAGTTCTAATATTTGCCAGAGCCCTCAAGAAAGATACTTTAATACAAAGGCCTGATTTCTAGGTAGACAATTTGTGTCTTTGATGGTCTAACCTATGAAAGTGAGACATTGGTATAACTGTTCTGACAGCAACCATGGTGACAATATTGTTAATGTGCCATGTTACAGTTTTTCAAAAGTCATATATCATCTATTTCTGTTGCAGAAACTTTACTCTTTTTTTTTTTAATTTTTTTTTATGCTGGTCGATGTATTAGTGGAATTTCTAAAAGAAATATTTTTCAATTTTTTCCTGAAGAACTTTCATCAGTAGATGCTATTAACATCATGACCAATGAATTTCTTCTGCCATGTTTTCAGTTGCTTGGGACAGCGGTAGCAAGAGAACCACATTCAAATTCCTTTATGATCGTATTTCTTTTTTTCAATTTTTCCAGAGTATGTGCTTTCTTATCTTCAATTACGAAAAAGAATTATCTTACTGCAAATTTTTTTTCTCCTTGGGAATGTACACAAGAAACAACAAACAAGAATGGCCAACACCTAACATTGCCATGAGAAATTGACTTCTTTAGTCTGGTATACACTAACTAACCAACACAAAAAAATGAACATTAACATTTACTTGTTTTGAGAGGATAGCTAGTATTGTCACCCACTCAATAAAATACCTCTATTGTTCACTCAGTAACCAGCTAATATACCCAGATATTCTATAAGCCTGTATAAACATCAAGCACTGTAATATTCACATACAAAGCATCACATTCTATGGAACACTGGTGTATCTCATGCATTACTACCTGAAACACTTGCAGATCTCATGCATTACTGCTTGGAACACTGGTGGATCACATTCATTACTGAATGAAACACTTGCAGATCTCATGCATTATGGATTGGAACACTGGTGTACCTCATGCATTACTGCATGAAACACTTGCAGATCTCATGCATTGCAGCTTGAAACACTGGTGGATCTCATAAATTACTCTGGAACATTTGCAGATTTCATGCATTACTACATGGAACACTTTAGATACACATGTGTTCTGTTACTGAAAGAACACTAGAGATCCACATGTGTTCAGTGACAGCTTGGAACACTTGAGATCTGCAGGTATTCCATTACTGCTTGGAACTTGAGATCCACAGGTTTTATATTACTGCTTAGAACACTTGTGGATGCCATGCACCTACCTCTATTGATGGCTAATACATATATATATATATATATATATATATATATATATATATATATATATATATATAAAATCCCATTTTGCAGCCATTGAGGGTTGATGAGGATATTAAAATCAACAATCGAGCAGGCATCTGTTCCCTAATGATATCAGAAGTATTATCCGATGATGATGGAGAATATACATGTGTGGCCAAGAACTCTGCAGGAACTTCAAAATCTTCATCAAAAGTTACAGTCAAAAGTAGGTGGCTTTGTTTAGTAATTTAAGCAGAATTCTGTCTAGGGAGAAATGTTCACATTCATACATTTTTACAAAGTTATAATCTGCTAAACTCCATGTATATAATTTGTATAATTTTGATGACATGAATTGTTTTTCTTCCTAATTTTTCATGATGTTTTAATTTACAATTTTAACTTGACCACAAATGTTGCAAAATTTAAACCATGCAAATTACGTACTCATATACAGTAATATGCCAACCGCTCCGATGGCTTAGTGGTTAGAGCATCCGCCTCGGATGCGGGAGATCATGGGTTCAAATCCTGGCTGAGTCTTGCCAAAGACTTTTAAAAAAATGGTACTAACAGCTGCATCGCTTGACGCTCAGCATTAGGAGGTTAGTGTTAGGAGTGGTTGACCTGGTGTCAGGATAATGTGACTGGGTGGGACATCATGCCACATGTATGCGGCATGATGCCCCAGTGCTAGACATCATTATAAACTGTCATACTGCAAACATTGTAGCAATATGACTGAAAAATTGTTAAAGCTACACTTAAAATCTAAATCATACACTGTAATATGCCAAGTGATAAATAAATTTATATATATTTTTTGACAGAGACAGAGTTTTTAAAAGGTTATAATGTATAATGTTTTAATGAATATCTTGACAAGTTACATTAACAAAACATTGTAGTTACTCTAACATACAGAAGAAAGTTACAAATAAACTTGTTTAGTTGTACATTTGTTTAAACATATCGGAAAATAAATTTAAATATTTTCAAAGTATTTTTATCTATATTTATTTCACAATATTATCATTCATGTATATTTGTGCATTTTATTTCAAAACCAGTAAACATGTAAAAACAAATTTATATTCCTGCTTTACAGTTTCAGAGACAAAGCCTAAACAACCAGTGATTGAGCCACCCAGATTTGTGCTCCACCCCCAGGGGCAACTTCTTAGGGATGGGGAACCTGCTGTCATAGAGTGTGTTATTCTAGGTATGAAACTGATTAAATTTACATGTGCACAACACTTAATCAAACCACGTTTCCTTGATTTTAAAATTTACTTCAGATTGTCAGTGCTCACATGTTCATTTGTCAAACATTTTTATTGAAACACATTACGATGAATTATTTAAGAAATCACTAAATATTCAAATTCATTTAACTTATTCAGTTATTTTTCTTCCTTCTGGATCAGAAAGACTAAATTTAACAAAATTATTTGTCTACAAAATATCATTATCGATATAGTGTTCCACTTAAATGTCTTTGATTTAACAAAATATAAGGGAACTAATTGAAAAATATAATGTAACATGTTCTTTGGCATATTTGGCCTCAACAATTTCAAACACAATCAATCAATACAAATTATAATTAACAATTTCAAACACAATTAATCAGTACAAATTATAATTAACAATTTCAAACACAATCAATCAATACAAATTATAATTAACAATTTCAAACAAAATCAATCAATACAAATTATAATTAACAATTTCAAACACAATCAATCAATACAAATTATGATTAACAATTTCAAACACAATCAATACAAATTATAATTAACAATTTCAAACAAAATCAATCAATACAAATTATAATTAACAATTTCAAACACAATCAATCAATACAAATTATAATTAACAATTTCAAACACAACAATCAAATAAGTTATAATTAACAATTTCAAACACAATCAAATAAGTTATAATTAACAATTTCAAACACAATCATTCAATTAAAAGTATAATTAACAATTTCAAACACAATCAAATAAGTTATAATTAACAATTTCAAACACAATCAATCAATTAAAAGTATAATTAACAATTTCAAACACAATCAATCAAAAAAGTTATAATTAAACAATTTCAAACACAATCAATCAATACAAATTATAATTAACAATTTCAAACACAATCAATCAATACAAATTATAATTAACAATTTCAAACACAATCAATCAAATAAGTTATAATTAACAATTTCAAACACAATCAATCAAATAAGTTATAATTAACAATTTCAAACACAATCAAAAAGTTATAATTAACAATTTCAAACACAATCAATCAAATAAGCTATAATTAACAATTTCAAACACAATCAATCAATACTAATTATAATTAACAATTTCAGACACAATCAATACAAATTATAATTAACAATTTCAAACACAATCAATCAAATAAGTTATAATTAACAATTTCAAACACAATCAATCAATACAAATTATAATTAACAATTTCAGACACAATGAATCAATACAAATTAAAATTAACAATTTCAAAACACAATCAATCAATACAAATTATAATTAACAATTTCAAAACACAATCAATCAATACAAATTATAATTAACAATTTGAAAACACAATCAATCAATACAAATTATAATTCACAATTTCAAAACACAATCAATCAATACAAATTATAATTAACAATTTCAAAACACAATCAATCAATACAAATTATAATTAACAATTTCAAACACAATCAATCAATACAAATTATAATTAACAATTTCAAAACACAATCAATCAATACCAATTATAATTAACAATTTCAAACATAATCAATCAATACAAATTATATTTAACAATTTCAAATACAATCAATCAATACAAATGATAATTAACCATAATTATTTGCAATCCTCTAATAGCTCCTAAAGAAAACTTTGTACTCTTATTTAGATAGAAAAATCAGTTAAAAGTATAACAAAATTCATATTGTTTTATAATTAATTATTATTGCCATCCCCACCTTCCCAGTATATGCAGTTAAATTTATGATCAATGCAGACAAAACAGTATCCTTACAGTATTGTACTGTCAGGTAACATTCATTATGTATGTTGGACTCTTTTGCTGTAAGCAATTCAAATTATCAACATCCACTTTGGGAAGAAACCTAATTTTCCATTAGCAAAATGTCCTAAGCTAGTTTGTAGGACCAATGAATGTTATTTGTATATAAAAGTTCTAAAGCTCACATTTATTGTTAGGAAAGATAAGAATAGACAAAATGATTGCTGATTATGCATTCCTTAACAACACCAGTTATATATTACAAATGAATTAAATTACATACTGAAAATCAGACAAATATTGTCTTTTTCAGGTGACCCAGAGGTTCGCTGGTATAAAAATGATGATCTTCTCAAAGATTCTGAAGATTTCCATTACCAGAAAAGTGGCGACTCATACAGGCTGATTATCAGTGAGGTGTTTCCAGAGGATAGTGGTCTGTATAGAGTTGAAGCCAAAACCCCAGTGGCTACCATTTTCAGCTGCTTTACAGTCCATGTCGAGGGTGAGTTTGAACTAAAAGGTTGTCTTTTTATCATGAAGTTTACTCCAAATGTTTTTTTTTATGTCCCTTTCTTAGATGAATATTGCTAAACACTCGACTTGCTTGATTCTGTATTTGTGGATTGCATTGATTGTTTTTCAGTACTTGTATCTTAGTTATTGATTAACTTAATATTTGGAATATGCATGCAATGTCATCACATACTTCTCTTCTCCGAGAGCCTCTCCTATCCTTGGTTTCTGCCTCTGGGTGGGGCCATCTAATAAAGAATTACATGTATCATGGGAACACATGTTTATTAAAGTTTTTTTCAGCTCTTGCAGCCCAATACATTCTTATCCAATTCACTTAATATTTTAAATATAACACCACCACACACTCATCTAATCTTAGTAGAACTCCTGTCCCAAGGTGGGGCTATGGGTTCAATGATTATAATGGAACACATTTGTTTGATTTCAGAGATATTGGTTTTTTTTTTCATTACTAATATTTCCATATAACCTTTACCAATTTTCTCCATATTCAGAACATCATGGCTTATCACTTTGGTCCCTGGTTTAGCCCTGTAAGTCAGACTGTAGCTTTTCACTTCAGTTCCTGAATTAACACCATGGGTTAGCTTCCTAAGTGGAACCAAGGGTTAGTAGCTCCCCCATGTGGGGCCATGGGTTAGCCCCTATGTTTGACCATGCTTGAGCCCCCTATGTGAGACCATGGGTTAGCCCCCTATGTGGGACTATGGGTTTGATCCTATGTGGGACCATGGGCTAGCACCTTAAGTGGGACCATGGCTCAAGAATTATATAGAGGACACATTTAGATCAAATAATTCTCCATCACTTTTAGCTCGGTTATCTGATTCATTACATACCTGGATTATAAGTATGATTGGCTTCAAATTTTAGTTTATCAAAATACACTGCAATTTCCTCATCTCTCAATACAACTCCTGCCCATGTGTTCTACAGATGAGTGGGTTTGTGGATCAACTTCTATCCCTAGGTTCCAAAGAAGAGTTTAGTTCATGAGGTCCAAAATTATGTTGGTCTTTTTCAGGACTTATGTCTCAGTAACCTCATACTAGATTTACTTCATTATTTAGTATGTAATATCTCCACTCATTTTCCTCTCCACTCACTCCCCTCTCTCCACTCCCCTCTCCACTCACTCCCCTTCTCTTAGTACTACTCCTACCCATGGTTAGAGCCATTGGTTAAAAATCTATATTGTGGACACATTTTGGTTAAAGTTGTTTTCTTCACCTGTATTTCCATAAACAATTAATTAGATGGTTGAAAATATAACACCATCATTGACAGACCTTATTCCACTTTAACTACTCCCACCCATGGGTCTTGCTTCACTTAGCACTCAGAGGTTAATGTTAGAACTGGTCAGCCTGGTGTCAGGATAATGTGACTGGGTGGGACATCATGCTACATGTCTGCATCATGATTCCCCCATGCTAGACATTGTTTGCCACATTGCAGACATTGTAGCAATATGACTAAACAATTTGTAAAGCTACGTTAAAAATCCAAATCACACACACACACACACACACACACACACATGGGTCAAGTTCATGGGATCTGAGTATGTTGTATGCTTAAGTTGTGAATATTTTCATTTCTATCTCTTGTGTTTTAACTTTATTCACAAAAATTTTGGAATAATGTAATATTCCAAATTTTACTTTCTTCTCATATGTGTTGTTCCTTGATTATAAAATTGGACTTGTTGTGGTTAATATTTTTTATTATATTAAAATAACTTCTAATATTCAGCTTACTTCATAAATTACATGATTCCATGCTTTCCTTTCTCTCTGTTGGGATACAGCCATTTATCCCTGTTGCATGGTTAAAGAATTCAATGCATATTTTAAATATGGTATCATATTCTTCCTAGTCACCTTGCACTACTAGTACTTACTGGTACTACGACTCTTTAATTTTGTTCTTTGGGAGGTAGGTTGCATGGAATTGAGGTGGGGGCAGATGTCATATGTTTTTAAAGCAGAGTTCTTGTTCTATCCATTTCTGTTTTTCTGCACTTTATCAGTTTTCTATGCAAAACACTAATGAATCAAACACAATTAATAAAGTCCAATGATGTATATATGTATGTATTGGTGTGTTTTATGGCACATCAGCACAAAAGTGGCTATACAATGCTGAGTAAAGTTTGAAATTTGTAAAAATGAATTGCACACAAAATTATGAAGAATAACCTTTCCAAATATATAAAACATTAAATACATGATAAAATCTAAAGTGTAAAGATGTTGAAATTCCGAAAACTCCTTAAAACATGATAATATTTTTCATGTGGTACATTTTTGTAGTTTCTTAAAACAGTTCACAATAAATGATATAAATATCGTTAAAAGAAAACCTTATAAAAATATTTCAACATTGATAGATATTGCATGAACTAGAACTGAAAGGTTTTTAAAAATATCCTGTTTGTAGCTGATATGTACAGCAATGTAAACAATATAACAAGACCTTGTCTTATATCTTGCTTTATCTAATCACCTGTCAAATATAACTCCATGTTTGCTCTTCACTGAGAAAATAGTAATGACCTTATAGTAATGACCTAATTCACCACAAGTTGTATGTCATAGTGTTAGTGTTGAAAGCTCAAACTTTATTTTCCTGCTCATAGAATTTGATGAACCTACAGCAAGCCATAACTAAATATGTCTTAGTTGAGAAAATTAGCTCACCAAATGACTATGCTTTGGCTGAAGTTTGCTAATTTAATGCAAACTATCTTCCTTGATTAGAATAGAATAATTCTAGAATAGCTGCAAATTTTCCCACGTAAAAGCAAAACTTTGATCAACAACTATAGATATTAAAGGTAGTAAACATAATCATCCAATGTTTAATTGCTGTCAAATATATTCAAATGTGCCTGTAACAAAATCACTTGTAATAAAACTCTGCCCATGAAACAGTGTATCTTTAGGTCTGTTTTCTTTGCATGGTTTCTCATCTTTCTCAGAATGAAATTTTTTCAAACTTTTTGTTATATGCCTGCAGTAAGGTGGAGTGCTATATGTTAGGATTGTATTTCATATGCTGCCAATTTCCTTTCTGCACAATAACTTGAATTGTCCATCATCTACATGTATATTTATCAAACTTTCTGGACAACTTGCCTATTGATTAGAAGGTTAAAAGGTTAAAGATCAAGGTCACTGTGACTGAAAGATACAAAATCATTTCTATAAAAAATTATAGTTCTCAACCATGCACCTTAGGTGACTTACATATTGGGTAAAAAGGAAGATTTAGCAATAGTGATTTTAGAAATCAAAAGGTCAGAGGTCAAGGTCACTGACTGAAAGAAGCAAAATGGTTTTTGCATATTAACTTTAGTTCCATAGCATATAACTTGACTGAACTATGTGATGGCTTGTACTACAGTATGAAAGAAGCCTAATAATTTTGTAGTCAAAAGGTCAAATATCAAGGTCATTATGACTGAAAAATATTTTCTTTTCTGCACAAAACTTTCAACTCTCAACCATGTACCTTACCAAAGAATAACTTGTTCTTGAGTAAGTTCCTTTACCAAACTTTATGGATGCCTTGTTTTTATCAGAATAGAAAAACATAAAACTTCTGTTTAAGGTCAGAGGTGATGGCCATGGCAAGTCTAAAAAAAGCAAATAATTATTTATGCACAGTAAGTTTAGTTCAAGATCACATACCTAAAACAGAGGTCTAGGTTAGTGAGAGCTTTAGGCTATTATTCTATAGAAAGATGCTCTACTAGTGCCTAAGTAAAAGACTTAGAAACAGGATAGGGGTAAAATATGTCATTCACAGAACTCATATTTTCACTAATTACCAGACATATATAACTCTCCTAAAATTATGAAGAAAACAAATCTGTCCTTAGTTCTGGTTGGCCATTTAGTTATGGGTCAATATTTACAGTCACAGCCAAATAGATGCATACATTTCAGTGCCTGAGGAGGAACCTACATGTCCAGTGTTTAGAACCATCCCTCGATCTCAAAATGCAGATGAAGGTACCGCAGTAAAGTTTTCCTGTTCATTTGACAGAGAGGCACAGGCCAGCAAAGGTATTATGAGATACATAAAATAAAAGTTTTTCTCTACTGTCATTTTAGGTAATGTAATGTGCCTGTCACCCAGCCATGAACAACAGATGCAAAAAAATTTTAACCTTATTCTAAATATGAATGTAAATGCACAGCACTTGCACTCCATTTTGTGTTATATTCTTTGCATGCCATTTCACATTTCCATTTCATTTAACCAACCAATCAATCCATTTCATTTTCTTCATATTATACATGTACACGTTAATAACACCCCACAACATCACAAAATGACATTTTCAGAACATTTCAGACATTAAAATCTAGGTCCAGTATTAGAACAGCATCTTTTGTATCTATTTACGGAACAAAGTATTAGCCATTTTTATCTTGTGATAAACAGAGACTTATTATATATATATATATATATATATATATATATATATATATATATAATTGTATAATCTTATGTCCTTTATGTTGTATATTTCAGTTTCATGGCGGCGAAATGGACAGGACATTATTGAATCTGCAAGATTTCATTTTTCCCAAGATGCTGATACATATACCTTTGAAATCCCAACTGTGCTGGCAACAGACTGTGGTGTATACAGTGTGGTGGCTAGTAACAGTAAAGGAACCTCTGTTTGGACTTTTGTGTTAAGTGTATCAATAAGTGCCTCCCCCTGTGCCGATATAGATGTTGTTCAGCTTATAAAATCAATGCAGCAAGTAAGTGGTAAATTAAGTGTCATGTAGCTTTCATTAACAATGGGCTAAATTATATTTCTATTATGTACAACAGAACCTGTCTTGAAAAACCACCCCTTCTGCCAAAAAAAAATGATCTCTCAAGACTGGTGGTCACTCATGACAGGTCATAATACTATATAATCAACCCGTCTGTGCATGGAGAATGTGGTCTCTCAAGACAGGTAATCTTTAATAGCAATGGTCTCTCAATACAAGTTTTACTGCAGGTTTCCTGCAGTTATTGTAAATACTCAGGTGGTCTAGTGGTTAGAGCATTGATATCAGACGCAGGATGTCATTGGTTCAATCCCCAGCCAAGTTATACCAAAGACTTATAAAAATGGCACTAGCAGCTGACTAGCTTGGTCCTCCTACTGTCAGGATAATGTGACTGAGTGGAACATGATGCTACATGTCTGTGGCATGAAGCCATGGTGCTAGATATAACTTTAAACTGTTGCACTGTAGACATTGTAGCGATATAACTCAAAAATTTTTTAAGCTATGTTAAAAATCCCCAAAACACAATACAAACACTCCAGTTGTATGCATAATTGATATACTCACTTACAAGCCAGGTCCAAATGCAAATAACTTACCCTGATGTTTCAATTGTATAATGCACTGACAGATCAGGATCTGTGTTGTTTATTTCAATGATTAGTCCTAACAAACTACTATTATGTTAAAGCAGATCTGGGTCTAAGCAATATTGCAGTAGGTTCTAGCATGTACATATTATATTTTGAGACTTAAAAGTGGGGGTTTATAATACATTTTTGCCAGACTTTTATAATCTCTTTTATGATGTGGGATTAACTAAGAATTTTTTTTTTAACTATAAACTTCAAGTGACAAAAGAATTACAACTTTTCAAATTAGTGGAAATAAATGATATCATTTAGAACAAAAATTAAATTCAGAAATTATGTGCAATTGTCATTGACTTCTGTAGTCCCTGCATTATTATAGGGGTGGGGTGGAAGGGGGGGCCATGAAGTGTTACCTGTAAATATCACTGATTTCTTACACCCTACTGTATTGAATGTAGGGACTATATAATGTTACCTGTGTGCATTGCCCCATCTTTCTCCTTAATTTTTAAAGACATCTTAGATTAATGCCAATTGTTTTGGAAAACGGAATAATCACCCAACATGACCAAACTAATTTACATTACCTATTCCTAAAGGACATTGCTGAACTCAGACACCCACTTTCAGTGAATGTAGACAAATCAACTAATCAATTTTTGTGCACAGGGTACCTGCACACCTTTTGAATGAAAACTTTCATATTTTAGTTGGGACACATATTTTATGTTAGTGATACAGTAGTTAACATTTTCAAGGAAAATTCAACTACAAACCCCACTAGAGACTGGTTTATAATTTCTAAAATGCACATGAACTGGTTGATTAGGTGTAAGCAACATTAATATTGTTTGGTCAATTACTGATAAATCTAATGGTTTGAAGGCTAATCAGCAATATACATGTGTGTAAAACAATTATTTAGCAAAATATTTGATAGTTAAAGCATCAGTTGATTTGAGAAAGACTGATCAACATTTGTACTTTATAAATAATTTGTTAACTAGAGCAATGGTTCCCATTCTTTTTGCATATGAGAACCACTTCTTAACTTCCAAAACTATGTCCTAGTCCCCCACATGCTAATAGTTGTACTACTGGGCTCCTTGTAATAATCCCACAGCCCTCCCCAGTTCACTGTCCACAGGCTGGGAACTACTAAACCAGAACAACTACAATGACTTGCCATCACAAATCCTTCTTTTGTATGGCATCTTTCAATCACTCCCAGCATACTTGTCTGCTGAGTTACTCACCCCTTTCCCCAACCCAGATAGTGACCCAGTGGTCTTAATGTTAATATTTGTCAGTGTCTTAATGGAAAATGTATAGCGTTTATGATACACCATCTTTTTTTGACTCTATGTTATTGTATATATATATATAAGGACATATTTAAACAATTCATTGTAATTTAAAGTTTGTAATCTGACATTTGGCCTCCTTCCAGGGACCCAAGAGATGGAAGGCAGGTATTATCCCCTTTCTGCAGTTTTTTAGTCCAAGTGCAACATAAATACAAAGTTTTCCTGAATCCTCCCCCTGTTTAGGATTAGATGTGATATCCCTCACTAAAGTGGCTGTATAATTACATTCATCTTTGACAGTGTTACCATGGACTCCTAATGCTGTTTACAACATCACTATGGAAACAAATCTACTGTTAATTCTTTGCATAATTTAGAATAAAATCACACCAGAATGACCATACATCAAACCCTATCTTGAGAAATCAGGCTTAGGAAAGCATATTTTTAATAATAATAATAATAATAATAATAATAATAATAATAATAATAATAATAATAATAATAATAAAAATAATAATAATAATAATAATAATAATAATAATAATAATAATAATAATAATAATAATAATAAAAATAATAATAATAATAATAATAATAATAATAATAATAATAATAATAATAATAATAAATATTCTTTATTTAACAAGGAAAGTTCAATTACTGTGTAGAATACAAGATGTATCTACCAGTAGTCTCCCTTGAGACTGAACAAATCTATTCATCTACATAGAAAATTCTTGTTCATGAACAGAAAGTTGCATAATGATCAGTATCCTTTACTTTAAACTGGAAACAAAACACAATAATAATGGTGCACAAAAATGAAACATATGACAGTAGCACATGAACCATAGCATATATTTCAAACATATGGTTCAAATACATGTATATATTTTTCTTTAAAACATTCAGCAGATTTTCTTGCATCACCATGTGTCAGCCTGAAGTTCCATACCTCTGCTCCAAAATATTTCAAACTATACTGAAACTATTCAGCTTTGAGTTTCGGATGTTTCAAATTACTTTTTGAGGTTCAGAATATGGCCCAAGATTTTGTTCAAATATCCTTTCATGTATTACAGTGTATATACATGAATTTATAAACAAGCAATGCTTTGTGAAAGTTTATTCTGTCACTCGTTTTGAGCCATTTCAATTCATGGAATAGATTTTCCAAAGGTTTGTCAATTTAATCTTGCTTCCAAATACTGCTCAGTAGTGGTAATTGGCACTATGTTCATTTTCCCTATCTTGTCAAAGAATAGTCAAGAACAGGAAAAAATGTTGACATTATAATCAGATATTCTAGTTTGTTTCTATACAAATATTTCATAATTTAACATAATTATTTTTGCTTGTACAGGATTTATAGACATAACATGTGTATCCACCTCATTTTCAACTGTCACTTCTACAAGCTTTTCATCTTCAACAGTCTCATTCACTTGACCATTTATCATCAATTATATATTGTAATGACCTATTATGAGAGACCACCTGCCCTGAGAGTCATTTTGGACAGAATGTGGTTTTTCAAGACAGGTTCAACAATAATATCAAGCAGAACAAACACGAATTAGTATTGCATCCACACTCTAACAAAGGTAGAAAGAAAAATGATGCAAAAATATCACTTTACTCCATATTTTATGGTTCTTTGCATGTTCAAATGTGTTTATCTCTATGCTATTGTTAAACTGTCAGATATATTCTATATCTCCTGTCATAATTACCATCTCTTCCTAAATGACTCAGTGGAAATTCACTAATGTCTGTACTATCTATACTTGCTTATAAGTCAAACTGCAAGCAACAAAGATCCTGATCTGTCATAGCATAATATGCCTGCAGATCAGGGTCTATGTTGTTTGTTCTATTTATTAGTCCTAACAAACTGCATTGACCCAGATCTGCTGGCACATTGTGTAGGGGCAGATCTGGGTTTGTGAAGTTTGCAGTTGGACTCAAAAACAACTATATATGGTAGTTAGGGATGTTGTCATTTGTTTCTGCTCCAGAGGTCCCTGAGGGGTCAAAGGTCAGATGTTGACAAATTTCAATTAAAATGACATTTTTAAATATTTCATGACCAAACTTTATAGATGAGTTAGGTGGATGATGTCCTTTGTCACTGTTTGCCAGTTGGGGAATGTGTCAGCGAAGAGTGCTGGGTGGGGTGGAATATAGGGTAAAATGTTTGGGGATTGGCAACAGTGGGCCATTAAAATTAACTCTAGTGGTGTGTTCATACATACTATATCTTTTGTGTACAAAGCTTTATATCTAATCAATTCTCAACACTTTCTAAAATAATTTGATGGAACAGGCCCTTGCATATAAAACCAATTCAGCTATCTTTATTTGCTTTGTTTTTGACAATATAAATGTCATACGGACATGTTTTTAATTCTTGTGTTTGTTTGGCTGGATATTTTTTTTATAACTTTACCAGTGGTTGATCAGAAACATAAGATAGGAACAAGAAATGCCTCAGATTATATAAGCATTATATAATCAGACTGTATTGTATGCAATATTTTGTTTTTCTTTTTTTAGTGAAGAGGAAGCAACCAAGCCAGTTACATACTGAATATGCAGTCAGCTATTTCCTGTGAATTATTATGCTGAATCAGCTATTTCCTGTGAATTATTATGCTGAATCAGCTATTTGAAGCTAACTGAGACTTTATGTCTCCAGTCCAACTGCAGCAAGGAGACAATGGCTATTTTTGAGTCACATCGCCTCTGGAAAAAATGTATACCACTTATTAACAAAATTGGACTGACTTTACTTAGCATCTTGAACTCGTTTCAATTTTTTTTCTTCAACAAATTTCTTGAAAGAAAACCGTTTTGAAGGATATTTTAATCTGCTTCCAAAGGCATCCATCAGTTGGTTTTACTTATTAAATCAACATTTGCTTGAGTTTTATTTTAGTAAAGAATTAACAATATAGCTTATCTGGTTAGTTTTATTAATGTCCAGAAAACAGAGAACAAGAGTGTATACCACACAAAATATTGTTTGCATAGTTTATAAGCTTTATGTTCAAATGTTTTATTTATTAACATACATTTTAAATATAATCATAATTGTCAACCTGTAAAATACAAGAAGCTCATTAATTGTTATGACAGTGCACAAAATTGCTTTGTGGGCTTTGTGTGATTGCACATTGCAGCTTAAATAAACATTTGTAAAGAAAGAAACATGCTTTAACTTAATTTTTCTGAGCCTATGTCAAGTGGAAAAGATAAATATATCAGTCCATTTTTTCCAATGACTAAGGTGACAGCGGAAGTATCCTCAATAGTTAGATAAGTTCTTCTAAAGGTTATTACTTGCATATATCTACTTAACCAACTTTCTTGAGGTTGTTCAAGTTTGTTATAAATAAAAACATCCATAATTCTTCTATACACTTGCTCATCTAGTTTTACATAGGTAAATTTGTAGCATTCTGAGAAGAAAAAAGAACAGCATAAAGTTGAGCATGGACTGCAGTGCAGGTCATGCCTTCTTGGAGTTGTGTGTATTGTTATCTACATGCTTGATTATTCATCACCATTGGTTATCTCACAGATAATAATCACTTCAGTTATTATTGTCTTCTTTAGTAGTAGACAATTAGATAATGGTTCTTTTTTAAAAACTACTAACTTTAAAAAAAAAAAACACACTTTTCCTAAGAATAAAAATTTACATGTTTATCCTTAAATTTTGCACACACAATTTTTTTTGTAAATTCGTTGATAATATTTTATGTTAAGTCCATTCCATGCTTCATCCATATGCTGATATGTTTTAAAATCACACCTTGCTGCATATTTCCTTTATGAAGATTGACAATTTACAGCAATATCCATTATCACAGATTTCAATGCTTATGAATTTTTCTTTTAAATTTAAGTTAATTCTCAATTATTTTAAATCTATTGATGTTTCAGTGAATATTTCCTTTCCAATGATTTCAGTTTTATATCATTAGCCAACGATTTTCATCCAATTGAAAATATTTAGAATTCCAGAAAATTATCTTCATTTCAACTCAAATCAACTTTTCATCTGTTATGCCTCATACATCACATCTGTCCTCATGGCATATTTTCTTCCTTCCTTTAACAATGAGCCTTCATGGTAAATATCATGTTGAAAGACCAGAATAGAACCTGAAAATAGAAATGTTCAATCAAGTCAATGAGATGCAGAAAACTGTCGAGATATATAGGAAATCTTTTAATCCAGTATTTTGAGATTATCCGACAAATGGCCGAGTTGAAAACTTGGTCATCCTCCTCATGTCTATCATCAAGTTATGGACCTAAATTTGGAATATTTACTGTAATGAATATTCAAATCAAGAGCAGATCAATGTCACAACAACCACCACCACCACCCACTCCTAAACACAACAATGAAAAAAAACAGGAACATTTCCTGGAGTACGTTTCTTTTACAGTTAGATGGTTGATATCATGCTTACTGCATAATAAAGGAGCATATGGGGCTATCCCCCCTCCTCAGCTACATGTTTGCACCCCCAATCCGACACACAAAATGATATTCCTGGATTCACCCCTGCAAATGCCAAAGCAAATAGGACATTTGTAAAAAAAAATTTAAACATTAATATTTTTATTAGTTAAATAAACATACTTATTTTTTTAAAATTACGGTTAGTATGACAAAAATACTTTTGTAAAGAAAACATCAAAGAATGGTGCATTACATTAGAAAAGTGTCATTTATACAACTGAATATATTGGGATTATTAAACAAATGAATTTATGGCAAAAGTTATTGTTGTAAGTATAAGGCATTCAATTTTAATAATTAACATAATTTGCATAATAAAAGCAAAGACAAAAATAGGACACAGTCTGTTGATTTCCTACAGGTACATGGCAAATAGATATAAATAATGACAGAGGGACAAAGTGAATTATATATACCAACTGCTACCAAATGATGTAAGTATTAATAAACACACATTGGCTTGGCCTATAATCCAGCTCCAAAACATCTTCATTTAGAGATACCCCATTCTCTCCCTCTCCATTTTGGATCAGTTTTAGATCCATTTAGAGACACCCTATTCTGTCCCTCTCAGCTACAAACACTTACCCTTTTTACACTACAAAAATTCAGTACAATTAGGAATTTAACCAACTGTCAAAAACCAAGTTTCAGCTCTCACATGAATAAGAGAAATAACAAAAAAAACACCAGCAGTGATGTCACAATGGGTTTATGACGTCAGCCAGGAGTGATATTCTTTTTTGCACTGCTAATTTGTAAAATAGAAGTTATTGCACCACTAATTTTCAAAAGAGAAGTTATAATGTCAGTTACCTCATCAATCCCCATGTTTTGCAAAGAACTTTTCCCATTGCACCAAGGTGAATGTAAAATACTATAAACATTTCAGCTGTAAATATTTAAAATCCCCAACTGCACCCCTCGCTTCACCAGCATCCAGCAGCAATTGTCCCCTCACAATTCATAACCACTATTTTTGAACTGCCACTGAGTCTCAGGACCTAGTAGACTTGTGTCACCACAGTTAAAAGTTGTGTATGTTTCACACATATTAAAGACTGAACAAACTATGTGTACCTTTACACCAAAAGTGTCCTTGATATACAGAATAAATTAAGATGCAATAAAGCTGTCCGAGAAAGAGTTAACTGAATCATATTCTCTAATAATTTTTAATCTTGTTAGATACTTTTACTAAAATCAACATAACTTCCTGTCTGTAAAACTATGTCATGTACTTCATTTTAAGATGGTCTGACTACAAGGTAATCTACCCCTTAGCTCCCATGGACTGTGTTATAATGAGTGAATATTGTATCATGTACTTGATTATGAGGTAGCCTAACTATAAAGCAGTATACCCCATGGTTCCCATGGACAATGATGTATTACTGTATCACTACAAGGCAGTATACCCTATCAAGTCCCATGGACTCTTATAAAAAATGTATACTGGATCATGGACTTTGTTATAAGGTGATCTTACCCTAAGGCAGTGTACCTCATGGTTCTTGTGGATGGTGATATAATGAGGTAGTACCATGGAATGTACTTCATTATAAGGTAGTGTCACTAGAAGGCAGTATTCTCTGTGTTTCCAATGGCAGCATTATAATGAGAAATTAATGTACTCGAGTTAAACTTTAAGCAACTGCCAGTCCCAATTCAATTCTTCATTTGCAGAGGAGGCATTTAAAAAACAAATTATTGCCTATTATCAATTTATGTGAACAACAACCTCAATATATTGTGCAACATCTGCGGCTGGTCATAGTTTAACATACCCTGGTGACTAGGGAAACAAATTACGAAATGCCATTTAATGCCAAGAAGTTTTAGATCCCACTTGCCAGAAATGTCTCATCTTATTTATATTGCACATGGGTCTTGTTCTGATGACCTATGTTATTACCAAATCGTTAATTTTGTCAATAAGATGAGGTCTTATATAATTGCCTTTTGAAGACTGAGCAGTATGGCTGAAGAGCATCAATGTGTTCCAGACAGTTTGATTTACTTAAAGATTTCTAAAAGCTGCATTTCCATTGGCTAATTCACCAGAACATAACTGTTGCTGTCAGATCTTCACGTAGGACAGTAGAGATCTGATTTTACACAGATTGAGTTGAATCAAAACTATACTCGAGGATTCCAGACTCAAAAGACATCACCTGGAAGAAAGACACACGCAAGAAACATTTGCATGAAAGCCAATTCAACATTTTAATTCTTAAAGTTTATTTGAAATGCTGTTATAGGGACTGCAAAAAGCATGTGCACTTGTCTTTTACA
>JAEAOA010001226.1:572500-595000 GCA_016746295.1 Potamilus streckersoni
ATATATATATATATATATATATATATATATATATATATATAAAAAATACAAATCATATGGCAAGAACAACCCTTTCAAGCGTACTGGATCCACCAAGGGATCACTTGTGTCAGGGATTGATTAAAATAGATGCAATAAACTGAGGACGAACAGTAGGAAACTAGTAACTAACTAGCCTAAGCGCTTTCGACTCTTAATGAGTCTTTTTCAAAGGCAAATACAAAACATATATATGACAAACAAATAAACACAAAAATGTTGTGTTTGTAAACCTCTGCATGGCTGTCTCCACATGGGTTAAAACTATAAATACAACCAGCTTGTATAGACTAGTTGTGGAAACTGAAAACAGTGTATAATTCCCTAAAAGTCTACAAGCCAAAGCAACATCTATATTTACTTTTTGTACATTTATGTAATGCAGATTATATCCCGGATATTTGATTCTATACCGGTTATTCTTATAGTAAAAATTGAAGGATAATAAGAAGATTTAGAAAAGGTTAAATTCTACTAGTGCATAGTTTCCATTTTCTAGTCTTCTTGGTTTAGACCGCTTGGTTTCAATGTTCTAAGGCGGCGTATCCAGTATGATTCCTTTTCCTTCCTGGTTTCGGAACTCCAGCTGTGGTTGTTAGCAATAGCGATAAATATTATATCACTGAAAGTGTGGCCAGGGGAGAAGTGTTCTGCGACCAGGCTTCTGTACAGCTTTTTTGTGTCATCCAATCAGATCTATGAAGGTTTATCCTTTTGTGTAGCTTTTCAGTTTCTCCCACGTACTGAAGGCCACAGATCTTACATGTGATGAGATAAATCACATTCTCTGTCTTGCACGTTTTGTTTGGACCATGTATGTTTAGTTTTTCTTTAGTCCCTGCGCTAGTGAATGTCTTGGTATCTATCATATGTTGACAGGTTTTGCATCTTTTATCGCCACAGGGTCCAGATTGACTAGGTTGGTTTTGACTAGCGATTGTCGTTAGCTTTGCCCTGACTAGGATGTCCTTTAGGTTTTTTGGTCTTCGGTAAGCTACTACAGGTTTGTTCGGAAATATTAGGTTTAGTATGTCTGACGATTGCACGGTTGGCCAGTGGTTTGCGATGATTTGACCTACTTTGGGATTGTCTGGGTGATAGGTCAGAAAAAATGGTATCCTATCAACCTTTTCTTTCTGTCCATATCTGAGTAGGTCATCACGGTTTGTTTGTTTGGCCCTTTTGGATTACCTCCGCAATCAGGTCTTTGGCGTAGCCTCGTTAAATTAAATGTTTAGCAAGCTCTTCAGACCTTTCTAGGAATCTTTCATCGTCGGAGCAAATTCTGCGTATCCTCAGTGCCTGGATATATAGAATGTTCCTAATGCAGTGTTTTGGATGACAGCCAGTTGGGAGGAGATACTGGTGTTTGTCGGTTGGTTTCGAGTAGATGTCTGTGTGTAATTTGTTTTCCACCAGTCTGGTTGTTGTGTCCAGGAAAACATGGTTTGAGTTGGAAATTTCTGCTGTGAATTTTATTGAAGGATGGAAGTTGTTTGCCTTTGATATGAAGTCATCCAGACTTTCTCTTCCATACTGCCATTTCATTTCTATATCATCGATAAAGCATACCCACTGGTATGGTGTACGCTCAACCGATGCTAAGAGTTGACCCTCAAGTTTTCCCATGAAAATGTTAGCATACGAAGGGGCCATTTTAGTACCCATTGCAGTTCCGTTGATTTGTAGGTAGTTTTCTTCATTAAATTCAAAGTTGTTGTGTTTTAGGACAAGCTCCAGGAGTTGGACTAAGAAGTGTGTGGGTGGATTGTTTACAGTTCTTGTTTCCCATGCTTCGCTACATGCCTGTAACCCTTCATTGTGCGGTATGTTGGTGTACAAAGATGTGACGTCTAAGGAAACAAGTAATGTATCTGGCAGTAATGGTTAACTAGCTTTGCTTTTTATGAGATAATCTGTCATGTCTTGAAGATATGATGGTAATTTGTACACATGTGGTCTCATAAAATGATCTAAATATTCTGATATCCTTTCTGTGGGGTGCCCGTTACCTGAGATTATAGGTCTGCCAGGGTTTCCTTGTTTGTGGATTTTGGGTAGAAGATAAAATCTACCTGCTCTTGGGTTTTCTGGGCTTAAGTAGTTTTTCGTTTGCTGGTCTATGTATCCTCTTTGGTACGCCTCGTCAATAACATTAGTGATGATTTTTGCATATTCCAGCGTTGGATCATGGTCCAGTTTTTGGTAGAACCTACATACTCGATACGCCGCCTTAGAACATTGAAACCAAGCGGTCTAAACCAAGAAGACTAGAAAATGGAAACTATGCACTAGTAGAATTTAACATTTTCTAAATCTTCTTATTATCCTTCAATTTTTACTGTAAGAATAACCAGTATAGAATCAAATATCCGGGATATAATCTGCGTTACATAAATGTACAAAAAGTAAAAATAGATGTCGCTTTGGCTTGTAGACTTTTAGGGAATTATACACCGTTTTCAGTTTCCACAACTAGTCTATATAAGCTGGTTGTATTTATAGTTTTAACCCATGTGGAGACAGCCATGTAGAGGTTTACAAACACAACGTTTTTGTGTTTATTTGTTTGTCATATATGTTTTGTATTTGCCTTTGAAAAAGACTCATTAAGAGTCGAAAGCGCTTAGGCTAGTTAGTTACTAGTTTCGTACTGTTCGTCCTCAGTTTATTGCATCTATATATATATATATATATATATATATATATATATATATATATATATATATATGTATATATATATATATATGTATGTATGTATGTATGTATGTATGTATGTATGTATGTATGTATGTATGTATGTATACATACATACATACATACATACATACATACATACATACATACATACATACATACATACATACATACATACATACATATACTGTACTTCAAAGAAAGACTCATAAAACTATATTTTGTCATCTGACAGAGAGAACAGCACCATTTTCTATGTTATTATTTTCTTTATGACCCTAATTTATTTTTTACTATAGGTTTGTTACTTAACACTGCTAGTACATAATTCAATTTACAGTTTAAAGATTTATTCTTTATTTACTCAACATACTTGTAGGAATTAACATACTCAGACAAATATGTATAGACAAAAAAAATAAAATAAAATAAAATTATAAATAAAATAATGCATGAGCCCAAAATTTTTCTCAGTGTTATTGATTTTATTGTTTCTCAACAAAATAAAATATTTACATTTCTCAATGAGCTGTTTTTAAAACATTTTACTACTAAATTGCTGATGTAAAATAAACAGTCTTACTTTATTTAATTTTAATTATATATAACAAATACACTATCATGCATACAATCGGGTTTTGATTTCGTTAAATGCATCGTATCGTTTAAATAACAAGAAATATAATCTTTTAAAGAAATATAAGTGTCACATTTAAATCACGGAAGAAACTTAATAATATTTAACATGGTCAAAATCAGCTCGGCATTTGGTCTGAACCAGCGCGTAATCTGGGCCGAATCATCCAGTATATTTGGGTCAAATAAGCATGTTTCCCTCTCAGCCGTAGAGGAGATAGGTGCGGATTACTGCTTTTCCACAGTGCCGATTTAAGGCCTTCTGGAACCCTAAGCTCTGAAAATATTATGGTGCCACCTCTTCTCCTACAAAATGCGAAACTCAAGACAACAATATTAAAATCTAAAGAGGTGGGAAAATACCAGTGTTGCCATCATTCCAAGTAAAAATACCCGTGCATGCAAATCGAAATTGTCATATATAGTTCATTCAATATTATTATCAACAATTAATTTTCTTTCTTTCTGATGCCTCTGTTGGGCTGGTGCCCTAAACGCGTGTTTAGAGTGCTTAATGGGTAATCCGGCACTAGAATTAGGGTAACATTGTGATGATGGAGTAATCGCTTGTGAAACCTTCCGAGTAAATCTGTGAAATCACAACATCGATGATGCAACAAACTCTTTGCTCCAAAGAAGGCTACTGGGAATACTACAAACAGGCGCTTGTATCTTAGTCCGAAACTGTCTTGAAATTAGAACGGCAAGCATGATGGAGATACGCAGACAACCACAAAGAAGTTGGAGATACAGAACAAGAACATCGACCCAACAAACAAAAGGCGGTTATGGAATACATGAAGATCCATTGAAAAAAAAAAAGACAGCTGTGGTGTATCCCCTCTGACAGAACGCAGGAAACTTCACTCTGAAACAAAGGACACGGCCAACATACCGAAAAGGGAGTATGCATCTGTCTTCACACATAAAAAAGCACTATCCTCCCGCCCTCAGGGATAACCTTTCCCCACCATGCCAGGCATATCAGTCACCACAGAAGGTGTATGGCAGCTTTCCACATTGTCATTACTAATCCGGTTGAGAGGCACTTCTGGAACATATAGCACAAGAATGGAGCACATTCTTCTGCCAGTTCCGGAACCTTGCTGGTATAAGGTCGGGTCCGGATGCCTTTATGGGTCGAGCCCCTTAATGGTATGCTTCAAGCAGAGACTATCTCAACAAACCTTCTAGACTCTAAGCCAGCCAGAAGTAGGACACAATGAATGACTCCCAAAGCTATGCCAATTGAAGTACACTTACTTTTACTACGCCATGGTAGCCGGACAGGTCTGATATGAAGGGACGAACAAACAGCTTGGTAAAACTATCCTGACTTTTTCCTGTACTAATTACTATCTTTATCTAACCTATCATTCGGTTCATTTTTCTTTTTCCTGTGCACCGCCGACTTGTAATAGTCAAGGGTGACTGCAACGACGTACCATATATTCTTCTCAAATCAAACATCATTAGAGATGAGACTACCTAAGTATTTTAAGCTTTGCACAATTTCAGTTGCATGACGTCAGTGGTAATGATTGACTGTGGTGTACTGGTGTTTGGGACTGGGTGGAAAAGAAGTTCAGTCTTGCCAAAGCTAATTATGAGGCCCATTAAAGTAAAGGCTTCGGAAAACTTATTTCTCTTAGGTGCCACAAGGGTACAGTCATCATCAAACAGGATTTCCCCGGAAGAGAACTTTCAGTAGTGAGTTGTCGCAGGGCGAAGAACAAACTTTTAAGCCGGTATCTACAATCCCTCTTGAGGATCATGGACGTCTTGGTTGAGGTAAAAAATAAGAGGTTGAAGAGGACAAGTGCCAGGACACAGCGCTCTTTTACCCCATTCGAAATCCTGAAGTGTTCAAATGAGTCGCCATTTGAGAGGACCTGTCCTTTCATGCCATCATGGAAGAGCCGGACAACCATTCCTTGCTAATACAAACCAGAGGGTCTCCCTATTGACTGTATCGAAGACGTTGGTGAGGTTGATGAAGATGGAGTATAAGTCCAGCTTTTGCTCAATGTATTTCTTCTGAACTTGCATAACAGTGAATATCATGTCCACCGTACTGTGTCCTGTACGGAAAACGCACTAGGCCTCGGGTAGGCTAGCTTCTGACAAAAATTAGTCAGTTCAAGATGACTCGGGAAAAGATCTTTTCAGCGTTAGAGAAGGTGAGATGCCTCTGTACTTGCCACAGTCATCTTTGCTACTATTGTTCTTAAAGATGGAAACGATCAAGGTATCATAAAAGTCGTCTGGTATTGCTTCTGGAGTATATAACGAAAACATCGATTGCACCTCGTCGTGTGCTTTATGCACCGGGTCCTGCTGCTTTGTAAACTTCCACTCTGGTCTCCATCATTTCGAGCCCTGCCTGAGTTCATCTGGCGAGTGGCTTTCATGATTTCATCAGCCGAAGGTGGTAGATCGAGTTCTTCCCGGACTGACTGTCGGGGAATTTGTTCGAGAGCTGTGGTATTAACAGAGGATGGCATGTTTAGCAGTTTACTGGAATGCTCAACCCAGTGATATGCCGATTTCGCAACTGTTCCTAGTCTTTGATCAAGTACCGTCACATATACAACCACCAAACACCCCAACATCTGGTGGGTAGCCTTCTTGATTTCGTCAGCTGAAGGTGGTAGATTGAGTTCCTCCCAGAATGACTGTTGGGGGATTTGTTCGAGTGCTGTGGTATTGACAGAGGATAGCATGTTTAGCAGATTACCAATTACTAAGCCCAGTGATACGTCGATTTCTCAACTATTCCTGGTCTTTGATCATGTACCGTACATCCAAAACAAATACAAGCAGCAACAAGCAACGCAGCTATTATACCACCCTAAACAAACACAACAACACAAATAAAAAGCTGCATTAAAAAAGAAACTAAGGATGGCATGACTGAATGCAAACCTAATCGGTGACTATAAACACCGAAATACACTGAAAAACCGAAATACACCGAAATACACACCGAAATACACTTATAATTACATGTTCTCTGTGAATATATCGGTGTAAACACATGAATTACGATTTGTTTTTGTTTGAATAGTATTACAGAGCAAAATAAAATATGATTGAAACGATTTTGACTCTAATTATTAACTTTTTTCCTCGTTATAACACTAGTCAAATGGTCGTACTTGATTAACGGTTGATTGTTCTGGTATGACAGTGTCTGATTGTTCCGGAATGGAGGTATTCTCTTGCTCAAGTTAAAACAATATGTCACGCACATTAAAGAAACGGCACCCTTTGCTCAACGCTGTCATTATTATCTAATTGTGTTACTAAGGAAATCAACACCGACTTTGATTATGCACACATTTCATAAATGAGCAGTAAATGTTTTGATATAAATTTTAGGCTTAAAGCTGAAACAATATGTTGAAGACATTAAAGAAACTGTACCCTTTGCTCAACGTTGTCATTATTCTCTAATTGTCTTCCTAAGGAAATGACCACCGACTTTGATCATGCACATGTTTCATAAATGAGCAGTAAATGTTTTGATATAAAAGCTCTATACGCTCTCCCCCCCCCCTTGTCTGCATCATACTATCTTGGGAATATAGCATTCGGTATAATTAATTCAACTTCATCAATTCCGGATCCTTCCTAACACCCTTACAATCAACTGTCATATTAACAAAAGTAGCATAAAAGTACGTTACATTATTGCCAAAATTTGGGAAACCTTTTAAACAACAATTTAGTCAAATGCTATTTATTTTTCGCCAATTGTATCACTAAAGTACATATATAATCTTATGTCGGAAAGTACATTTGATTGTATTCACTTTAAATCTGTGTATGTATCATTACGTTTCTCAATAGATCATTTCTGTCGAATCAAGTATGACCTATTGACGACATTGCATGAAGTTGGCAATAACGAGGAAAAAAGCAAATAATTCGTATCAGAATCGCTCCAATCATATTTTATTTTGCTCTGTAATACTATTAAAACAAAAATAATTCGTAATTCCTGTTTATACACCGATATATTCACAGAGAAAAAGTAATTATAAGTGTATTTCGGTGTGTATTTCGGTTTTTCAGTGTATTTCGGTGTTTATAGTCACCCAAACATAATATTGCAAAATAAAATTATCCTACAAATTTAATTTCTTGTCTATAAGAATGAAATACCCCATGTGTAGAAGTAAATTATGCAAAAAAAGGTACGGGCTTGTTGTTAAATTTTTTGTGAATATTTTTATCTTCAACCTGTAGAAAGAAAAGAAGGACTTCGTTAGGCGATGACGTAAGAGGACTGAAGTATAGTTTCTGGGAGGGACAAGGCTGGTTCTATCACTCCCGCTAGGAGAGATGGTGCGCTGAATCGGGTCAACCTGCCCCCCCCCCGCTAAATAATGTTCCCTCCCAAAAAGAGGGACAAAGTCCGCTTACAAAGTAGCCACATCCGTCTAAGAATTACAAAACTCAGAAGAGCAAATAAAACTCGCAATAACTAATCTAATAAAATTAATTTTAAAAAAGAGATAACACAAATTGATGTAACATAAAACAACCAAGGAGTTGCATCCCGAAATAAGGCGTGAGAATGCGAGGTTATACTATCGAGGCATCACTTGAGGCAGGCAGACAGACATATATAGGAATCTCAAATGTAAGATCATACAAAAAATGGCTACACGACGAAAGAGGCAAACAGGAAAAGAGGAACCTCAGTAAAAAGTATATTCTTTTTTTTTCTGCTTAAATTGTTTTATAAATCGATAGACAGAACGGAGATGGGGATACAAAGATATTTTACAAAAATACAGCATTGGAACAAAAGGTTGTCAACTCATATGCCTGCTAGTATACCTAGTGGTACCAAGACAAAAATACAGTAAATAATGAAGATGTATTTAATATGAAGTTACACGGGGAACTAACTTATAAGGTCGGATTATGCCGATACATAAGGAACCAGCCCAAAAGGTTATCGGATTATGGAAATACACGAGGAATCAGCCTAAAAAGTTGTTGGATTGTGGAAATACATGAGGAACCTGCTTATAAGGCTGTACAATTTGTGCAACATTCCCTGAAAACCAATTTGTACTATAGTAAGATTGCAATTAATGCTTCATTATGTAAACTTAAATTTGATCGAGATACTGTGATACTTATGCGTGTATTTTTAGACATTTAATATAAATATATCCATATTACATGTATTTTCAGTTTTGCTGACTCATACCTAAACATGGGAACATTACGAATGAAGGGTCGGAGTTTGTGGTAACTCAGTGATTAGAGTGCTGGAATAGCCACCGAAAAGGGCGCGGGTTTGAATCCTAAAGTTAGATCAGCCTGGGACAGCTGCTATGGTGTGTCCTTGGGCTAGGCACTTTAATCTAATTGCATCGGAACTAAATAACATACCAAAGAGATCTAGGGCCTTTAAAAAAAAACCACTAAAACTGAGCGCCACAATGTGAATACGATGAAGCACGTATGATTGCTGTATTTAATTATTTATTGCTTATTATGGGAAAGAAAACTAAGGGACAAAAATATATTGTGATATGCGATTACAGTACTATTAAAAATAATTATTACAAAAACTTTGCAAGGTAATGATTGATACTGAAGATAAGGAATGTATTGAGGTACAACACTGAGTCATTAGGAATTGTAAAACTTACTTATTTTGCAAGCCTTTCCTATATACACAGGTAATGCTGTATGTAGTTAAATCCGTTCTTATGCACTCTGCCCGAAATATGCTTACACATTTTTGTAAAGAGAACAATGTATTAGTGGAAGCATGATATTCTGATCTGCTATCTGAATGGATGCTTACTTCTACACTCTTTACACAATTCTTTAATTTCAGACGAGATTCGTACATGTAGGATTAATTTAAAATATCTTTTTGATAATGTTTGCTTGTATCTAAAATCATATTTATTTTGTACGCATGTACACAATTTGTTTCTCACTCATGATACGTATTGTGTAACTGGTGCTAAATTGAAGGGAAAATGTCAGAGCCAACATTAATAATGCCCATGTGGTCAATCTCAATGCAACTCAAAACAAGCAAACTGTCCACTATTCAGAATAGATTAAACAAATTCGATGTAGTGATTATTATGGATTAACTTTTTCATTATGGGCGGCCCGGATATTTGTTCTTTGACCTAAATATAATTAATTTTTCTCAAGAAAAATAAATAATTTTTTTCAAGCTATTTCAAAATCAAAAATTTTCTTCTTCACATAAATTCACAGTCCACAAACACACATACAGTTGCGCACGCATGCATATACACAAGAGTGCGAAAACACACACACACACACACACGCATGCACACACACACACACACACCTTGCTGCTTTCTCGGGTGTAAAAATTACAAACATGGCTATAGTCTATGCATCCAGAACGCAACGCCATCGATTGCAGTAAGAATGCGAAAAATCATCCTTACAAGAGCTCATAAAAGCAAAACTGGAACAAACTGAAGTTTCAAAGTATGCTAAATTTAATATAAACAGCTTGTCGCTAGCAGTTTTCTTTTAAGGTAGGTTGCATCCTCCTCCATGTTCTCTTGCTCTTCTCCTCATCAAAGCCCTCACTACATCAACATGTGAACCATTGAGAACAATTTTTTAATGAAAGTTGACTGGACTTTTTTTCTGTAATCGGCGTGAAAAAATAGTCTCAAACTTCAATAATTAGAATAAGTTTCAAAATTCATCAAATGTGAGTTAAGCTACGCACCTCATTCAGGTAGAGCTGTACAGTAATATAACTTCTCTCTCCGTTCTGCCTCATATAAGAGCCATCCATATGGGGTAGAAAAAAATCTCCTGGGTCATACCTTAAAAACCGTAACCTGCAAATCAGATCATACATAAATACTAGTAGAAGTGGGTTTTAAAAAATTAAACCAGTAAAATAATCCAGAAACGATGAAGGAAATACCTTGTTGATATGAACAGAAAGATCGCATGATGGGGAACCAAGGTCTGATCAGAAAGACTGAGATACAATAAAAAGTTCATGGTTTATATCTCTATTTCTTTCTTCTTTTTTTTTTTCTTTTTTCATTTTTCCTCTAAAGGCTGAACAGACATAAAGCGATTAGCATATTAATAGGGTCAAAAGTACGGCTGACTGCAAAGCTAACCGAAAAACAGCTTAGACCCAGATGGGTCCACGCTTAATGCGACAGTATGTCAGAGTCTGCGATATTGACTCTACTTTTCATTTCATGCCAACAGCCCTGAATCGGATCGACCGACACATTATGAAACAGTAGATAGGGGTCGAATGTGCTTTTTGTTGGATTAGCATGTGAAATGGGTTCTTACGGTAATTTGAGTTTTGCATCAAAAAGGGAGCAGTCCTATAAACCAAGAGTATAGAATGAGTCGTGTTACTCTTTATGTCGATATTGAAATAACTTGTGCGCGAAACAAATTCTATTAATTAGCTACATTTAGTGATGCTCACATGAAAACCCAAAGAACAATATGCGTGGATATATCTTCGCGTAGGCCGATAAATCAGTCCCACGCTTTTAATATTATTGACTGACGGTTTAGGGGATGATATTGCCTATTCAGTAAAACCTGCACAGATCAGCTGCCATTCTTGTGCACACAAGGGTGTATATTTTATCCACTTACCCGTATTTCTCACAGCTGTTGAGCTACCATTGGCTTAATGGTTCTTTTGTCAATATGAGCACACTATTTCTGGATCAAATCCAATGTATGGCGACTTGTAAATCCATGTGGAATAATACAACCCTCTGTCCTGTGGCGATTTTGAATTTTTCTCTAGATACGAATGTTACCAAATACCGGTAAATGTCTAAACTGTAAACAGGTGTGTTCAGAAAAAATTTTGCATGCAGCAAATTTGCTAATTTAAGAAGCAGGTGATATTATACCCATATATCCCCCATCAGTATCAGCACAGATTGTGTAGGGGTGGGGCTGATTTATTGGACTAATCGTCGCAATGCTGAATGAACTATAATTATCATTAACCTCCGTAATCTCTCATTATAATCTTGATAAAATTAATATAAATTATTGGTGCCCCACATCGATTTCAGCTGCACACAACAACCAGTGGCGTCGATTGGGGTGTGTACAGACAGCACTGGGTGACACCAGCAGAGGGTGGGGGTGACACCTAAATGACTGTTTATAAAAGTTTTGAATTTTTGTGCAGGAAGGAGGTCCATGAGGGTGACACCATGAGTTACCCTACTGGCTGACACCAACCCTAGTGACGCCACTGACAACAACAACGCGTGCACATTTTCGTCATATAACCCCACATCTTGACAATGTGCGCCCCATGTGCGCGTTTTGGTCAAGAAACTTCTTAAAACTATACGTTTATAAATTTTCTTTAGTGGAGATCCATCCGTGTCTTTGTTAGAGCTATCAATGGCGAAAGTCCCTACAAGTGTTACAACTTATAAGATGGCGATGAATATCTATTTTAAAACAATGTATCTGGCAATGAAAATGTTAAAGGCTTGTAGCAGTTGCAACGTAGGTCTACAGCTCTTGTCGGTCGATAGTATAATATATTGTGAATTAATAACAAAAGAGACTAAATTTATGTAACTACACAATTCATTACTTTTAAGTAATTTGAAGTGGAAAAATGTATTTTAAAAGAAAAGATTGTTTATAACAATAACTACTAGTAAATAACCAGTGAACACTAAAGATAAATGAGAGCGAGACCAGGAACAGAAAATTTGATGGTGCTGTTCATATCAGGTAACCAGATATTTAAACATGTTAATGTTTTCATCAGTTACTTGAGCTCACGATGAAACATTTATTTCAGTAATACCAGAGTCAAAGGAAAATATGACTGTATAGTGCAGGCGACAAAGCTAAGTGGTAAAACTGTCATGTGCAGACAACAAAGATAATTGGTAAAACTGTCATATGCAAATGACAAAGCTAAGCGGTAAAACTGTCATATCAGGGTTCCTGCACACTTAACAAAAACAAATTCCATGATTTTTCCAAAACTTTTCCAGGGCCATTTAATAAAAATCAAGGACCGCGCTATCTAGCATTGTCAAGTAAATGAACATAAAGAATGACATCTTTCAATCTAAAATAACAAAGTTAACAACAAATATTTTTAATATGTACATTTTAAATTTACCTGGGCTAGCAAACTTTGACTTTATGTAGTAATTTTTGTCATAATCAAATGTTCAATGTAATTTGTATTCAAAAGAAAAAAGGAAACAATCCTATGCAGTCCTTGTATGTGTTCCTATTTACAATATGAACAAAACACATTACTTTCCAGTTGCTTTTTTTATTTAGTGAACTCCACTGAAAATCATGTGATACTTCCATTAGGGGAACTTACTCTTGTTATATGAATTGAAACCATTTATTGATTGTAATTTTATCATTTTATTTAATCGGTAATCAGTGCTCTATGAAATTTGAAGTAATCAATTTCTTTAACTCCATTGTCACAAATTCCATGACTTTTCCAAAACTTTGCAAGGTTTTGACAAATTCCATAACTTTTCAAAGCCCTTGAAATTTATTTTTTAAATTCCAAAACATTTCCAGGATTCCATGACCTACAGGAACCCTGTCATATGCAGACAACAAAGATAAGTAGTAAAACTGTCGAAACAATTAGGATTATTTTATGCTTCTAAGCACTACTGGAGCATTTTTTGTTACCATTGTCCTTTGTCCCTTGAAAACGTGTCTATAGTAATCTTACAATATTTATTGAATACAAACTTTTCTTAAATCCTTTTAACAAATGTATACTACTTGAATGGTTTCATATAAGAACAAAAATCGCTTCAGTGCAACCCAATTCTTGTCACACACACACACACACACACACACACACACACACACACACACACACACACACACAACGTCCCCCTCACAAAAAACAAACATTGAGTACGAAAGGTTTCTTGTTATCATTATCTTTTTTATGCATTTTTTGTTTTCATTTAGCTTCTGGAAAGTACCCCTCGTCGCAATTATCTGGCGTCAGTTCTAAAAATGTGACTGACATGTGGATTTCTTGTTACAGGATGGCATCATAACTCATTTGAAACTGGTCTTCTTAATACAGGAACACAAGCCCCACTGACTTGAGGCGATTTATATGGGATTTACACAAGCTCCACTGACTGAAGGCGATTTATATAGAACTTACACAGCCTCACTGACTGAAGGCAATTCATATGGTACTTACACAGCCCGACTGACTGAAGGAGATTTTTATGGTACTTACTTAGACCCATAGGTTGAAGGCGATTTATATGGTACTTACACAGCCCATAGGTTGAAGGCGATTTATATGGTACTTCCACCACCCCACTGACTGAAGGCGATTTATATGGCACTTACACAGCCCCGTAGGTTGAAGGAAATTTATATCGTACTTACACAGACCCATAGGTTGAAGGCGATTTATATGGAACTTATACCGCCCCACAGGTTGAAGGCGATTTATATGGTACTTACACAGCCCATAGGTTGAAGGCGATTTATATGGTACTTCCACCACCCCACTGACTGAAGGCGATTTATATGGCACTTACACAGCCCCGTAGGTTGAAGGAAATTTATATCGTACTTACACAGCCCCATAGGTTGAAGGCAATTTATATGGAACTTATACCGCCCCACAGGTTGAAGGCGATTTATATGGTACTTACACAGCCCCATTGACTGAAGGCGATATATATGGGATTTACACAAGCCCAACTGACTGAAGGCGATTTGTATGGTACTTACACAACCCAATTAACTGAAGGCGACTTATATGTTACTTACAAAGCCCCATAGGTGGAAGGCGATTTATATGATACTGACACAGACACATAGGTTGAAGGCGATTTATATGGTACTTACACGTCCCCATAGGGTGAAGGCGATTTATATGGAACTTACACCGTGTTTGTGACTGAAGGCGATTTATATGGTACTTACGATGCCCCATAGGTTGAAGGAGATTTATATAGTGCTTACACAGCCCCAGAGGTTGAAGGCGATTTTTATGGAACTTGCGCAACCCAACTAAATGAAGGCCATTCATACGGTACTTACACAGCACCACTGACTGAAGGCGATTCATATGGAATGTACATAAGCCCCACTGACTGAGGGCGATTTATATGGTACTTACACGGCCCCACTGATTGAAGGGGATTGATATGGTACTTACACAGCCTCATAGGCTGAAGGCAGTTTATATGGTACTTACACAGCCCCATAGGATGAAGACGGTTTACATGGTACTTACTTACACGGCCCATAGGTTGAAAAAGATTTTTTTTGTACTTACACCGCCCCATATGTTGAAGGCGATTTATATGGAACTTACGCCACCCCACTGACTAAAGGGAATTTATATGGTACTTACACAGCCTCATAGATTAAATGCGATTTATATAGTACTTACACAGCCACATAGGTTAAAGGCGATTTATATAGAACTTACACCGCCCCATACGTTGAAGGCGATTTATGTGGTACTTACACAGCCCAATAGGTTGAAGGAAATTTATATGGTACTTACACATCCTCATATGTTGAAGGCGATTTGTATTGAAATTGCACAGCACCATAGGTTAAAGGCGATATGTTTGGTACTTACACAACCCCATAGGTTGAAGGAAATTTATATGGCACTTACACAGCCCTATAGGCTGAAGGTTATTTATATTGAACTTACATAGCCTCTTACGTTAAAGGCGATTTATATGGTACTTACACAGACACATAGGTTGAGGGTGATTTATATGGAAATCACACCGACCCACTGACGGAAGGCGATTTCAACAGTACCTGCACAGCCACACTCACTGAAGGCGATTCATATGTAATTTACACAAGCCCCACTGACTGAAGGCGATCTATTCTATATGGTATTACACAGCCCCACTGACTGAAGGCGAATGATATGATACTTTCACAGCCTCATAGGTTGAAGGCGATTTGTATGGAACTTACACCACCACACTGATTGAAGGTGATTTATATGGTACTTACACAAGCCTCACTGACTGAAGGCGAATTAGATGGTACTTACACAGCCCCATAGGTTGAAGGCGATTTATATAGTACTTAAACAGCCCCATAGGTTGAAGGATATATATATATATATATATATATATATATATATATATATATATATATATATATATATATATATATATATATATATATATATGTGTGTGTGTGTGTGTGCTTGTGTGTGTGTGTGTGCTTGTGTGTGTGTGGTATTTACACAGCCCCATAGGTTAAAGGCGATTTATATATTGTACTTACATCGCCCCATAGGTTTAAGGCGATTTATATAGAACTTACATCGCCCCATAGGTTGAAGGCGAGTTATATGGTACTTAGACAGCCCCATAGGTTGATGGCGATTTATATTGAACTTACACAGCCCCATAGGTTGAAGGCGACCCACTGACTGAAGGCGATTTATATGTGATTTACACAGCCTCACAGACTGTAGGCGATTTATATGGTACTTAAACAGCCCCATAGTTTGAAGGCGATTTATATGGTACATACACCGCCCCATAGGCTGAAAGCGAGTTATATGGAACTTACACAGTCCACAGACTGAAAGCGAGTTATATGGTACTTACACAGCCTCATAGTTTGAAGGCGATTTATATGGTACTTACAGCGCTCTATAGGTTATAGGCGATTTATATGGTACTTACAATGCCCCATAGGTTGAAGGCGATTTATATGGAACTTACACCACCCCATCGGTTGAAGGCGATTTATATGGTACTTATACAGCCTCACAGGTTCAAGGCGATTTATATAGAACATACACAGCCCCCCAGTTTTAAGACGATTTATATGGAACTTCCACCGCCTCAGTGACTCAAGTTGATTTATGTAGTACTTAGTCAGCCCAAAAGGTTAAAGGCGATATACAAGGTACTTACACAGCCACATAGGTTGAAGAGATTTATACGGTATTTACACAACCCCATAGGTTGAAGGCGATTTATATGGTTCTTCCATAGCCCAATAGGTTAAAGGCGATTTATATGGAACTTACACCGCCCCACTGACTGAAGGTGATTTATATGGTACTTGCAGTCCCATAGGTTGAAGGCGACTTATATAGCACTTACACGGCCCCACAGTTTTAAGATGATTTATATGGAACTTGCACCACCTTAGTGACTCAAGGAGATTTATCTAGTACTTACTCAGCCCAAAAGGTTAAAGGCGATATATAAGGTACTTACACAGCCCCATATGTTAAAGTCGATTTATATGGTATTTACACAGCCCTAAAGGTTGAAGACGATTTATATAGAACTTTCACTGCTCCACTGACTGAAGGCGATTTATGTGGTACTTACAAAGCTCCTATATGTTAAAGGCGATCTATATGGTACTTACACAGACCCACTCACTGAGGGCAATTTATATGGTACTTACACAGTGCCATAGTTTAAAGGCGATTTATATAGTACTTACACAGCCCCATAGGTTGAAGGCGATTAATATGATACTTACATAGCCCCATAGGTTGAAGGCGATTTATTTTAAACTTACACTGCCCCACTTACTGAAGGTGATTTATATGGTACTTGCACAGCTCCATGGTTTGAGTGCGATTTATATGGTACTTTCACAGCCCAATAGGTTAAAGTAGATTTATATGGAACTTACACCGCCATTCAGATTAATGACGATTTATATGGTTCTTACACAGGCCAATTGGTTGAAGGCTATTTATATGGTACTTACACAGACCCATAGGTTGAAGGCGATTTGTATGGTATTTACACAACCCCATAGCTTATAAAGCGATTTATATGGTTCTTCCATAACCCAATAGGTTGAAGGCGATTTTTATGGTACTTACAGCTCCCATAGTTTATAGGCGATTTATATGGCATTTACAATGCACCATAGGTTGAAGGCGATTTATATGGAACTTACACCGCCCCACTGACTGAAGGTGATTTATATGGTACTTGCACAGCCCCATAGGTTGAAGGCGATTTATATAGTACTTATACAGTCCCATAGTTTGAGGGCAATTTATTTGGTACTTACACAGCCCCATAGGTAAACAGCCATTTATATAAAACTTACACCGCCCCAAAGATTGAAGGCGATTTATATGGTATTTACACAGCCCCCTAGGTTGAAAGCGATTTATATTAAACTTACACCGCCCCACTTACTGAAGTTGATTTATATGGTACTTGCACAGCTCCATGGTTTAAAGGCGATTTTTATAGTGCTTTCACCGCCCCATAGTTTGAAGGCAATTTATATGGTACTTAAACAGCCCGATTGGTTGAGGGCGATTTATATGGAATTTACACAGCCTCACTGACTGAGAGCAATTTATATGGTACTTACACAGCCCCACTGCCTGAAGGCGATTTACATGGTACTTACACAGCCCCATGGGTTGAAAACGATTTATATGGTACTTACTTACACAGCCCCATAGGTTAAAGGCGATTTATATGGCACTTACACAGCCCCATAGATTGAAGGCGATTTATATGGAACTGACACCGCCCCATAGGTTGAAGGTAATTTATATGGTAATTACGCAGCCCCACTGGTTGATTGCGAATTTTATGAAACATAATCAGCCCCACTGACTGAAGGCGGTTTAAATGGTACTTACACAGCCCCATAGGTTGAAGGCGATTTATATGAAATTTACACCGCCCCACTGACTTAAGGCGATTTATATAGTACTTACACAGCCCCACAGGTTAATGGCTATTTATATGGTACTTATACAGCCCCACAGGTTAAAGGCGATTTATATGGTACTTACACAGCCCTATAGGTTGATGGCGATTTATATGAAACTTACACCACCCCATAGGTTAAAAGCGATTTATATAGAATTTACTCCGCCCCTCAGGTTGAAGGCGAGTTATATGGTACTTACACAGCCCACAGGTTGAAGGCGATGTATATTGTACTTACACTGCCCCACAGATTGAAGGCGATTTATATGGAACTTAAAACAAGCCCACACAGCTTGTAGGCGATTTATATGGTACTTACATAGCCCCACAAACTGAAGGTGATTTACATGAAACTTACACATGCTCCACAGGTTGAAGGCGATTTATTTGGGATTTACACAAGCCCCACTGTCTTAAGGCGAATTGATTTATAGTGTTCCATGCAGCATTTATTCCTCTTTTTTATTCTCTTCTTTGCCGATAAAGTTGTACAAAATTGAAATGGTAAATGTTTGATCAATATGTATGTATGTATGTATGTATGTATGTATGTATGTATGTATGTATGTATGTATGTATGTATGTATGTATGTATGTATACAGAGTTTAATGGCATATCAGCACGATCCTGACTATAGTTTGCCAAGCAAAGGCTAATATGTTAAAATGACAAAGTTAAACACGTTTCAAAACCTCAAAAGATAATCTCCTTCCTAAAAGGTAAATATCAACTATCAGACAAAAGATAAAAGAAGAGATTTTGCACAAAATTCCCCACAAAAGGTAAATTAGGTCATTAGGTTCCAAATCCCTAAAATACAAGATCTACGTGTTTTTTTTTTTTGGTATTTTTTTTTTTTTGTTGTTGTTTTTTTTTTTTTTTTTTTGTTTTTCTTTTTCTTATATTGTTAGAAGTCATAGACCCTCTCAGTTGGAAAACCACTACAGGATGCATTCAACACATGGCCGGATAACGACAGCCGAAGGGAGCAAGAGCTCAGGGCGCACTAGTCATGGTTTCCACCGGTCTGCCGTGAACAAAATTATGCGTTGAAGTAAACCATATTTAAGTGTAAACCGTTTGATAGTTAGTCTAATGTTGTTTAAATAATTATAAATATATGCTTTTCACTGTCTTTATGTAGATAGGTCTAAACCGTCTGATAGCTTAGACTAATATATTTATAATAATTATACGCATATAAAGGATAGTTTAGGGACTGCTTTTCATTGCTTATGTAGATTCATCAGGTCCTCCCTATCTTAAGTACTCCCCACCAAACCTTGGTAGCCGTAATCCAGCCCTGATCCAACAGGAATCATATGTTGACTCGCGACATACAGGATGGCTCAACAGGACTATACAATGAGGCGCTGTAGGGGACAAAAGCTGATCCAATCAGAAAGCTGCCGTTGAAATTTTAACGTCATATGTCCAAAAGTGCAATTTCACATGTATCAAAAATGCTTATCCTTCAAGTTCCATATTCAATGTCGAGATTTTATATTGTATCTGTTGAATTAAACAGTAGTAGTTGAAAGTTATATTTTCTATGTTGAGGGTTTAGGTTGTGTTGTTTAAATTACACGACGGTGGTTGAAAATTCAATGTCATACGTCGATAATTCTTAATTTACGTATTGGTTAAAAGTGTTTATGTTGAAAGTTCCATTTCAAATGTTGAGTATTTAGATTTCATCTGTTGAATTACGTAGCGCTGGTTGAAAATTCTATGTCCAATGTCGAATTTTTAGATTTATCTTCTGAATTATATGGCGGTTGTTTAACTTTAACATTGATTGAGCAAAAAATTCCATTTTGTATGTTGAGTTTTTAGATTGTATCAGTTGAATTACATAGCGGTAATTAAACATTTTATTGTGCTTGTCACAATTGTCGTTTTTATATGGTGAAATGATGTGTTGCTGTTAAAAGTAATATTAAACAATGTCCACTTTAACAATTAAAAATAATATCGAGTATTAAGATGCATCATTCGTGTATTCTTTTATTGTACATACATTTCAGTGCATATTATACAGTGTCTTTTTACTGTATCTTTTTTTAATACTGCAAAATGTACACAATTTTCCATTGTGCTTTTTTATACTATATTAATTGTCAATGACTGTTCATTGGGTTATTGTGATATATTAACAATGAATTGTAATGTTGATTTTTAATATTTTATGATTGTAATTTGTTTCTTAATCGAGTCTCGAGGACGCGGTCCAAATAACCCAGAAGGTATTGTTATGAGGTAAATTTAAGCATAAATAAGAACATTAGAAGTCTCGCTAAATTGTATTAAAACTAACTCTCCTTTGGACTCATTTTCATTAAACTATATTGGGAGTAATTTCGATTAAAATATATGTAGATTAACTTTATTTGACAGAAATATATTATATCTTGATAAAGATCGTTTCCTTACAACTTTTGCAAGTCTCATTATTGTATGTGTAAAGTTACTTAACAAATACTCTTTACGAACAGGTAAAAACGTCTGTCTCTACTGATACAAATTTCCACATTATACATGTATAAAACACTCCAAGCAAAGCACAGAAGCTCTCTATATTATATATGTATATTCTAAACTCGGCTAACAAGAACACTCACTGACGAAGAATTTCTGGCCTACTGTCTGACCTCTAACTTGATCATAACACGAAGTCAGAAGTAATAAAAAAGAACAAGTAGTTCTATGAGAACAAGACTGAACTTTCTAGTTTAAAGCACGCCGTCTACACGTGAATGCCAGTATGGCACCCTCAAGCATTACTCTCAAGGCATTACCAATAAAGGTTAGAGGTGCCTTGAACTAACTATATAGAACAGTCCCATAAACGCTGGCTCTCACTTTATGTTGCTTCAAGACTAGAGAGATTCATCTTGTGTTTTACAGTTAAGACCTTGTTATGTTCTAAACCTTCTTATAGAATAAGTACATTTTGAAGTTAAAGATTTATGATTTTAACCTTCCTATTTCTAATGTTTATATGAGTTCGTCTTTTTAATTCTAATATTTTAATATAATGAATGTTTAATTGTTTTAAGAACTTATACTTGTATCTATGATAATAGTTAAAAGATTAAAATGCTTACCGACTTCATGTTAAGATTTATTTTGGAAATTTAAATATTCTGTAAGGATTAAAGAATAATGTTTTGTAATCTATTCTACACCATTATGCGTGACACCTTATCTTTGAGAGAGTCCGAACCCTCACTTTTTCTTTCTATCTTTCCGTTTCCGTCCGACCATGGAATAGAACATTGCTAAGTGTTTACGAAAGGGATTCATATAAACGCATAACAAAGAGACATTTCATAAAATATGCAGTTATGAGGCGCCATTAGATTTCATGCATTTACAGTTTGAAAGTTACCATTCACAGGTCGAGAATTATTATAAATTTCTTCGTTAGAGATCTCTTGAAAGGACCGCGCTATTTTTAAATAAGGAGGCTGCTTCTCGTTGCTGTGAAATTCAACAGATGAAATCTAAATACTGGCCATATGAAATGGAACTTTCATCACAAACAGTTGCATACAACGCGTGAATTAGGGATTGTCGATATACGATATTGAAATATCAACCACCGCTGTGCAATTCCAAATATACACTGTAAAACGTCCACATAGGAAAAATAACTTTAAACTACCACTGTATAATTCAACATATAAAATCTAAACTTTCGATCTAGAAAATGGAACTTTAAAGACGTGCAATTTAATCCAACACGTGATATTGAATTTCTTTACATACGACATTAAAATTTCAACTGCAACTTTCTCATTGTCTCACTGGACCAGTTTTTGTCCGATACGGCGCCTCATACTATCTTACATTCCCGGAGTACAGAGAGAGAGAGAGAGAGAGAGAGAGAGAGAGAGAGAGAGAGAGAGAGAGAGAGAGAGAGAGAGAGAGAGAGACTTATATCGTGTAAGCATACCTTTCGTTTAAACAGAGCGCTTTCCTATTATTCCATACTTCCGGGATAAACTCCTTTATCCTGTTCCATATTTTCCCTGCCTCTTCGAAAGAATCCCATATACATCTGGAACTATTTCTGACATCCGTCATGAGCACCTGTCTAATATGAATAAACTGTATTTATAAACTTTAATGTACAGCTGTTATGTATGTATGTATGTATGTATGTATGTATGTATGTATGTATGTATGTATGTATGTATGTATGTATGTATGTATGTATGTATGTATGTATGTATGTATGTATGTATGTATGTATGTATGTATGTATGTATGTATGTATGTAGAGGAACGCGAAAACATACATACATATAATTATAATATAATGTCATCACACACACACACACACACACA